>CM074741.1:55562108-55567108 GCA_037367245.1 Phrynocephalus guinanensis | reverse complement strand
GGCACGCGCGCGGGCACGCGCGCGGGCGGGTGGGCGCGTGGGCAGGTGGGCGCGGGTCCCACAAATGAGCAGGCGAAATACAGTTTAAACCTGCCTGGGTGATGGACTTGCTGCTGCACAACAAGGCTAGTGCATCCTAAGCAAACAAAGTGGGGCAGAAACAAATTTGCATTTCTTTTTTTTTCTCTTGGTCTGCTGTGCTGCTGAATCTGCTGATGCTGAACCAGCCAGCCACCCTACTTGGTCTGGCTGATGTGCCTGTTTGTTGTACTTTTTTGTTGTTTGGTTTTGAATCCATCCCATCTCCCCTCCACCTCTCTCAGAGGCAGCAGGAGAAACAGACATTCCGTTCCTCCCCAAATCTGAATGAGGGGTCTACTCCTCTACTCCTCTCAAATTGGCCCCCCATCACCAAGGTCCTTCTGCCTTCACTTCACATTCACAGTCAAAGTCACACACACTTAAAGGACAAGCAATAAAGCCAAAGCCAATGCAACCCTGCTTTTGGTCATATGGTCAAAAAAAAACATTAGCAGTTAGAGCCTGAGGTGGTTAAGCTACGTACCTAGCTAGTAGCTACAGCCAGGAATAGTTTTGGTAGGGATGGGAATGGGATAGGGCTCTGGGTTGCTCTGGCTTAAGTTTTACAGCCCACAGCCCAGCCCACTAGGCTATACAAGGAGGAGGACTATCTCTGGTCGACGCGTCCATAAGGCCAGAGTAAGGGCGGCCACTCCGGTCAGGCCACAAAGCAGAGTATGAGAGTACCACAGCACAGAGCCAGAGTGCGGCAGGCTCCTTGCCAGCTCCAGTATAAAAAGGATGGAGCTGAATGGCATGACAGGAATTTAAATGCCACTGGCCTTGGGTCACAGTGTCTTGCAGCCCAGAGGACTGAGTTGCGGAGGAGGCCAATCACCTTGAGTCTGGTCTGGCACCACACTGCCTGCGATGCACCACATGGCACTTTCTGACAAACTCTTGGGTGGTGCTGTACGTAGTACGAATGCTGTTCAAATCAGTACCCCCCTTCCGTGTGAAAAACGGCGTCTTGCAGCCCAGAGGAAAGACTGGCGGAGGAGGCCAATCACCTTGAGTTTGGTCTGGCACCACACTGCCTGCGATGCACCACTGTCCACCACATGTCACTTTTTGACTAAGTCTTGGTGTGGTGCTGTACGTACGAATGCTGTTCAAATCAGTACCTCCCTGCTGTGTGAAACACGGCGTCTTGCAGCCCAGAGGAAAGACTGGAGGAGGAGGCCAATCACCTTGAGTTTGGTCTGGCACCACACTGCCTGCGATGCACCACCGTCCACCACATGTCACTTTTTGACTAAGTCTTGGCGGTGCTGTATCAGGGACCCCCTTCCATGTGAAACACGGTGTCTTGCAGCCCAGAGGAAAGACTGGAGGAGGAGGCCAATCACCTTAAGTTTGGTCTGGCACCACACTGGCTGCAAAAAGGACAGCAAGCCACATTCTGAGTCTGACTCTTCCTCCCCAAGTCCCCAGCTGTGTGCTGGTAGACTTGCTACCTGCCGGCCCGGCAGTCTACTACCATGCCCTTCTTTGTGAATCACAGTTGGTTCCCACACAACTCCAAGAGCCAAGCCTGCAACTTTGCAATAAACTAATGGAGGGCTGGCACCCAAGTCCTCTTATCTTCGTTGTGAGGCACAGTGTCTTGCACCCCAGAGGAAAGAGTGGCGGAGGCCACAAGCTGGAGTAATTGAATGCTGGGCCAGCAATCCACGACCATGGCCTTCGTTGTGAATCCCAGCTCCTACAACTCCAACAGCCAAGCCTGGAACTGTCAGAGAAACTACTGGAGTGCTGGCACCCAACTACTCTTCCCTTCTTAGTGAGGCACAGTGTTTTGCATCCCAGAGGAAAGAGTGGCGGAGGCCACAAGCTGGAGTAATTGAATGCTGGGCCAGCAATCCCGACCACGACCATGGCCTTCGTTGTGAATCCCAGCTCCTACAACTCCAACAGCCAAGCCTGGAACTGTCAGAGAAACTACTGGAGTGCTGGCACCCAACTACTCTTCCCTTCTTAGTGAGGCACAGTGTCTTGCACCCCAGAGGAAAGAGTGGCCGAGGAGACAGAGCTAGTTCTCTGTGAATTACAAACTCCCTGCAAACTACTACCATGCCCTTCGTAGTGAATCCCAGCTCCAACACCACTCCAAGAACCAAGCCTGGAACTGTCAGAGAAACTACTGGAGTGTGTGTGCTGCACACACAACTTCTCTTTCCTTCTTAGTGAGCCACAGTGTTTTGCATCCAAGAGGAAAGAGTGGCTGGAGGAGCCCACATAGCCTGAGTCTGAGGCCACAGGGCCTCCATAGGGGAGGAACATTGCCAGGAAGCTCCAGCTCCCCAGCGTGACTGAATGGCCTGAGGAGGACGCCAGGAAATTGCCCTTCTTCATGAGCCACAGTTGGCAGCCCAGTGGAAAAGCAGAGTCCACGTGGTGTCTGACTCTGAGGCCTGAGACCACTCTGACAAAAGGACTGCAAGCCAGAGGGTCTTCCTACACAGCTGTGTGCTGCTTTCCCCGGCCATAAACTCCTAGCAGGCCAGCACAGCCATGTTCCCTTCTCAGTGAGACATAGCTTTGCAGTCCACGGAAGACAGTAGGCCTGAGAAACACAGGCTCACTGTCTGTGTGAGTCAGAGTACCCACACAGAACCAAGCCTGGAGTGGAGGCTTCCTTGCTCCCTCCCTTCACAGAGAGCCACAGTCAGTGCATTGCATCACAGTGGCATGCCCTTCGTAGTGAATCACATTCCCCACAACTCTAAGAGCCAAGCCTTGAAATTTCTGATAAACTGTCCTATTTGTAACGGTGACAGAGGGCCACCAGCACGGCAGTAAGTTGCCCTTCTTTGTGAGCCACAGTGTATGGCAATGGCAGCCCACTGAAGACTAATTGGCGGTCCGGAGGCTGACAACACTCCCACACTGCGGCACTCCTTCCTGCAGAGTCCTGTCACTGTCCCAGGCAGAGTCCAAGGGTGCTTTCACATGAGTTCTGCCTAATCACGGGCCCACCCCACGGCTGTTTTCTAGCACACAAGCACAATTCCCTTCTCTGTGAGGCACAGTGTGTGCAAACAAATAGTTGTTGAGTGAATGCACTGTTACAGTTGGTCTTCAAGAGGTTTTCCGCCAAGAAGCGGGCACAGCCGTGGTTGCTGCATGGGCAAGTTGAGGGCAGTGGCGACAGGGCTGAACTTGAAGCACTAACTGGACCATGATGTTAGGGTGAAGGAGAAGCGGCTGGAAGGCCTCCTCTAAGCCGGAAGTGGGGGGAGCCTGACAGGCAGGCAGGGAGAAGACACAGAGCTAGAGTGAGTCTGAGTCTTTGACCACACAGGCTTCCAAAAGGACAGCAAGCCAAGCTTTCTGACTTTCTTTCCCAGCTGTGTGCTGGTAGACTGCTCCTAACTGCCGTGCCGGCATTCCATCTCCATGCCCTTCGTAGTGAATCACAGCAGTTCCACAACTCCAAGAGCCAAGCCTGGAACTTCCTCCTGAAAGGCTCTTCTATTTCTAAGAAACAAACGATTATTGTGCTGAACTGTGGTACGCGCAAGTACATTCCACTCCAGCCCTTCTTAGTGAGACACAGTGTGGTGCAGCCCAGAGGACAGAGTAGCGGAGGCCTAAACATCCCCCTTAACCCTAACCCTAAGCCAACCACCAGCTGTTCCTGAAGAGTGTTCCCATAACTCAATCATCATCATCAATCACAACCTAGATTTGCAACCAGTAACTTTTCTGGTCCGGCAGCCTTTGTTCCGGGGTTAGGGCAGAAATGATTATAAAATGTTTAAGCACCAAGTGTGCGCACAATGAGTCACACAGCACAGCACCAAGATCCACACAGGGGACTTTCGGCCAGGAGTACGCACACAGAACAAGGACGTTTCCCTTCTTTGTGAGCCACGGCTGGCAGCCCAGTAGAAAGAGTGGCGGAGGAGACAGAGCTAGGTCTGTGTAAATTACAGACTCACACAGTCAGTGTGGGACAGAGTATCCACCAAGAACCAAACATGGAGGCTTCCTTGGCAGGCAGAGTTTCTCTCGCCACCCCAGGAGACCGGGTTTTGGCAACCAAGAAGACAGAGTGGAAGCAGGAGAACTGGGTGGGTCTATTTCTTTAAGGCTGTAAGGAGGGGAGCTTGCCCCCTGATACTCAGTCTTTGAGGTAGGTTGTTGTAAAGTGCTTCCTCACCACTTTGTGTGTGAGAGAATACAGGTAGGCAGGCAGGCAGGCAGGCAGGCAGGCAGGCAGGCAGGCAGGCAGGCTCGTAGGGCCAAGGGAATGGTGTGAAGCACCAAGGAAGGCAGGTATTAGGGTCTCTCTCAGACCAGCCATGGCAAAAGGAGAAACATTGGGCCAATACAGACAGACCCTTTCCAATGACACTTTGAGTGGCCCTGCCTGGTTTGGAGACAGGCCAGGGCTAGAAAAATTGGGCCACTAATAGTACCCTTCAATTGTGTGTGTGAGAGAATACAGGTAGGCAGGCAGGCAGTAGTCACAGGGCCACTTTTTTCCCCTCCACAATCACAATATCTGGGGTATTATGCTCCAAAACCCTGTCTGTCTGTATTCAGAAGTCCCAAAGTAATTTTGCATGCTCATTTTCAGTCACCTTTTCAGGCTTATGGTCCCACCAGTTCTTTGTTATGGGCAGATGATAGTTCTGACACAAATTCCAGTGGACCATTTGAGCAACTACATTATGACGCTGTTTGTAATCAGTCTGAGCAATTTTCTTGCAACAACTCAATATATGGTCAATAATTTCATCTGCCTCTTTGCAGAGTCTACATGTGGGGGACTCAGCTGATTTTTCTATTCTAGCCTTAACTGCATTTGTTCTGATAGCTTGTTCTTGAGCTGCAAAAATCAGGGCCTCTGTCTCTTTTTTCAGTGTTCCATTGGTGAGCCATAACCAAGTCTTTTCCTCATCTACTTTTCC
>CM074741.1:55234608-55557108 GCA_037367245.1 Phrynocephalus guinanensis | reverse complement strand
TGCCACTGGCCTTGGGTCACAGTGTCTTGCAGCCCAGAGGACTGAGTTGCGGAGGAGGCCAATCACCTTGAGTCTGGTCTGGCACCACACTGCCTGCGATGCACCACATGGCACTTTCTGACAAACTCTTGGGTGGTGCTGTACGTAGTACGAATGCTGTTCAAATCAGTACCCCCCTTCCGTGTGAAAAACGGCGTCTTGCAGCCCAGAGGAAAGACTGGCGGAGGAGGCCAATCACCTTGAGTTTGGTCTGGCACCACACTGCCTGCGATGCACCACTGTCCACCACATGTCACTTTTTGACTAAGTCTTGGTGTGGTGCTGTACGTACGAATGCTGTTCAAATCAGTACCTCCCTGCTGTGTGAAACACGGCGTCTTGCAGCCCAGAGGAAAGACTGGAGGAGGAGGCCAATCACCTTGAGTTTGGTCTGGCACCACACTGCCTGCGATGCACCACCGTCCACCACATGTCACTTTTTGACTAAGTCTTGGCGGTGCTGTATCAGGGACCCCCTTCCATGTGAAACACGGTGTCTTGCAGCCCAGAGGAAAGACTGGAGGAGGAGGCCAATCACCTTAAGTTTGGTCTGGCACACCACACTGGCTGCAAAAAGGACAGCAAGCCACATTCTGAGTCTGACTCTTCCTCCCCAAGTCCCCAGCTGTGTGCTGGTAGACTTGCTACCTGCCGGCCCGGCAGTCTACTACCATGCCCTTCTTTGTGAATCACAGTTGGTTCCCACACAACTCCAAGAGCCAAGCCTGCAACTTTGCAATAAACTAATGGAGGGCTGGCACCCAAGTCCTCTTATCTTCGTTGTGAGGCACAGTGTCTTGCACCCCAGAGGAAAGAGTGGCGGAGGCCACAAGCTGGAGTAATTGAATGCTGGGCCAGCAATCCACGACCATGGCCTTCGTTGTGAATCCCAGCTCCTACAACTCCAACAGCCAAGCCTGGAACTGTCAGAGAAACTACTGGAGTGCTGGCACCCAACTACTCTTCCCTTCTTAGTGAGGCACAGTGTTTTGCATCCCAGAGGAAAGAGTGGCGGAGGCCACAAGCTGGAGTAATTGAATGCTGGGCCAGCAATCCCGACCACGACCATGGCCTTCGTTGTGAATCCCAGCTCCTACAACTCCAACAGCCAAGCCTGGAACTGTCAGAGAAACTACTGGAGTGCTGGCACCCAACTACTCTTCCCTTCTTAGTGAGGCACAGTGTCTTGCACCCCAGAGGAAAGAGTGGCCGAGGAGACAGAGCTAGTTCTCTGTGAATTACAAACTCCCTGCAAACTACTACCATGCCCTTCGTAGTGAATCCCAGCTCCAACACCACTCCAAGAACCAAGCCTGGAACTGTCAGAGAAACTACTGGAGTGTGTGCTGCACACACAACTTCTCTTTCCTTCTTAGTGAGCCACAGTGTTTTGCATCCAAGAGGAAAGAGTGGCTGGAGGAGCCCACATAGCCTGAGTCTGAGGCCACAGGGCCTCCATAGGGGAGGAACATTGCCAGGAAGCTCCAGCTCCCCAGCGTGACTGAATGGCCTGAGGAGGACGCCAGGAAATTGCCCTTCTTCATGAGCCACAGTTGGCAGCCCAGTGGAAAAGCAGAGTCCACGTGGTGTCTGACTCTGAGGCCTGAGACCACTCTGACAAAAGGACTGCAAGCCAGAGGGTCTTCCTACACAGCTGTGTGCTGCTTTCCCCCGGCCATAAACTCCTAGCAGGCCAGCACAGCCATGTTCCCTTCTCAGTGAGACATAGCTTTGCAGTCCACGGAAGACAGTAGGCCTGAGAAACACAGGCTCACTGTCTGTGTGAGTCAGAGTACCCACACAGAACCAAGCCTGGAGTGGAGGCTTCCTTGCTCCCTCCCTTCACAGAGAGCCACAGTCAGTGCATTGCATCACAGTGGCATGCCCTTCGTAGTGAATCACATTCCCCACAACTCTAAGAGCCAAGCCTTGAAATTTCTGATAAACTGTCCTATTTGTAACGGTGACAGAGGGCCACCAGCACGGCAGTAAGTTGCCCTTCTTTGTGAGCCACAGTGTATGGCAATGGCAGCCCACTGAAGACTAATTGGCGGTCCGGAGGCTGACAACACTCCCACACTGCGGCACTCCTTCCTGCAGAGTCCTGTCACTGTCCCAGGCAGAGTCCAAGGGTGCTTTCACATGAGTTCTGCCTAATCACGGGCCCACCCCACGGCTGTTTTCTAGCACACAAGCACAATTCCCTTCTCTGTGAGGCACAGTGTGTGCAAACAAATAGTTGTTGAGTGAATGCACTGTTACAGTTGGTCTTCAAGAGGTTTTCCGCCAAGAAGCGGGCACAGCCGTGGTTGCTGCATGGGCAAGTTGAGGGCAGTGGCGACAGGGCTGAACTTGAAGCACTAACTGGACCATGATGTTAGGGTGAAGGAGAAGCGGCTGGAAGGCCTCCTCTAAGCCGGAAGTGGGGGGAGCCTGACAGGCAGGCAGGGAGAAGACACAGAGCTAGAGTGAGTCTGAGTCTTTGACCACACAGGCTTCCAAAAGGACAGCAAGCCAAGCTTTCTGACTTTCTTTCCCAGCTGTGTGCTGGTAGACTGCTCCTAACTGCCGTGCCGGCATTCCATCTCCATGCCCTTCGTAGTGAATCACAGCAGTTCCACAACTCCAAGAGCCAAGCCTGGAACTTCCTCCTGAAAGGCTCTTCTATTTCTAAGAAACAAACGATTATTGTGCTGAACTGTGGTACGCGCAAGTACATTCCACTCCAGCCCTTCTTAGTGAGACACAGTGTGGTGCAGCCCAGAGGACAGAGTAGCGGAGGCCTAAACATCCCCCTTAACCCTAACCCTAAGCCAACCACCAGCTGTTCCTGAAGAGTGTTCCCATAACTCAATCATCATCATCAATCACAACCTAGATTTGCAACCAGTAACTTTTCTGGTCCGGCAGCCTTTGTTCCGGGGTTAGGGCAGAAATGATTATAAAATGTTTAAGCACCAAGTGTGCGCACAATGAGTCACACAGCACAGCACCAAGATCCACACAGGGGACTTTCGGCCAGGAGTACGCACACAGAACAAGGACGTTTCCCTTCTTTGTGAGCCACGGCTGGCAGCCCAGTAGAAAGAGTGGCGGAGGAGACAGAGCTAGGTCTGTGTAAATTACAGACTCACACAGTCAGTGTGGGACAGAGTATCCACCAAGAACCAAACATGGAGGCTTCCTTGGCAGGCAGAGTTTCTCTCGCCACCCCAGGAGACCGGGTTTTGGCAACCAAGAAGACAGAGTGGAAGCAGGAGAACTGGGTGGGTCTATTTCTTTAAGGCTGTAAGGAGGGGAGCTTGCCCCCTGATACTCAGTCTTTGAGGTAGGTTGTTGTAAAGTGCTTCCTCACCACTTTGTGTGTGAGAGAATACAGGTAGGCAGGCAGGCAGGCAGGCAGGCAGGCAGGCAGGCAGGCAGGCAGGCTCGTAGGGCCAAGGGAATGGTGTGAAGCACCAAGGAAGGCAGGTATTAGGGTCTCTCTCAGACCAGCCATGGCAAAAGGAGAAACATTGGGCCAATACAGACAGACCCTTTCCAATGACACTTTGAGTGGCCCTGCCTGGTTTGGAGACAGGCCAGGGCTAGAAAAATTGGGCCACTAATAGTACCCTTCAATTGTGTGTGTGAGAGAATACAGGTAGGCAGGCAGGCAGTAGTCACAGGGCCAGGCAGGCAGGCAGGCAGGCAGGCAGGCAGGCAGGCAGGCTCGTAGGGCCAAGGAGAGGCAGGCAGGCTTGCAGGCGGGCATGGAGGATTGCAGGCAGGAGGTTAGCTTACAGGCAGCAACTTAGTTCTTGGAGTGTTGGGGTAATCCCAAGGTGGAAAGGTTGAAGCGGATGAAAGTCAACCTTTCCACCGTCTCCGGGTCCAGGCGACAGCGGCGCGGCCTCAGGACATCTCCCATGTGGGAGAAGACACGCTCACTCTGGACACTGGTGGGTGGGATAGACAAGAGGTCCAACGCCAGAGTTGAAAGAGCGGGCCAGAGGTCTGCCTTTCTGGCCCAGTAGTGCAATGGGTCCGAGCTGAGGGGTTGGAGGGGCTCGGCCATGTACTCCTTCACCATGGTCTGAGCGGGGTCTGCTACTTCTTCCTCCCTTGCCTCCACTGAGGAGGAAAACTGCCATGGCTAGGGCAGAGGCCAGGTAGTTGGCTGCTGGAACGGAACCTGGTCTCTGGGTGAACGCTCCTGGAGTACAGAGGGATGTGGATCCTTGCGAGGACTCCTCCTCAGCATCGCTCTGGCTTCCGTGCGCCCTCTGAAACGCCTGGCCCTCATCGAAGACAGCCCTGACTTGACGGCATAGCTCCGTCTTCCAGGATTTCAGTTCGGCAGTGCTGGCCGCCAGGGAACCCTTGACGCGAGGGTCGCACAGGCAGGCCATCTGGTACACCTTTTCCCTTCTGAGTGGGCCAAGGCGGGTATCCACGCCGGTCAACAGCCTGTCTGCCAATGCCCTGCTCTTAGGGAGAAGATTGCCTTCTTCCCGGGTACTGGTCTCTAGGCGTTGGCGAAGGGCATTGACCAGGGGGAGAACATGGCCCAGGCTGGCGTTGTAGCTGCTGAGGACGTGGGTGGTCTCCTCAAAAGGCTGCAGGATACCCGCCATCTGGGAGAGGGCGAGCCACTCGGTAGCACCAAGGTCCAATTCCCTCCCCTCATGCAGGACTGGGGTGGTTGACATGATGTATTCCACCACTTCCTTCTGCTCCACCAGACGCTTGACCATTTCGTGGGTGGAGTTCCACCGGGTGGTCACGTCCTGGATCAGGACGTGCTCCGGTCGGCCCGTCTCCGCCTGCCTCTCACGCATCATCCTGGCTGCCTTGACACTGCGAGCGAAGTGCCCCACGATCTTCCGGCACTTGTCCAGCAAGGCCCTGGTCTCCCTGGTCCCCTCACTCCAGGAGTCCTTTGGTGCACCCAGGCCAATGGCATCGCCCACCACTAGATGCAGTTTGTGTGCTGCGCACACGATGCCCTGGAACCCTGCCCCAAGAACCGCGTTGGTCATGTTACAGCCCGCATCTGTAACCATGACTCCACGATTGACCTGTCCCTCTGTCCCCAATCCCCACTCTCTTATTGCTGTCTTGAGAACATCAGCAATGTTGATCCCTGTGGCGTTGTCCTCCATGCTTTGTGCCTGGAGAAGCACCACCCTATACCCTCTTGGGGTGCTGCCTTGTGCCTCCCCCTGCAGCTGCTCATGGGCTGACCGGGGCTCCAGGACCTCCTTGGGTTGCCACCAATGAGCCGTCAGTGAGAGGTATCCGTGGTGCCCACCGGTCCAGAGGTCGGAAGTGAAGTGGATCTTCCTCCCTCTGGCTGCCTGCAGCAGGGCCCGGATCCTGTCCCTGACAGACTCATAAAGGGAGGGAAGCACCCGCCTGCTGAAGGTACGCCGGGATGGAGTCTCGTACCATGGTGCCACGTGCTTCATCAGGTGCTGGAAGCCTGATGACTCCACAAAGGAGAGGGGCAACCCGTTCATGGCCACCATTTCACCCACCCACACTCGAGTGGTGGTCTCCTGTGCTTTGGCCCTATTTCGCGGGCTGACAAAAGTCCCACCCAACAGCCCCACTTCCTGCAGAGTGGCCTGCCTCTTCCCACTCTCACTAGCGGAGCTGTGTTTTTCTTTCTCTATCTCTAACCCTTCTTCCCCTCTCTTCCTCCCTGAAGAGCAAGGGCCTGACAGGGTTCCAGGCAGAGTCCCAGGGTGCTTCCTCATCAGATGGCTGCGCAACCCACTTGAGGAGAGGTGTTTGGGGTCATTCCCCCTGCGCAAGACCACCCCGCATATCTTGCACACCGCCATCCTTGCGTCTTGGGGGCTGTTCTCAAAATGCTCCCAGAGACAACCTTGTGGCTTACAGAAAGTAACGCCCCCTCTGTTATTGCCTGCCGCTGCCGCTGCTGTGGTGCTGGTGTGGCCTCTGCCCTGCCGGGAAAGTAGACTAGTACTACTGCTCTCACTGGTGGTACTCTGGGTGGAAAGAGGGCTGCTCCTTCCGTCACTGCCTGGAGCCTGTCTTAAGTCTGTCCCTGCCAACAGGTCCTCAGAATCTGGCAGGTTTAGATACAAGGAGCCCGATTCTGATTCTGATGCCATTTCAGAATCAGAGCCCTTGTCTTCTTGCTGATCAAGGGTGGGGCTGTCAGGTAACGAAGATGGGATTTGGTACGCCTCATCCATGCTTCCCTCGGTGACAGACGATGGCACATTGCTGCTTGTGCCACTGGCACTGCTACTCGAGGAGGGAGTTGCACCAGTATCACTTTCTGCACTACTTCCTGTCCCTTCCCTCAGAAACGTGCCCCTATTTATCTTAGTAGGGGTCCCCCTCCCCTGCCCTCTAGCTGTGCGACCCCTCCTCATTTTTCTCACTTCTTGTGGCTCAGGCCAGGGAATGTATAATGTGATAGTAAGGAAAAGCACCAAGGAACTGTGCAAGCAAATGAGTGACTCACAACAGCAGCACAACAAACAAGGAAATAGGAGCTAGGGGTTTGCCAATCCTGGCACCCAACTAAGTCTCTCAATGCCCTGCACAGGGCAAGTGTAATTAGGAGGAGAACTGTAATTTCTTCCCAGTTGTAATTGGATTGTGTATGTAGACTGTGGTGGCAACAAGTAAATGAGTGAGATGGACTCACAACAGCAGCACAACAAACAAGGAAATAGGAGCTAGGGGTTTGCCAATCCTGGCACCCAACTAAGTCTCTCAATGCTCTGCACAGGGCAAGTGTAATTAGGAGGAGAACTGTAATTTCTTCCCAGTTGTAATTGGATTGTGTATGTAGACTGTGGTGGCAAGTAAATGAGTGAGATGGACTCACAACAGCAGCACAACAAACAAGGAAATAGGAGCTAGGGGTTTGCCAATCCTGGCACCCAACTAAATCTCTCAATGCCCTGCACAGGGCAAGTGTAATTAGGAGGAGAACTGTAATTTCTTCCCAGTTGTAATTGGATTGTGTATGTAGACTGTGGTGGCAAGTAAATGAGTGAGATGGACTCACAGCAGCAGCACAACAAACAAGGAAATAGGAGCTAGGGGTTTGCCCATCCTGGCACCCAACTAAGTCTCTCTATGCCCTGCACAGGGCAAGTGTAATTAGGAGGAGAACTGTAACTTCTTCCCAGTTGTAATTGGATTGTGTATGTAGACTGTGGTGGCAACAAGTAAATGAGTGAGATGGACTCACAACAGCAGCACAACAAACAAGGAAATAGGAGCTAGGGGTTTGCCAATCCTGGCACCCAACTAAGTCTCTCAATGCCCTGCACAGGGCAAGTGTAATTAGGAGGAGAACTGTAATTTCTTCCCAGTTGTAATTGGATTGTGTATGTAGACTGTGGTGGCAAGTAAATGAGTGAGATGGACTCACAGCAGCAGCACAACAAACAAGGAAATAGGAGCTAGGGGTTTGCCAATCCTGGCACCCAACTAAGTCTCTCTATGCCCTGCACAGGGCAAGTGTAATTAGGAGGAGAATTGTAACTTCTTCCCAGTTGTAATTGGATTGTGTATGTAGACTGTGGTGGCAACAAGTAAATGAGTGAGATGGACTCACAACAGCAGCACAACAAACAAGGAAATAGGAGCTAGGGGTTTGCCAATCCTGGCACCCAACTAAGTCTCTCTATGCCCTGCACAGGGCAAGTGTAATTAGGAGGAGAACTGTAACTTCTTCCCAGTTGTAATTGGATTGTGTATGTAGACTGTGGTGGCAACAAGTAAATGAGTGAGATGGACTCACAACAGCAGCACAACAAACAAGGAAATAGGAGCTAGGGGTTTGCCAATCCTGGCACCCAACTAAGTCTCTCTATGCCCTGCACAGGGCAAGTGTAATTAGGAGGAGAACTGTAACTTCTTCCCAGTTGTAATTGGATTGTGTATGTAGACTGTGGTGGCAACAAGTAAATGAGTGAGATGGACTCACAACAGCAGCACAACAAACAAGGAAATAGGAGCTAGGGGTTTGCCAATCCTGGCAC
This sequence comes from Phrynocephalus guinanensis, assembly GCA_037367245.1. Taxonomy (NCBI): domain Eukaryota; kingdom Metazoa; phylum Chordata; class Lepidosauria; order Squamata; family Agamidae; genus Phrynocephalus; species Phrynocephalus guinanensis. The sequence continues at coordinate 55,549,054 of CM074741.1, read as the reverse complement.
CCAACTAAGTCTCTCAATGCCCTGCACAGGGCAAGTGTAATTAGGAGGAGAACTGTAATTTCTTCCCAGTTGTAATTGGATTGTGTATGTAGACTGTGGTGGCAAGTAAATGAGTGAGATGGACTCACAGCAGCAGCACACCAAACAAGGAAATAGGAGCTAGGTGTTTGCCAATCCTGGCACCCAACTAAATCTCTCTATGCCCTGCACAGGGCAAGTGTAATTAGGAGGAGAACTGTAATTTCTTCCCAGTTGTAATTGGATTGTGTATGTAGACTGTGGTGGCAACAAGTAAATGAGTGAGATGGACTCACAACAGCAGCACAACAAACAAGGAAATAGGAGCTAGGGGTTTGCCAATCCTGGCACCCAACTAAGTCTCTCAATGCCCTGCACAGGGCAAGTGTAATTAGGAGGAGAACTGTAACTTCTTCCCAGTTGTAATTGGATTGTGTATGTAGACTGTGGTGGCAAGTGGCAACAAGTAAATGAGTGAGATGGACTCACAACAGCAGCACAACAAACAAGGAAATAGGAGCTAGGGGTTTGCCAATCCTGGCACCCAACTAAGTCTCTCAATGCCCTGCACAGGGCAAGTGTAATTAGGAGGAGAACTGTAATTTCTTCCCAGTTGTAATTGGATTGTGTATGTAGACTGTGGTGGCAAGTAAATGAGTGAGATGGACTCACAACAGCAGCACAACAAACAAGGAAATAGGAGCTAGGGGTTTGCCAATCCTGGCACCCAACTAAGTCTCTCAATGCCCTGCACAGGGCAAGTGTAATTAGGAGGAGAACTGTAATTTCTTCCCAGTTGTAATTGGATTGTGTATGTAGACTGTGGTGGCAAGTAAATGAGTGAGATGGACTCACAGCAGCAGCACAACAAACAAGGAAATAGGAGCTAGGGGTTTGCCAATCCTGGCACCCAACTAAGTCTCTCTATGCCCTGCACAGGGCAAGTGTAATTAGGAGGAGAACTGTAATTTCTTCCCAGTTGTAATTGGATTGTGTATGTAGACTGTGGTGGCAACACGTAAATGAGTGAGATGGACTCACAACAGCAGCACAACAAACAAGGTAATAGCAGCAAGGGGTTTGCCAATCCTGGCAAACAAGTTTCACAAATTAATGCACAGGGCAAGTGTAATTAGGAGAACTGTAACTTAACTTCTTCACAGATGTAAGTTATACAACAACTGCACAAAAACCAAGCTAATAGAAGCAAGGGGTTTGCAAAATCTGGCAGCACCCAACTTTCACAAATAATGCACAGTAACTAAGATGAATGGAACTTCTTCAAAGATGTAATTGAAGAAAATGTTCTATAGAGGTGGCTGGGTGCCTGCCCTTCAACAAATGTTTGTTTGAGTGCCTGACTGCAAAAAAATGAATGAGGTGTTGGACAAGTGAAAGAAATTCAAAGAATATCTATAGTGTTAAGTAAAATGAAATTGTAAAATGTTCTATAGAGGAAGGTGCCCTAGCCTTGTTGCCAAAACAAATGTGTTTGAGAAATTTGAGTGCACTCACTGGTTGGCGAGGGAGACTCTGCCTAGTACTCAGTCTGTACTGTATAATATTTTTAAAATAATTTAATCCACAGCCTCCAACCTCCCCTTCTAAGCACTAGTACTACTGGACCTTGGCTGTTGCTTGCCACTTGCTAATAAACTGTAAAATAGAAAATAAATGGAATAAAACTATAAGCTGCTACTAGGGTAGGATAGGGGTTGCTGGATTCCCTTCCAAAACCCCAATCGCAACAGCAGCAAAAAAGCTGTAGGCGCAGGGTAAAAGGACCTTGGCCAAGTAAATGAACTTGGTGGGAAATTGGGATACAAAAGAATTGGTATGGTAGTGTAATATAAAATAATATATTTTCAAAATAAATCCGCAGCACCTCCCCTCCCCTACCGCTCCCACTCAAATCTTCCCTCCCCCTTGAAGCAAATATAAAACGTACGGAACTCTTCCTCAAAAATGGAGAAAACAAAAAAGAGAATAAACACTGTGTTGCTATTCCCCACAGGGAATAGAAGAAATTATTATGTTTTGCGATTCAAATTAATATCAATTCAATTCCCTCCCTGCCTAGCGAGACCGAGACCGCGATCGCGAAATCGAAACTAGACTGAGCACAGCAATCCAGCCCTGACCACCCTCCACAAGATCCAAGCCCAGACTGTGACGGACTGGAACTGCCTCGGCTTTTTATGCCCTCTGGCACATCCAGAAGTGTCAGTCAAAACCTGTCCATGCGATTGGTGGAATGGCTCCAAAAATTTGCATGGTCCCGTCCCATGGCCAGCCCATCGTTGCGCAGGTGTAAAAAAAAAATTAAGAAAAAAATAAAATAAAATCAACGGAGACGTATTTTGGCAAGACAAACCCACTGCTGCTACTGTAAAAAAACCAAGCATTTAAAATAGGTTACTTTCGCATGTTTCTGTGGTGCTTTGGTGGGGTTTTGGGCAAGGATTTAAAAAAAAATATTGCGGTCGCCATTTTGGACCGGGAATCGGGGTTTTTTTTTACTTTTAAAAACTTTTTTTCTGTGCCGCTTGGCATTGCGCGATCGCCGCGTGCAAGTAACGAGCACGACAAATCAGACCAAATTGTTCGTTCGTCGGTTCGAGCTCGAAGTCTGGCGGAGTGATTCCCGTTACCGTTTCCGTAGAGTAACGGAACCGAGTAACGGAAACGGAAACGGGAATACCGCTAAGTCGTGCCCATCTCTACTCATAAGTAGAGCAACCGTATGTAAAAAAAATTGTTTAGAATGGCACCAGTTCTAAATAGTTCTGTCACCATTTCAAAACCAAGAAGTGAACTAGCTTTGATGTATTAGAAAAAATTAATTGATATAAGCCACTGTTTTTCTTTTCATTTTATCTACCATTTATAAACAGGAAATCCACTGAGCCACATCTCACACCAAGTCTATTCCTTTTTCATCCAAAACCTGATGTTACCTGATGGATTGGGTAGACAGGCAGAGCCCTTGAAGACATAATGGCAAAAGAACCAAAGAGGTTAAAATAATATTAGTATTATGAGGTCAGTGTTCAAACAGCTCATATGTACTTGAGCAAGGTGACAACATGTGATTATATCTTATAAAGCCTGGCTGTAATCCAAATATTTTGTAAAAAGTCTAAAGAAATTATTCACGCAATTGAAGGAAGGAAAGTACAACTTACCAACAGAAAATATAAGACTAGCAATGTAGTTTTGCTCTGCTGTTCTAAATTATTCTGAAATGATTCTATTCCATTTCCCCCTAAATAATAGTGACATTTTTCAGTTTAGTTCAGGGGAAATCACTGAAAATCCCTCCCACCCCCCAACTCAGAGAAAATCATGTCAGAAGAGCACTAGAGTGCATCTTTTGGAGATATGCATTTGTTGTTGACAGTTGATGGTACTTCATCAGTTTAGGATCTCTGTCAGGGACAGCCTTGAGATTTCATTTTGGACATTCATTGCAGTAACGAAGATCAAGAAAACAAGGAGGAGGGAAATTCCTTAGATATTATATGAAAACCAGAGAGGTTAGAAAGCTAATCTTATCATATCTCCCAAAGGTGGACACATTATGGAGACTCTGGATCAAATCACACATTAAGATAAATTCCTATTTCCAGCTATGACCATGTTTTCTCCCTAGGTATGCAATTCTTTCCATTGCAATCAAACTTGAAAATGAAACTTATATTTACTCCTAGTGACCTATCATAACACAAAAAGCAAGCTAATTTGAAAATGTGAATGGAGGCCAACTCACGCTAGGACGATGTGACCTCTTCAATCAATATTCAATGATCTCTGCTATCAATGGGATGTTAACTATTTCATGGATCTTGGTGTGTCGTTGGGTGGGAGAAAGAGAGAGAGCTGTGTACATATGCAGTTCTGCACATTTGAAGCTGTGAAAAAGTGAAAATGCTCAGCACCAAACAGACGATACTCTTGAAATAATGTTTGTTTCCATATTTGCCTGACATACCAATATGTTCATATCATTTATGGCATCCATCAGATAAAATAATGTCTCTGATGGCACTACAGGTATGCTGTGTTGAAGGCTCTCCATTATGGTTCATCAGCTCCTACTCTGTTTCCATTTGAGCACCATTCTTAAGTTTTGCAGCTTCATTTTTTAAAAAAAATATCTTGCTGACTGTTTTAAATTCCTTTTGCAATCTTAGCATATTATCTGTACCTTTGTGTAACTGTATAATTCTCCTTTTAAAACATCCTTGGCAATATTATTGAAAGACATTATAAATCCACTTTTATAAAAAGAATTTTTGCCAATTAATGTTGCAACATTTCCATTTAAGCTACTTCTGTGGTTGGCTTAAGACATTGTTTCTATTGCATCTAAAAGACTACTGGACTATTTTAGCCTAAGGGTTTCAGAAAAGTGGTTGCTGGCCAAACGGCATTCCAAAATTGATGAAATTACTGTATATTCCACATTTTAAAATATTAAACAACAAATGGGACAATTTGTTAGAATCTTTTACTCATTTGCCTGCAAGTAGTACCCTTTTGATCTCAGTAGAGCATACTTTTGAATAGAGACAAAAGTTTGCATTGTAAAATACTGTTTTTACCTCTACAAGGTGTTCTGTTTTAAAGAATCCTTTCCAGGAGAACAGCAAAAATGCATAAAATGTACTTTAAGAATATGTTTTCAGTAGTTAGAAATATTCCTCCATTATCTCTTTTTTAGCCTATGTATTATTAAGTACTGAGATATATTGCTTATGTCATGTCTTGCGTTAATGGCCATTACTGGAAGAGGTTCTATAGTTTTCTTTGGGATAATTTATCCCACACTGGCCCAACTGGAAAGCTTTTCAAAAAGCTGTCGGTATCATTAGCATGTGTCTTCTGACTGAGCCATAATCAGATTCAAGGGCACCGGATGCATATTGATCTGGTGTTATTCTAGGAATGGATGGAGAATTAGAAATGCATGTGAAAATGCAATTCAAATGCAAACAGTTTTGGTGATGAGGTCCTCACCAGCAGGATTTTTATCTGTTTTTCATGGTTTATCAATAGAAATGATTGATAGTGTGAAGTGGAAAAGAAGAATGTTTTTCAGCAATCCCAATGAAATCCATGCAGTTTTATATGCATATTATTGGTAGCCTCTTCTTTCACCATATCCAAAGTCCTCTGAATTTCTTCAAATATTATTTATTAAATAAGAAATAAGATTGCTTCCTTCAGAAAACTTGGACAGTTACTGGTATTTTTCGTTTTGCTTGGAAAGCTCATTTTGTGTACAGTACAAGCCTACCCACATAGCTGCAAAGGCCTACTAAGTTCCATGGGGTTTATTCCCGGGTAGATGTGACTAGAACTGCATAACAGATTTTGTTTCAACAAAAAAGCAATCTTCACTCAAAATGATATTTGACAAACTAATGTAAACACAGCAAAAAGTAATAATCAAAAGCAGGGAGTGAGGTGTCACAAACCAGGCCAGAAAGTTAAAAGTAGGTAGTACCTTTCTGCATTCCTGCAGGCCTTTCCTGTGTCTGCTATAGCTTAACCTATCCTTCTGCTTCAACCTAGTGTTGTCCAGCTCTTGGAGGAGGATTATCCAATATTGCAGGATGATGATGGGCCCACAGGAGGCTGTCTCAATCCAGCCACATTTATATGCACCGCTTTTCCCTGTCTGCTTTGTGTGCATCTCATGAATCATTTAAGCAATTTTGATTAGATGTTTGAAAAAGAAATGCATTGGCAAGATGGCACAATAAATTGGAAGGCTTTATGAGTAATCTGTTTAAAACATCATAGCTGGATCAAAACCTTGTCAATTAGTCTTTTTCTTGTCAATTCTTCACACTCTCCCCTCACACATGACAGAACTGTAAGACTGCAGAAGGAGGCAAAAGCACAGTTTATTCCGTTTTCTTTTCTTTTCTCTTCTTTTGGAACAGGTGATCAATAATGAAAAAAAATTTTGTGCTGCAGTGATGGGTGAGGAAATAGAGAATAATAATTTAAGAAAACCCCCCCCGGTCAATAAGATATTTTCAAGTAACTTAGAGAACGCATCCCATGCTAATGTCACTGTGACTCAACAGCTTTCAAAAGGATGAAGCGTCACATGGAAGATGCTCTTTTCTTTCCGCCCTGAGGAGAAAGCCGCAGAAGAAGACATAGAAACTGGTGTCTGTGCAGCATATGTGGATAATGTGCAACTAATTTCTTATGTAAATATGAAATGCAAAACAAGTGTAAACATAGGTCACTGCCTTTGAACCTTAAAGAAAATGCAAGTTTTACAGAGACCTAGAAAACAGTCAGTTACCAATAAATCTGCAGACAAAGCAATGCAGCAAATGCACTCTGTGAACAGTTAAATTTCAGTCAGTGCATTACTTTTCACCTACTACACACATGGCTTTTGTTAACATTATGGTAGAAGAGACTATGAAAGACATTCTGGTAATCGTGACAGAAGAGGGAATTTCTGAGGTTTTTCGCTACTGGCATTGTGCCTGTAAGCAATAGAACCTAGTATCTGTGCACCTCAGAAGTGCTCAAGGCCAAATTTATTATGCTTTCTGAAAACTGAAAATGTGGAGGCATCTGTTTATCTAAAATCCATCCGGTGCCTTTCTGCTTCTTGCTATTTTTCTCCAGAAGTGGAATGTGCAAATAAGGTCACTCTGACGCACTTGTGCTGTCATAAAAGTCTGTGTCATGACTGGCTACAGATCAAATATTCATTGTCCTGGACAATCCCATTCTGGAATATGTTTTGTAACAATTCACTGCTCTCAACAAGAAACTGGCATCTTCTTCTAGGTTCTTTTTTTTTTTTTTTTAGGGTTGCTTCCGAAAAAAATCTAAATTCCAAGGACTATTTTTCTTTTACTCCCTCACCTCTTGGCAAGAGTGCTTCTCCAATTAACAGTGTGAACAGACAGTAGGAAAGGTGTTTATCTGCTCTCACTGAAAAGAGTCACGGCCCGGAGCAATCTTCCTTAAAGTAAACCTTCCATCCATTTGGGAATTACTCTTGCCTGACCACCAAAACTAGTAGCCCTACAGTTGGACCATTAAATTCCAGCTCGGACACAGATAGGGGCCAGGTTGAAACCCGATTCCCTGGACATCGTGTGATCACAAGGAAATAGATCACACCACAAGTGGTTCACAATGCGATATATTTCCATGCCCTAATTCAACTCATTTAAATTCATTTTAAATTTTCTCTAAAGAATGCACAGTTGAAATGAACTCTTAGTTTTTTAAAAGAGAGAGAAAGAACAACTAAGGCCCCATCACAAAAGCCAGGTTGTATGTTGTGGGAAGCCTTCTCCATGGAGGAAGTGTTCAAGAAGTGGGAAAGGCTCCCTAAAAATGAAAACTCTGGAACCATGGGTCAGGTTTGGCTTAAAAGCAAACTTAGCTTCACTTTCAAAGTCTTCTGCCTCTTCCCGCAGCCCAGGCACCTTGGAAGGGAAGCGCTTATCTCTGGGAGGTAAGCGCTTCCCTCCACGGCACCCAGGGCTCTCCCTCAATCAAGGGCAGCTGAAGGCTGCTCTGCACAACCCCCCAGCTGTTTTTGACAATTCAGACCTGTCAAAGTCAGCTGTCTGGTGGGAAAGCAGAAAGCAGCAGAAGGCTGCCCTTGATTGATTGGGGATGGGACAGCCTTTCCATAGGAATGCACTGAAACCTATAAATCCATCCCCTCCAAAATGGATTAATTGATTTTCAATGCATTCCTATGGGAGACCACTGTTCGACTTACAATTTGATCCAATTCCGAAGATGCCTTTGGAGCAGATTAATGTCGTAAGTTGAGCTCCCACTGTACATACAAACAAGAAACCCAATAATACATAACACTGTTGATGCACATTCTTAAAAAGTAATTTTAAGTTTCTATCCTATATTAAAATTAACAGGCTGAATATAAGTAGTTCAGTTTGAAGAGGTGAGAGACTTTCCAAGAACGCAAAGCCCTTCTACTAGCCAAGATGGACAACAGACAGACCATCCTGTCCTGAAATGGTCTCATATAAATAGCTATGGGGACCAGTGTGAAAGAAAGGATGGAGATCAGATGCTGGGTTTATTTACTTTGTAGTTATTTTGGGGTTGGCTAGATGGCTCAGTGAGCTGGAGCATCTGAAGATTCAGGAATTCTATTCCTTGCTGTGCCTTGTAAGAGAAGAGCTAGCCTTGGGCATGATGTTGGGCAAGTGATGCTGTCCCAATTTGTTCTTAGAATAGGGAATGACAAATGCATTCTGAGTACAGTGACCCCCCGCCATTTCGCAGTTCCGGTATTGCGGTCCCACTACAACGCGGGACTGCAGTACCGAAACCATGGGCGGGTGGCGGCGGGTGATCCAGTCGATCCACGTGGCCCTCCCACGCACCCCGGAGAAGCCTCGGGGACGTGCAGGTGGACAGCGGCGGGTGATCCGGTCACTCCGTGCGGCCCTCCCATGCACCCCCGAGAAGCCTCGGAAACACGCGGGCGGGAGGCGGCAGCAGGAGGTAAGATCCTCCTGCCGCAGCCAGCGCACCACGCAATCGCTCCCCCGCCCCCACCCCACCTGCTTCCGCATATCACAGATTTTCATGGGGGTCCCTAACCCCCATGATCGGTGGGGGGGTTACTGTACTCTGTACCTAGAAAAACCTTGGGAGGATGACCGTATGTTGGAACCAACTTGTCAGCACATAATTATAATTATTTATGCATACTTACCTTGCTCTCGCCAAGCACAAAAGTCCTCCAGAAGGACCATTATAATTTATCTATCTACCACTAGTTGCCTTCACAGTCTACTGTTCCTCCTCTTCCATGTATACAATAACTCAGTGTGTCCATTAGCCACCAGCTGCAACCCTATCACATTCTTGCCATCATTTAAAAAAAATTCATTCTCAGCGGGTTGTCCCATCTAGACTATACCTATTCAATAGATATGGGCACAAAACAAAAAACCAACATGCTGTTTTATCATTTCATTACATAATGAGACATTACAAAATAAAATATAAGCAAGCATTCTATCAAATAACAAAACTAAATGCCATTTTCTGTTTTGGAAATGAAACATGTTCTTCTCCCTTGTCAGAACATACCAATACCATTCTAACAGAATCAGGACAGCAAACTAGAAATTACAATCTGTGAGCACAGAGATAGGACCTAGAAATTGATGATATACCAGTAAGATATTGTGGTCTCTCTGGGAAGAGATAGGCTGCCATGTAGATCAGTGTGGAGGATGATTTAATGGTGTTTGTGAAAGATCCCATGCAAAAATCTACTCAAAACAGTAGAACACCACACACAGAGAATGGCTACTGTATAGCCTGTTTTCTGCGACCATTAAACCGGGGAGGACATCACTGAACTTTAACTGGTAGGTGATGAATAATGATATAGAACAGAAGCAGAAGCATCGTGAAGGATCAAAGGAGACAGGAAACAAAAGAGGGGAAATACATGCCTTACAACTAAGTGCAAAATGATATTTTGGCTTGACTGCTGAGCTGATTTGCTTTCACTCTTTTTCATGCACAGAAAATGGATGATGAAAAGGAAAAGAAGCCCATTGTGACTGGGAGGAAATGTGCATCTCTTTCTCTTTTTAAAATTAAACATCTGGAAAGGATTTTTTTTAATACTGTCGTGCCAAGTTTGAAAATCTCTGATTTGTTTTAATCAGGAAATAACAGCTCTGGAGAATAATGACATGATGAAAATCCTTAGCTCCTCATGTCAAGAACTGTAACTGCACTGGGGCGGGAAAGGTCAATCTCATTACTAGTCTGCTGCAGAAAGGTCAAAGAGGTCCAGCCGAGACTGACAGGTTCAGATACTAAGGGCCATTCCTAACCCATTGAAGTCAATAGCTAAACTCTCACTTATGTCAATATACTTCAAACTATTGCTTTCTCCAAGAATTTTTCAGCAGAGATATTGACTTGGTGGTGTGCAGAAGGGTGTGGGTGTGTAGTGCTGTTAGTATCTGTAAAGCACAGGGACTATAAACATAATAATAAACAGAAGTTAGCAGCTGTTTTGAAAAGAAACACCTGCTTGATTCATACAGGGGTGCCAAACACAATGTGACATTATTACGTTTTAGAACCAGGAAGACCTTTGCTGTTACTCATCTAAAAAATCTTTTTGGTGAAAAGTGCACTGAAGGGCAAAGATTAGAATCTAGCCCAAGCTAAAGTAGACTCCTTGAATCAGTAGCATTTACTTTAGTGTTGACTTGCCATTCAGTAGTTAATTCAATAGGTCTACTGTAGCTGGGCTGCCTAGATGCCCTAAGCACATCCGATCTCGCCTGATTTCAGAGGCTAAGCAGGGTCGGCCCTGGTTAGTACTTGGATGGGAGACCACCAGGGAATACCACGTGCTGTAGGCACCTGGAGTAGGAACTGGCAAACCACTCCAGTATTCCTGCCAAGAAAACTCCATGGACATAGGGTCACGAAGAGTTAGTCACAACTGTAATGACACAAGAAGAAGAAGAAGAAGAAGAAGAAGAAGAAGAAGAAGAAGAAGAAGAAGAAGAAGAAGAAGAAGAAGAAGAAGAAGAAGAAGAAGAAGAAGAAGAAGAAGAAGAAGAACTGTAGCTGGAACTAGCAATTGGATTTTCATTAAAATGTCTAGTGCCATTAAGATTTATCATTTTTCAAAAAAATGCTATAGGGTTAAATATGACATTGAGGTCAAGATAAAATATTTTCCATTTAGGAAGGTTATTTTATAAGTTCCTGTCCATCTTGTTACTTGTATAATTAGGTGTTTAACTCAAATAAAAAAGGGGGAACTCATGTCAATGGAGGTCAGGAGGAACATTTATTCTTTTGAATGGCTCTTCTGGTAGGTTTTCCAGTTGCCATGGTGATTATACTAATAATTGCTACATAATTGTATAACTATCTCGAAAAGTGCAGGCTGTGCATCAGCATAAAGACTACAGTAAGAAGGCACAGACAGCTGGCAGTGATAATCAAATAGGACGGAGGGAATCTTTGAACAAATCTGGTACTGAGGATAATGCAATGTGAACGATGGAAGCAGAAAGGCTAGTTTGGATATAGTACGGAAAAATTGTCAGACAGACAGCTATATGTACAATGCATAGAAAAGATAAAAGGTTGGAGACAATGTTAGTAGAGAAAGGAGTCTAAGAAGAGGAATGTGAAAAGTATGATCACACGACTAGGACAAATATAATTGAGGGGGGTAATGTGGGCAAACACAGAGATGATGTGAAACAAGCAGATTTGGACAACAGTACATGGTCCCACTGTTTGGGACGAATTGGTTTGCTCCTTTTGCCAGCAACCAGGCAACGCGAACCAGCCCATCGCCAGAGTGTTTCTACCTACACCTTTTAAGGTCCCTGCTGGGCCACTGTTTTTGAGTTGCAGATTGGATCAGTCTATTTTCTTTTAGTTTGAGTATATGTAATTGCTAGGCTACCTAGATGCCCTACGCACATCTGATCTTGTCTGATTCTGGAAGCTAAGCAGGATCAGCCCTGGTTAGTACTTGGATGGGAGACCATCAGGGAATACCAGGTGCTGTAGGCACCTGGAGTAGGAACTGGGAAGCCACTCCAGTATTCTTGCCAAGAAAACTCCATGGAGTCATGAAGGGTTGGTCATGACTGTAACGACACAACACACACACACACACACACACACACACACACACGGCAGACATATTATTATAAGAGCCATGAAGGAAAAAATTCATGAAGAGGACCAGACAATTATGCTACAAAATGTAATTTTGACAATAACAATGAGTAAGGAGGATATAAGAAGCTACCCCATACCAGAGAGGTCCTCAGTTTCCCTGGTTCAGTATCGGTTTCAATGACTTGTTGTAGCTCACGGGAGTTTCAAAGAGAAATCCTCCACAGCTTAATCTGAAAATACAAAGGGCTCAGTCCCAGATTATCTACACATAAAGAAAGCAGTCTACCATGGAGTTTCATCCCTTCCCTAAGCGCCTTTGTTTTAAGTCTATATCTTCCATTAGCCAACACTCTCTTTGATAGTTCATAAAAAAAACCTTAAAATCATAAAAATCTAAGACATAGTAGAACATTTGATGATGATGATGATGATGATGATGATGATGATGATGATGATGACGACGACGACGACGACGAAAGACAGCAAGAAAATGAATCCAAAGCACTAAATAAAACCAACAAAACTGAACCAATTAATATTTACACATTTGTTTAAAAAAATAATTAACAAGCAAACCAGAAGGACTACGAAGCCTGGAAGATTTAAGAAGTCTTCAACTAGTGCCAAAGAGACCACATGGCATGACTCCTTGATAAGGTGTTCCATAACTAGGCATGAGTCAGATTTATTTTTCTAATAATTGTATTCCAAAATCCACATATTTATTCACAGTGCTGATGACAAGAACTTTAAAATTCAGATGAAATAATTCTATAGGTGAAACTGAAGAAACCGAAGGGGGGGCTTTTTAAAATACAGCTTTCAATCCCTACATATTATAAAATGTTTCTGCTGATGATGTCACATTTACCACCTCTCTTTTCCTCACCTTTGTCAGCTATATCAAATTAGGGGCAATGTCATCATTTCAGTGGGACCAAATGAGAACATATCAAATTTTTTAAAGACATATTTGTGCCTTCAGTTTTGCTCTTCAAATGAATAAATATTTCTGCATCATCAAGCCAGCTTCAACTTCTAGTGACCCTTTCCAGAGTTTGCTTGGTATAGAGCAGTTCAAAATGGTTTACCGTTTCCTTCAGCTGGAGATGTCTTGGTATGGTGCAGCTTGCTCAAGGCTACACGGCGCGGCTCATCTCCCAGGAAGCACAGTGGGTAATCCAACTCCCAACATTTGGCATACCCGACTCCTGGAGCCATCCAATTTTTTTCCCATCAGACTGTGTCATGCTTATGAAGTGTGCTGCTTGTTATCCTACAACTTGTATGGTGTCTGCAGAATGAACCAGCTTCATCCGAAAAACCTGAAAACTCAGAAAGTAAATTCAAGGAACCCAAAAGCCATAGTTGATCAAAGAACAAAAAAAGAAAAAAAGAACAAAGCAGCAGGTGTTGTTGCAGAACCCACTGTACAGGTGCTTCTACGCCAATGCTCGAAGCCTCCGACCAAAAATGGGAGAACTCGAACATTTGGCAGCTAGGGATAACATTGATATAATAGCCATAACAGAAACCTGGTGGAATGCAGAGAACCAGTGGGATACAGCAATCCCAGGCTATAAACTCTATAGAAGGGATAGGGAGGGGCGGGTTGGAGGGGGAGTGGCCATCTATGTTAAAGAAGGGGTAAAATCCAGCAGAATGGAGATTGACAGAGGGTCTGATTCCACCATAGAATCACTGTGGGTTAAACTACCAGGTCCAAGGAGTGATGTGATAGTTGGGGTATGCTATCGCCCACCAGATCAAAAACTTGAGGGGGACCTTGAAATGAGGAGACAAATCATGGAGGTGTCTCAGAAGCACAGGATAGTAATCGTGGGGGACTTCAATTATCCCCACATCGACTGGGCCAATGCGAGCTCCGGGCAAGAAAGAGAAACTGGGTTTCTCGACTTGCTGAATGACTGTGCCTTAGAGCAACTTGTCATGGAGCCCACCCGAGAACAGGCAACTCTGGATCTAATACTGTCTGATACTCAGGATCTGGTCAGGGATGTGAATGTCACTGAGCCTCTGTGGAACAGTGACCATGCTGCAATCTCCTTTGCCATGCATGTTGGAGGAAGAGTGTCAAGCAAATCAGACATAAAAATCCTTGATTTTCGAAGGGCAAACTTCCCTCAGATGAGGAAACTAGTTAGAAAGAAATTGAAGGGGAAGGTTGGAAGAATCCAATCTCTTCAGAGTGCATGGAACCTGTTTAAAACAACGGTAACAGAAGCCCAGCACAAGTGCATACCACAAAGAAAGAAGAGCTCATTTAAGTCCAAGAGGGCACCAGCATGGTTAACGAGTGGAGTTAGAGAGGCTCTAAAGCGCAAGGAGAGGTCTTTCTGTAAATGGAAATCCTCCCCAAATGAGGAAAATAAAAAGGAACACAAACTCTGGCAAAAGAAATGTAAGAAGATGATAAGGGAGGCAAAGAAAGATTTTGAGGAACGCATGGCTAGCAATATAAAGGGTAATAATAAAAGCTTCTTTAAATATGTTAGAAGTAGAAAACCTGCCAGAGAACCAGTTGGCCCTCTGGATGGTGAGGGAGGAAAAGGGGAGGTGAAGGAGGACTTGGAAATTGCAGAGAAATTAAATGAGTTCTTTGCATCTGTCTTCACGACAGAAGGCCTTGAGCAGATTCCGCTGCCTGAACGGTCCCTCTTGACTAAAGAATTAAATCAAATACAGGTTAAAAGAGAAGATGTTTTAGGACTAATTGATAAATTGAAGATTAACAAGTCCCCGGGCCCAGATGGCATCCACCCAAGGGTTATTAGGGAACTGAGAAATGAAATTGCAGATCTCTTAACGGTTGTATGCAACTTGTCTCTTAAAACGGCCACAGTGCCGGGGGACTGGAGGATAGCAGATGTCACACCAATTTTTAAAAAAGGAAGGAGGGGGGACCCAGGAAACTACAGGCCAGTTAGCCTTACATCTGTCCCAGGGAAGATGGTGGAAAGTCTCATCCAAGAGAAAATCTTAAAACACATAGAAGAACAAACTCTGCTGAGAGAAAATCAGCATGGCTTCTGCAAGGGTAAGTCTTGTCTGACAAATCTTGTAGAATTTTTTGAAAAGGTCAGCAGGCATGTAGATTTGGGTGAACCGGTGGGTATAGTCTATCTGGATTTTCAAAAGGCCTTTGACACAGTCCCTCACCAGAGGCTGCTGAGAAAATTGCACAGTCAAGAAAGACATAGTGGAACTGGAAAAGGTGCAGAAGAGAGTGACCAAAATGATTACTGGGCTGGGGCATCTCCCTTATGAAGAAAGGCTAAAACATTTGGGGCTCTTTAGTCTGGAAAAAAGGCGCCTGAGGGGGGATATGATTGAGACGTACAAAATAATGCAGGGCATGAGTAAAGTGGATAGAGGGAAGCTCTTTTCCCTCTCACAAAATACCAGAACTAGGGGACATGCACTCAAATTGAGGGCTGGGAGAGTAAGAACAGACAAAAGAAAATATTTTTTCACCCAGCACGTTGTTAGTCTATGGAACTCCCTGCCACAGGATGTGGTGATTGCATCTGGCTTGGATGCCTTCAAAAGGGGATTGGACAGATTCCTGGAGGAAAAGTCCATCACAGGTTACAAACCATGATGGAGATGTGTAATCTCCAGGCTTAAAACCAGGGTACTTCAAGGGCCAGATGCAAGGGAGTGGTATCAGGAGACAGATATCTAGTCTCATGCACTTCCAAAAGCATCTGGTGGGGCCACTGTGAGATACAGGAAGCTGGACTAGATGGGCCTTTGGCCTGATCCAGCATGGCTCTTCTTATGTTCTTATCAGGCACAGGATTGTTCTCAAAACACCTAGAGAAGAGCAACTAGCTCTTTCCCTTTCAGTTGTCACTTTTGAGGATGACTCCTCAGAAGAGAACAAACTCCTGCTTGCGCGCAGAATCTATCCAGTTCTCTTATAGCCTCTATATTGGCAGTGGCTTCTCTCCAGACACATGGCTGTTCACATGAAGAAAGTAACAAGATGGGGAAAGGAGTACAACCAGGTAGGCAACAAGAGGGTATAAGCACACAAGGATGTGCATGAAGGTATTGTACATTCTCACATAGATCAATTACTGCACATGAAAACAACTAGTGAAATAATGGGTTAAAAGACGTAAGCAAGAATGACCTGCCATTTTTATTTACGAATGTAAATGTCACCAGCTGCTACTCAAATGATGCAAACAACATTACATTTACATTTGAAAAATATGTAAGGCTCCTGTCCTGATCCTTCACTGTTCCTTGTATTCTATCAAAACTTTCTAGATGTTCTCGCGTACCGCTAGCTATTCGTGGAAATGTGTAGGCTTGACAACATTTGTTTTGGCAGTTGTGTCTTGAACAGCTATGTACAAAGAGGAGAAATTCAGTATTTGTGCATTTGATCGCTTTGGCAAGAATGAAGAGAGGGAGCTTCAGCTGCTGAACTTCTGCATCCTGTTAAATGCACCACAGCCCTGCCAGGGAAAAGTTGTCAACCCTATGGAAATGAGTCTTCCTTTTCCACACATTCATTTGCCAATATTCATCTTCAAGGACATTGAGAGCTGTGTGAGCAACATCATTCGCATGCTTCCCCAACCCCATTCCTCTCTGTCTTCCCCAAGATTGACAAGAATAAAGACAATCCTTGACACTTAGCTGTGCCAAATACATATCCCTTGAGAGTAGTAAGAGACCAGAAAAATAAGATACTGGGCAGGAATTCATGTGATAAGTATCTTCTGTAATATAATTAATATACTGCATATCTATCAGCAATAGGCATCATTGATAGGAAACAATGGTTCAATGTATAGTTGTCAGTTCTACTAGTTAGACCTTGAGAGCGTTCTTTTTATATTTATGGTAGCTGCCTAATATATGGAGCATTATTATGCAACTTTCTCATAGATATGAAGTGATAAGGGAAATTTAACTAGGTAATTATTTTCCCTATAAGGGCCAAAACAGATTGAGGTGGGGCACATCACAACTAGAAACATAGCTAACTTAAGAAATAGAGGCAGTGTCATTATCCTCTAAAGCACAGGTTCCCAACCTGGGCTTCACAACACCCAAAGGGGGTGCAAAGTGTTTTTGGTGGTGGGGGAGGGTCACCAAGCTTAAACAAACCAGGGGCTTCTATCTATATGCTTATGATGAAGCTAATGGGTTCCTGGCAGTATATATTTGGTGGTGGAGGTATGTGTTGTTAACTTGCTGCTACTTTTGGGGGGGGGGGCTATGAATTAGTGCCTAAAAAAACTCATTCCTATAGACAAAAACATGTGTCAGTCTTGTAAAATAAAAGCCATGGTTTCTGTATTGAGTCCATCCATCTTAAGTTCTATTTTACTCTTTTCTTATTTTATTGTCTTTTCTGGGGATGACTCTCTGGTGTTTGGTGTTTCCCATTCCCACCTACTCTGGCGAAACCCAGATGAGGCAAGGAAGCCCAGGGCACTGCCTCTGAATGAGCACCTGCCAGGTAACTTTGGCGATATACAATGGAGTCCCAACTAGGGGATAAAAGGTTAGGAAACATTTATTTAAGTTCTATCACTCCTTCACAAGTTGCAAATTATCCTGCTTTCATTTGGTGACTTGAAGAAACAATGCCCATATGCATGCCAGTTATGCAAACACCTCAACCAACAAGAATGTGCCTCTATTCATCCCCTTTGTAAAACTACCCATCTAGCGTTTTCTGGCTCTCAGTCAGATGTCAGAAAGATAGAAAGGCCCCTGCCAAATGAAAGTTGGCAACACCACTTTTTAAAAAATGCCTTCATGGAATGTAATTTAATAAATATTCATATTCAGAAACATTGTGGACTATAGCTCCCAGAATTCCTTAAACTGGCTGAGGATTCTGGGACCTGCAGACCAAAATAACCCTTCTGAGTTCTAACAACAGTTCAAGTAAACAGGGGTAGGGTTATCATTGTTCCACAGTGTTCTGCTAAAAGCAAAATCTGAAACTCCCACCATCACAGAACAGAAACAGAACCAAACATACATAATCCTTATTACTTCTCATTTTCCTTTACCCTTTCTACATAATGTTTCTGTTTATATACAAAGCAAAGCAAAGCAAAGTGTTCTGCTTATATATCGCCCCATACCACTTTAAGTAGTCTCTGGGCGGTTTACAATTTTAATTACAGTGTGCAGGCTACTGCCCCCCCCCAGCAAGCTGGGTACTCATTTTACCGACCTCGGAAGGATGGAAGGCTGAGTCAGCCTTGAGCCTGCTACCTGGGATTGAACCCCAGCTCGTGAGCACAGTTTTACCTGCAGTACAGGCATTTGCAGTACAGGCATTTGAGGTAAGGCACTTCTGGGTGCCTTACCTCAAAGGCTTCCTAAGATCACCTTTGGGATTGAGAAAAATACTTAAACCGACTGTGTACTTTTAAAATACACCAGCCAAAATGTCACCATTGAACCAATTCACTGGATTTAGCTCTTCCACCCCTGGGCAAAAACCAAACCAGTTGTAAAATTATTATTTTTTATTAAAAATAGTTTAGGTAAAGAATTATTGAAAAATAAGTCAATTGAAAAATACAGGTAATAGTCAGTTTATGGCAATCAGTAAAATAAAGAAACTATCTCACTAATTCTAAGTTACACTTTCCATTGTGGCCTAACTATGCCTAGCATACTCTATGCAAACCTATGGAAGCATATTCCAGACAAAAAAACACACACATCACTAACTTATTGTCTACTTAAAAGCATTTTCTTCTTTAGCAATCACCCCCCCTCCTTTGTCCATCAATCAAACTCATTGTCCAATCATCGGGCTACTTTTAATGATAGTTCATGTTCTCATGCGATCATCTCACAGCAATTCCTTAATTAAAACTTGGCACTGATGTTATGGCTTCAACCTTCGTGGATGGTACAACAGAGTTCCAACTTCTCCGTTCCCAGCAGATAAGACACCTGCAAATAGTTGCTTGTACAAATCATAGCAAAACATTCTCACACAGGAACAGAAAGTGTTTCTTGCTGATTGTCTGTATTCTAGCCTGAATGAGAGACAAATAACTGAACCATATAAACTCCATCTTGGATTCTTTCTCCTTTCCTCACACGCCCCCCCTTATGAGCCTAAAAATCCTAAATAAGCAATTTAGCATTTTTAGCAAAACATAACTACTAAGCTAACTAATCAAATAGCAACAAATACTAGAATGAGGTAGACAGTGTACAGTATTATCTTATGAAAAGATAAGAGGTATATGACTACATAGCAGCAATATCAAGGATTATATGACTCTTGTTGAAGCAGGTTAAGGCATGTCTACAGTAGGAAACAAAGAAAGAAAACAATGTTAGTGAAATCAGAAATAACATAACATATGGCAAAACTTAGACAATTCAGTCTAGTAGTTCTTCTTCCATGGCCTCTTCTGGTGAGGTATCGATGCCATAATGAACTCTAGAAAGGCTGTCAGCCACCTGATTCAGCTTCCCCGAAATGTGGGTGGCCTCATACTGGAAATCTTGTAAGGCCAGGCTCCATCGCAACAGGCGTTGATTAGTTGACTTCATTCGGGATAGCCATTTCAGTGCTTGATGATCTGTCTGCAAAAGAAAACTGCGACCCCACAAGTAAGGTCGTAACTTGTTAAAAGCCCAAACAATGGCAAGGCATTCTTTCTCCGGAACAGAGTAGGCTCTCTCACGGTGCAGGAGCTTTTTGCTGAAAAAAGAAACAGGATGAAGCATACCATCGTCATGTTCTTGTAGTAAAACTGCTCCAATACCGAATTCAGAAGCATCTGTCTGCAAAACAAAAGACTTTTGAAAGTTAGGTGAAATCAGAATAGGTGCCTCAATCAATCTGGCTTTAAGCTCATCAAAGGCAAGTTGACATTCAGGTGTCCATTTAACTTTGATTGGCATACGTTTCCTTGTCAACTCAGTCAGAGGTGTAGCAATTTGACTGAAGTGTGGAATAAACTTTCTGTAATAACCAACAAGGCCTAAAAATGATTGAATTTGCTTCTTATTTTGGGGAATCGGCCAATTTCTGACACTCTCCACTTTGGCTTGTAATGGCTCAATAAAACCACTGCCCACTAGATGGCCTAAGTATACCACTTTTCCCTTCATCCATTGGCACTTGGAAGCTTTGACTGTCAATCCAGCATCACTGAGCCTTTGAAACACAGCATCTAAATGAGATAGGTGTTCTTCCAGAGAGTCAGAAAAAATTATGATGTCATCTAAGTATGCATGGGCAAAAGGTAATCCTTGGAGTACAATGTCCATGAGTCTCTGAAACGCACTGGCTGCCGTCGATAATCCGAAAGGCAATCTTCGGAACTCATACATGCCTTTATGAGTTATGAAAGCACTTTTTTCACGTGTCAAGGGGTCAAGTTCTATCTGCCAATATCCCGAGGACAAATCTAGCGTTGATAAGAATCTATGGCTGGCGATCTTCTCAACCAGATCCTCAGCCCTAGGCATGGGATATGGATCCAAAGCTATTAACTGGTTCAACTTCCTGTAATCCACACAAAACCTAACCTTAGGTTGGATTTGACCATCAGGTGTTTTCTTAGGTACAATGACCACAGGGCTTGCCCATAAAGAATTACTAGGTTGAATGATACCCATGTCTAACATCTCTTGAAGTTCATCCTCAATTTGTTTAGCATGTTCCCCAATGACTCTGTAAGGAGGTGATCTGATAGGGGTTGCATCTCCTGTATCAATCTTGTGTTGAACAAGTGTAGTGCAACCAGGCTTGGTTGTAAAAAAAATGTGTCCATATTTCTCTAGAACACTGAAAAGAGCTTGTTGTTCACACTCAGGAGTGTCATACTCAAAACAAATTTCACTTAGGTCACCACCTTCCTTGAATTCCTCCAACAAATCCAAGCCATCTTCCAGGTTTCTGGAGGATGTTGCTCTGCAAAACAGCATTTGAGGCTGTCTACGGACATAAGGCTTTAAACTGTTCACATGATACAAACGAGGTTTCTTTTCTTGTGATGACATCCTCACAACATAATTAACAGGCCCCAACTTTTGTTCAACCACTCCTGGTCCTAACCAATGAACTTGCAATTTATTATGCTTGATGGGATCAAGAACCAGCACAGAATCTCCCACTTGAAATTCTCTATGGCGTGACTTAAGGTCATGGTAGTACTTTTGAGTTTGTTGAGCCTTTTGCAAATGTTCAGTAGCCAAATCTCTGATTGCTTTGAGCTTAAGTTGTAAATCATAAACATACTGAGCAACAGGTAAAGAGCTCTCTTGTACTGCTCCCTCCCATTGGGCTTTGAGAAGTTCCAAGGGTCCCCTCAGAGATTTCCCATAAATGATTTCTGCAGGACTAAAACCTCCTAGGCTGTCATGTGGAGAAGTCCTATAAGCATAAAGAATAAAAGGCAATGCTTCAGACCAAGACCGTCCAAACTCCAAAACATGTGTTTGCAACATTCTAAGCAAAGTTTGTTGGGCTCTCTCAACCGCACCATGGGACTCCGAGTGATAACTCACGCTGAAACGTTGCTGGACCCCCGTTAATTCACATAATTTGGCCATTAACTCATTAGTAAAGCTTGTTGATCTATCGGAGATCAATAGGCTAGGTAGTCCAATCCTAGAGGTAACTTCCAGCAAAGCTCTAGCAATTTGTTTTGCACTGATTGAAGATGTAGCCACCGCCTCCACCCATTTAGAAAATGGACAAGTGAAGCACACAATATACTTTTTCCCAGTACTACTGGTTTGAAATGGGCCAAGACAATCCATTTGAAGACTGCTGAGAGGCTGGGACACAATTGGGATGCATTCCATCTTTGCTTTAGTGGTATCAGTGTTGTATCCCACTTTCTGGCAATGTTCACAGCTGATACAAAAATGCTTCACACTTTTGGTCAAATTAGGCCAAAACAAATGATTGCTAATTTTTGTCAGAGTTTTTCTGTAGCCAATATGACCTGAGAATGGTGATTCATGAGCCAATCTCAAAACTTCCTCCCTATAGGTTTTAGGGACTACCAACTGACGCACAGGAGCCAAATTAGGATTGCCATCTACCAGTTTCTCTCTATACAACATCAGTTCATTTCCAACTTCAACCCAGCAAAATCTGGTTTGTCTTCCAGGACCCAATTGCAAGTCTCTGTCTGCTTGTTCTCTAGCTTCTTGTAAAGTTGGGTCAGACAACTGTTGCTCTTTAAACTGTTTATCTGGTTGCAACAATGGAACAGCAGTAGCATCACGCACAGTAACAGCAGAATCATCTGATTGACTTCCATCATCATCACTATCAAGTATATCAGACTCAATCACTTCAGAATCGCTAGCAACTGCAGGTTCCATAGACACAGTCTCTAAAATCTCAGCAGAAGGTAGAGCACTCACAAACCCATCAGCCTCAACACCAGCACTGGTACTTGGCTGCTCATCATCCCTTACACAGTTAAGAGGATCTGACACAGGTCTATTTGACACAACAGTAGCCTGAGGCAAAGGTCGCATTTCCACATAATCCTCTTCCCCTGAATTATTCCCTTTCTCAGTTTCCGCATCTGCAAAACGATCCGGGGAGATTATCACAGAACTGTAAGGAGCAACCTGGGCTTGGGGTGTGAAACCAACAGAGTCCATTTGCACCTGTGGTGTGGCAACCACCTCCTGATTAGGTACATTCAAAGCAGAACGCTTTTGCAGCGTTTGACTGCGTGTCTGTACAGCCAAAACCCTTTTGTAATTCTGAGGTTGATTTTTCCTTAGGGTAGCCACATAATCTGCGTATTGCAAATCAATTCCCACCAAGAATTGAATGTCTTGCTTGGGGCTATGTACCAGAACAGTAAGTTCTCCATCAAAATTTTTATATTTCACATGGATTTTTGCCATAGGGGCCAAATGAGTGCGTGAATCTCCAGAGCTATAAGGATGCACAGGAAAAAACTTATCCTCCAGCATTTGTTCACTAGTCACATAAGCAGAAGAAATTGATGACAAATCGGCCCCAGTGCCCATGTAAGCAGGGATTTCATATTCAACACCATTACAATTCACAGTCACAGTTTGAGAATATCTACTTTCACCCCAAAGCATCTGCGCTTTTGAAATGATAGTCTCTGGATCAACCACCTCAGCTCCCGATTGAGATTTCTTAGGTTTGCAAGCTGATGCCCCCATCATCATTACTGCTTTTCCACCAGGAACAGAAGGATTTATGTTAGGGGTGGCAGAAGGCACGGCTCTCCCCCTTCCCACAACTCCGACAGGTTGATTTACATTCACCCCCCGCATAGCAGACACAACTGACGTCCCCCCAGATTCTTCTTCTTCGGGGCTTAAGCTACTAAAGTCCAGTTCATCCTCTCCCTCTTCATTCGCTTGACTAATGATTTTCATCTTAGCTTGAAGCTTAGTGGGAGGCAAATTCTTTCCCGTCTTTTGGGGAGTCTTTTGAACATGTGGGGGTGCCTTAGCTTGTTCCCCCTTCCCCTCCGTGCAATTTTTCCTGGTGTGGCCCCTTCCGCCACAATTGAAACAAACAATGTCCGTTTGGGGAGTACTAGTAGCTCTAGGCTGTCCAGGAACTATACCTCCCGTCCCAGAATGTTGGAACTTTTGTGGGGTTTTTCCCTTCTGATCAAAACCTCTCGTTCCCCCTTCAGTCTTTTGTGGCAATGAGGAGGGCTTAACAAATGTCTTTTGAGAAGCTGCTTTTGAGATTTATTGGCCAGTCTATAGGATAGCAAATTATCAGCTTCAGTGGCTAAGTCCTGGGCATTCTCAATTTTCTTTCTCCAGCAGGGAGACATTAATCTCAGGGGGTAGAGATTCTCTGACTTGCTCACTAATCAAAACCTCTAGCATGTCCTCCAGATTTTTCACCCCCGCAGAATCAACCCACTTAAGCATTTCCCGTCTCACTTTCGCCTCAAACTCTGCCACACTGCTTTTGTGAGACCACTTAAGGCTTCTGACTTTGACCCTCAGTCCCTCTGTAGTGTACCCAAATCTCTGCCTAACACGGGCCATAAAACTCTCCCAGTCTGTACCTGACATTTCCGATAAGAGGTCTGAGAGGGGTCCGGTGCATTGAGTACGGAGTAACTTCGTCCAGATGGCCTTTGGAGCTTGTAAATCCTGACAGGCATACTGGAAATTTTGTAAAAAAGTAAGAATGTCCCCAGAGGCTTGATACACCGGAAGAGCCTTGCGATCATATTTCCTCACGTCTAACAGATCTTCCCTCCGCTTGGCCTCTTCCGCCTGGCGCTGCCGCTCTCTCTCACGCTCTTGGGCAAGCTTTTCCTCTCGCCGCCGTTCCTCCTCTCTCTGCCGACGCAGTTTCTCTTCTTGTTGCTGGCGCAGCTTATCCTTCCTCTCTTCTTCTTGATATGCAATCAGGGTGGATTGGAGCTTTACCAGCTGTTGAAGGGCTTCGGCCACTGCTGCTTCTGCTGCTCGTGGTTGTCCGGGCTGAGAAGGTGCAGGCTGTTCAGAAGGGCCAGGGCGTCCGTCATCGTCCCCGTCCTCTGCGCCGCTTCCTTCTTCTGCTCCGCTGCCCTCATCACTCACGTCCGAGACCGGCTGGTCTTCATCATCATCATCTGGACGTAGCGGGTGGGCTCCGGTAGTAATGTCGTCTGCCATTTCGGCCTCCAAAGATGAGGATGGTAAGGTGCCGTCTTCTGGTCTAACAGATCCAGTTGAGGTTACTACATAAACAATTTCCCGTAGTGTGGGGCTAAAGAATTCTTCAGGCAACTCTTCAGCCATACACTAATCCCTCGCTATTTAAAAAATAATAAACGGATTGCCATGTCATGAACTATTCCTGCCAGCTTTACGTAAAAATCTCAAAGCGTGGTTTACAAAAATAACAGCAGCTGTGTTTTACTCTTCACAAAAATCACAGCGTTACAGCTCGGTCACTCTCTGGCGAACCGGCCTTTACCAACAAAACAGATTTATGCCTCTTCTGGGCTATTAAACAATTAGCCGGGCCATAAATCAATTGTAAAGCAGTTAATTGTCCCCCTCCTTAAACTGAAGGCAGGATCCCTTTACTGCCGCTTTCTCAGTCTCCTTTCCGGCTACCGTGCCGCTTGAGACTTATGAGAAAATCAAAATCTACCCAGGTGGAAGGTCGTCTCGCCGCATGCCACCATGTCAAGGAACCTTCTGGGTGCCTTACCTCAAAGGCTTCCTAAGATCACCTTTGGGATTGAGAAAAATACTTAAACCGACTGTGTACTTTTAAAATACACCAGCCAAAATGTCACCATTGAACCAATTCACTGGATTTAGCTCTTCCACCCCTGGGCAAAAACCAAACCAGTTGTAAAATTATTATTTTTTATTAAAAATAGTTTAGGTAAAGAATTATTGAAAAATAAGTCAATTGAAAAATACAGGTAATAGTCAGTTTATGGCAATCAGTAAAATAAAGAAACTATCTCACTAATTCTAAGTTACACTTTCCATTGTGGCCTAACTATGCCTAGCATACTCTATGCAAACCTATGGAAGCATATTCCAGACAAAAAAACACACACATCACTAACTTATTGTCTACTTAAAAGCATTTTCTTCTTTAGCAATCACCCCCCCCTCCTTTGTCCATCAATCAAACTCATTGTCCAATCATCGGGCTACTTTTAATGATAGTTCATGTTCTCATGCGATCATCTCACAGCAATTCCTTAATTAAAACTTGGCACTGATGTTATGGCTTCAACCTTCGTGGATGGTACAACAGAGTTCCAACTTCTCCGTTCCCAGCAGATAAGACACCTGCAAATAGTTGCTTGTACAAATCATAGCAAAACATTCTCACACAGGAACAGAAAGTGTTTCTTGCTGATTGTCTGTATTCTAGCCTGAATGAGAGACAAATAACTGAACCATATAAACTCCATCTTGGATTCTTTCTCCTTTCCTCACACCACTGCGCCACACTGTATCATTATTTTACCACATGGTTTTTATCTAAAAGCCTATAGCATTTCTACACCTTATTCATAGATATTTATATATTAATCATTGTGCAGCTATGATGAGAGGGCACCACATTTTAAAGTCTCTAAGCCTTAGTGTCACAAACCAATAACAGAACAAGATTTATGTACTCAGAGTTCTCATATGTGAATATTCTGAATGGTACAAATCAGCTGACAACCCAAATGAACCCAGATAATGTAGTGATATTCATGATCCTTCAAACTTAGCAAACAAAGCTATGGGCCAAACCAAAGACCAATTACCCATTAAAGCAAAGGAGGTATGGACCTTTTACAATCCAAATATTTTGGACTGTGAGCTCCATAATCCACCACTATTAGCTGTGTTGGCTAGTGCTTTTAGGAGTCAAAATCCAAAACATCTGGAGCACCAAAGGTTTTATGCTTGGAATTATAAACCAGCCCTGTAAGAGTACAATCTTATGTTTATGTACCTGGAAGCAACTCTTACGGAGTTCTATAGTATTTTTCTCCAAGTAAAACTACATAGGAGTGCAGGTTTAAAGTTGCAGTATACATTGTGTATACAAGCAAACTGCTGAACATCTTTTAAGAGCTGGCTTTTGTGGAAATAGGGCTAGTTGTTCTGCTTTCTTATTACTATTCTCATTATAATCCATACTTTATTAGACTGGATTCAGTTACGATTAAGCAATTCACAACATTTCAACCGCTGCTCTTCACCCCATGTGCCCATGGTCAGAAAATGTTGGTAAGAAATATGATAAATAAATACTCTGCCGTCCTGTGTATCTCATCTTCTAAACACAATGAGTTTAACCACTGCCCACTCAGTCAATCCTAGCAAGACAAGGGAAGAATGGGTGTTAAGATATGGAATTTTTGTTGTGAATTTTGACGAGGATTTGTTGCCAAATTTCTTCCTCTTTGGCCCCATTTCCACTTCATTGCATTAAACAACCCATTAACTAAGACATCCTCATCCCACACAGATGCATTCCTGGTGGAACATGAGGTATGTGGGGACAAGGAAGGAAGACTTTAAAGAAATCCATACGGACATACTTTGCTTTCCACCAAATCACACACACCCGTGCCAATAGTCTCTTCAAACAACTGTAAGAAAGGTCTGAAAAAGAAAAATAGGTGTTACTACAAGATAAGAATAACCACCAAATATATTGTACCACCCATTGTATGGGTTGCAGTGATATAATAATAATAATAATAATAATAATAATAATAATAATAATAATAATAATAATAATAATAATAATAATAATAATAATAATAATAATAATAATAATAATAATAATATGCCACCTTTCTCCCCGAAGGTACTGGCTAGAGTTAGATACCTGGGAGTTTGGTTCCCCACAGTGCGTCCTGCAAGAACAGCCAGGCTGTGTGGCTGTGAGTAAGCTGCAAAGTCCCAGGCACCCTGTTGTCTATAAGATTACTAGGGATGAACAATTTCAAAATCT
This sequence comes from Phrynocephalus guinanensis, assembly GCA_037367245.1. Lineage (NCBI taxonomy): Eukaryota > Metazoa > Chordata > Lepidosauria > Squamata > Agamidae > Phrynocephalus > Phrynocephalus guinanensis. The sequence continues at coordinate 55,521,837 of CM074741.1, read as the reverse complement.
CTTATCTTCCTCCTTATGGTGCTTTATATTTACTCAGACTGACAGCCGTTCAAGTGGAGGATGCTAGAGTTGAGCATGAATCAGAAAAAACAGCAGTTTATTTCTATTCGCGATTGGTGGATGAATAACAAATAACAAATTTATGGATTTTTTTCATACGAATCAATGAATTGATTTCTTGATTCATTGTTTTCGCTAAAACCACTATAAAAAGCTTCTCCAAGCACCTACAGATACCAAAAATGCCGAAAAGCTTCCCTAGACTCTTCTGTATAAACTCTGCCAGCTCTGCAAAGTTTTGTTACCAGATGTTTAATTTACACACCTCCAAAGAGCCCCCACCTGTAAAGAAATCTCAACTGTTCAATTGGTTAGTATAAACAATAGCTATGTCATAGGTTTTCTTCTACATACGTGTCTACCCACCTCAGTTGTTTCTACTTATCTTCTTGCCAGAACATGGTTGGTGATAATAGTCAAACACACCTCAAATGATAAAGCAAAAGATTTTCATGATAATGCTTTACAGTAAAAAGGAGAGCAGAGACAGTCAGTGTCTTTTCAAATACTTAGTAGCTCATAGGAGAAGGGCCAAAGTTATCACAAGGAAGCATTTCCCAATACTACAAGCATCTGTATATTATTACCACAAAAGCAAATGGTCTGAGTAAGATTTTGGCTTGCTAAAGCAAAAATCTGGACATATTTTATTAATTCCACACAGCATCACTTGGCAGTGCATAGAAAACTCTTCAGGGAAATCCAGAAGGCCAGAGAAGGGTAACTTGTTTTATTATGTGAAGTGGAAAACTAAAACAGCTACAGTGAAGCTACCTGGCAGAAATTACTGAAGCAAATGAAACATACTGGCGCATCGAGATGAAATGTGTGTTTAAATCTCTAGTTGTCGGCAGTATCATACATCCAGGCAGAGATTCAGGAAAAAGATTAATTTTGCTACTGATGAGTCCCTCAACACAGAATTCGATGCACTTTGCACCAAGCAAAACAGTTCTCTGCAGCTACAATTACACAGATATTTCCAAATCTGTATTGATGTTTACACATGTGGTAATGAAATCTTTTTAATGAGATTACATAAGTATTTTCTTACAACTAAAGTTGGGTCTTTAAGCAGTTTTGAAGAAAAGGCATTTTTGCTACCTTACAAATGATTAACAGAGCCCTAGGTGAAGAATAGCATAAATGATTGTAGCACTCAAAGTTGCTTCACAAATTACATCAGAGACTCACACACCCTGCTGAAATTTGACTCTATAGTTGTCTTTAACTGTAGCCTTGAACTATACTTAGCATCAACCACTGAACTCAAACTGTGCTAGATCCCTAACAATTCATTGTATTTAGACTAATGTGCATTCATTGCTTAATGGCTGAGCAATACAGTTGTACCTTGGGTTAAGAATGCCTCGGTTAAAGAAAAACTCCGTTTAACAAAAGAAATTAATGGAAAATAGGGATGCCTCGGTTTAAGGAAATTTTTCAATGAAATGCCCTGGTTTAATTTTTTTTTTGTAAGGCACCAAAAGTTGATGTGTGATGTTTGCATGGTGAAAATAATGGGCATACCTTGGTTTAAGAAAATTTTAAATGGAATGTCCTAGTTTGGCTTTTTTTTCTGACCTCTAGAATGAATCAATTGGTTTTCAATGCATTCCTGTGGGAAACTGCATTTTGGTTTAAGAATTTTTTCCAATACAAAACAGCCCAGAGAATGAATGAATTACTTAAATCCAGGTACCACTATACTTAAGTTTCACCAGTGATTGGCTCTTCTACAGTCTTTGAACCTAAAATAGGGAGCAGGAGATGAGCATCTAATTTCCTAACCCTAACCCTAACCCTAACGCAATTCAAGGTGTGTCAGATGTCAAGCTACATAATGGGATTTTGTCCGTTACACATGAATTTATGTAAAAAACTGTTGATTTTAAAACTGTTTGTCAATTAAAAGGATGTTCAGATTATGGAGCAACAGAATTTACTTTTATAAAACAAAGTTTATCAGTCACTTTCAGAAAACCTTTAGTGGCAGCTGAGATCATAGAAGAAGCCAATTATGATAGAGCCACCAACCAAAAATAATTGATGGTGTTTCTTTAAAACTATAACATAATACTGTATGTGCAAGCTTAGGCAGATGACATAACTTGGGGGAATGGTTGAGGGGAAATGGAATGAGATCGTGTTGGCCATCCCTGCCCCAAAAGCCATGCATTTGGGAACCTGACCTTTTGTACAAACAAAATAAAAATGAGTCCTCTGTAGTTATGTTGTACACACACAGCAACTACTTCATGCGTGAAACGTTGCATATGGCAATTTTTGTGGAGAATCATGCTCAGGCTTGAAATCCTCACTGGAAGAATCTTAGGTCATTCTTTTAAGCTCAGCCTACCTTAGGACACTGTTAAGAGGCTAAAGGAAATGAAACCTGGAATTCCTCGTTGAGAACTGGTATTAGACTTCAGTAAGTCAATTTAAAAGTTAAAACTCATGAGAGCAGTCAAGTGCATTCTTTTTAACTGGACAGCAGGCCCAACAGTCTCATTCTGCTAAGAGATTGCCAAAGCAAGAATGGAACCTGGAAATTGTATCTCATGGATTAATGGGAAACAGTGGCTTGTTCAAATAATAGATATTTGAACAAAGAAATGGTTTGATACAATTTTTAAAATGACTATTTAAATGTTAAAACAACTCCAATTTGCCCAAGTGCTCAATGAGTAGTTTTTATTTATTCCTCTATTTAAAGTGTATAATTTATTTTGACATGGGTTAAAATGTTTCAGGATGGCCATAAAAGCAAGACCATGGATTTTAACAGACAGTCAAAGACCTGGTCTTTGTTGTAATGGTGACCTCACAGAGGATTTAATGGGCAAAAAGGCAATTAAAAATAAAATAAAATAGGAGTGCAAGTTCAGATAACATTCTCTTTGAAAGCAGGTCCAGCATTATCGAGAAGCAATAGTGTCTGCTTTGAAAGGAAGGGAAAAATCTTTCAAAATCTTTATCCCGGTGGGGGGAGTCATCTTCAAAGGTCATTCTTCCAGAGTCTGCTATCAACAGACAGCTTTCTAAAAATAATACAACTGCTAGGATCAATATCACACGTTCCATTTTACAGAAATGGATGCTAAACATCCCTAAGGATTTTTTGTTCAAATACTTACAGTTCAACTTGGCACCTAGAGGAATCATATTATTAAAAAGATATCTCCAAATTTAAAAAATGGAATGATCTGTTAGACTATTTCCATGTTTTATTCTGTACCTGTAGCCACCTGTATTAGCAGAGCTGGGTTTCTTCTGATGATGTACACTCCCCTTATGACAGTGGTGGCCAAACTTTGGCCCTCCAGATGTTTTGGACCACAACTCCCAGAATTCCAAGCCTGTATTGCCAATGACAAAGGATTTGTGGGAGTTGTGGTCCAAAACATCTGGAGGGCCAAAGTTTGGCCGCCACTGCCTTATGATGTTCTCCATGTTCCAAGCTGTGTTCTGTTGTGTCCATGGTACAAAATAAAATCAAACAAACTTCAAACCAAAGGTGCTTCCAGGTGAGAATACTATTGCATAATTGTTCAGCCTCAGTCACATAAATTTACAGAGGATACAATTCTGTTTGCAATCTCCCTGAATTTTCCCACTGATTACCTTTTTGGTTTGTTTATTTTGTTTATTTCACTGAAAATCTAATTTGGATGGGCAAATTTGATTTTTTTTTAAAAAAATGCAGCCCAGCTGCTTTAAGGTGAAAGGTGAGTGGATATGTAGTGATAGCAGTCACAGTTCCCAGAAGGAAAGCTGGACTGTTGTCTCTCAAGATGGCGGCAACAGAAGTGGCAGGACAAGGTAGGGAGGCAAAGGAAGCAGAAAGGGGTGAGGGAGGCAGGCTGGTTGGGGAGAATGAAACAGAAAGTTCATTGAACAACAGAAAAGTTAGTTGGTTCAGGAAAGCTCAGATTCTCTGGTTTGGATGAACTGGAAGTGACCTGAATCAAATAATCAGCTTTTTGTTTTGTTTTTTTAATAAACTTCATAGTGTGTTTTGGGGCTTGTGGCCATCTCTATTCCAGACCCTTTCCAAACACGAGGAAGAGAAGCTATATCAAATCAAAACCTCTACTGGCATGTTGTGTGCATGTTTTCTAAAAGATATCTCTTCATGTTTTGAAATTAACAAAAGGGGGAGGGCTGAATGTTAGCCAAGAGTGTATGACGCCACAGTTGTTATAACTTAATAACATAACTGACTAGAAAAGACAATATTTCTGAGAAGGGAGGGCAGTAGAAAGAGAGAACAACCCAATATGAGATATTGCTGGCTTGCAAGATCTGCACACAGCTGTTAATGTTAGGAAATTTTGGAAATCATTAACACATAATCACCACACATCAAAAGTAACTTGATGGCACATAACACATATGGAGGGGTTTTTTTAAATACCAAACAACTGTGAATGATTGAGACTGTAGCAGTATATAGAAACTGAAGCACTGCCAGCATTGAATAAGTCCATCCCCTACCACAAAGCAATAAGAATAAGAATAAGAATAAGAATAAGAATAAGAATAAGAATAAGAATAAGAATAAGAATAAGGAGGAGGAGGAGGGAGGAGGAGGAGGAGGAGGAGGAGGAGGAGGAAGAGGAGGAGGAGGAGAAATGACTAAACTGAAATCTTGTTCTCTGTTCTTTTAAAAATATATTTTAGTTGTTTTTACAATCAGACACAGAATCCCCTTGTGCTGCATGTTGGCCAGGTAAAACTTTAACCCAGGGGGTGCCCAAACTTTTTGTAAGGAGGGCCAGATTTGGTGGCTGAGAATGTGTCAGGAGCCGGTCGCTCCCCGATCCTGCCACCCCACTGCAAGCCCCACCCACTGACCCATACGCCCCACCCACTGATCCCTCACCCGCCCTCCCAGCCCCACAAGCTTCTGCTCACCGGCCAGCTGGCCCACCCAGCCCCTCAAGCTTCCTGACTGTGTCAGTTTTGGCAGAAGATTTATTTTTAAAAAAAAAAACATGGGGCGAAGGAGGGGGAGGGAGGGGCAGGCCAGCTAGCCATGGGCCACTCAGAATGGCCTGATGGGACGGATTTGGCCCCCGGGCTGGACTTTGGGCAGGCCTGCTTTAACCCTTTCAATACTGAATATGTAAATGAAATGAGTTTACTTGGACTTGTATATTTCTGCAGTAGTGGAAGGGTTAAAAGTCGGCTTATTGCATTCTAACTGGAAGGATCAGAAGTTCTGATTGCCCCAGACCTGGAGCTGATATTCCTTCTGAAGCTTTTTTATCAGGAACCTGGACTTAGACATCCTGAAAGAATGTTTAGTGAAAGTACTTAGGTTAGGAACAAACACAACTGCTCTATACATAATGAGAAATACTCTGAATTAGTTATGGGCCTTTCATTTTGGAATTGGTCCAGTTCTGAAATGAATCACGGCAGCATAGTTGCTGTTCAGAACTTGGACCCACCCTCTGAAAAGAAATCGCTCATTGACTTACCTTGACCTACCTCGCGCGGGGGTAAACTTCAACCAGGAAGTAACCTCCAGTACATCATCGTTCCTTCTCCCTGGCACTGGCCAATCAAACAGAAAGGCAGGATGATGCATGTCCCTGCGCAGCTCCTGATTGGCCAGCACCAGGGTAAAGGAACAAGGATGCATCGGAGGCTACTTCCTGGTAGGAGTGTAGCCCCATGCGAGGTAAGTCAAGGTAAGTCAATGGGTGATTTTGTTTCAGAGGGTGAGTCCAAGTTCCAAACAGCACCTGTGCTGACATGCTTCATTTCAGAAAAGGGCCCATTCCGAAACAAAAGGCCCATGCATACTCAATATATCTTTCAAAATTGTATGCTAATTCCCTGGACATACACAACAACATTTCTCTGATGCACTGTCATTCCATTATTTGATGAAAAGCGAGCCATTTTTTTTTTTTACTGTTCAAAGAAATCCTGTCTTTTGACTGTTTCTATTACCTTTCATTGTCCTTCAAACAACTCCTTTCCAAGCCCATCATGGTGTAACAATTTATCTACTTTGGTTTGCTCTTGCTGGTAAGCCTGTTCCACACCTGCTCAGTGTATAATGAAGGTGGCAATTTTCCTTTCTGGAAGGCCGTACTTGAAGATCAGCATTTCAAAGGGGATGCAGTCAATCATTCTCTTTCAGGATAAGCAGGACTGGTCTTTTCAGTTTATAGGAGCTATATCTGGAGACATTAAGGGTTACCTATTTCTGCATGGGGGCTCAATTTTACTTTTAAACAAATCATAGCTCAAAAAACCTTTGCCCTAGCACCCCCAAATTTGGCACATAGCATGAGCAGACTGTCAGCCGTGCTTGTGAAACAGTTGATGCTGATCTGACTTCCAATTATCATTTTGTTCAGGCTGTACCCATTTTTTAAAACAGCCTTGTTTGCTCTACTGGACAACAATATAGCAGTACTTCCATGCAGCTATAAGGTAGAAACCCCTTCTTTATAAAGCACATACAAACCAGGACTTAAAATTGTTTTGGCTTTCTAGAGTCTTGCAGTTACCAAAGTATCATGCCGTATTATTGCCAATGAAAATATGGCCTTCTGTGTAAGCAGGTGGTTATGCATCCTCAATCCAATTTTCTTCCTGGACTGTGATGCTGGAACTACACTGTGCCTCAGTAAATATGTGTTCACAAGCCACCACTTGAAAACCTACAACCACCATGGGCTTTCACATGGTTTTAACTTTGCTTCTGAAATTGTTCTATCAACCTTCAGCTGCTCCATATTTCAATAGCTAGGGATGATAATGATGATAATATGAATTATAGCTAAATGTCACTGTGATCAGATGAGTAATTTTGCTGCCCCGCAATGTACCAAACCAGTCTCTAACAGGAAGAAACTCTGCAACCAGGAGATTTCCATTATTATCTTGAAGAACAGTGTTTCTTCTTAAGAAGATATGAAAAGATATTCATTGAATATTTCAAAGGATGTCAGGATTGCTGCACTTTTTGGAGCAGCAATCTTATATCTTTGCATTATTTCAAAGTCAAAAAGGCAGAGCTTGAAGGTAACATTTTGCTATTGCCAATGTTACCAACATAACAATATGCCTTTTGTAGTAACTACAACCATTATAACATATTGCTTCAAAGTTGTTATTGGTGTGTGGTTAGGTCATTTTTGTATATTTAAATGTTTTTTTTAGAAAACAAAAAAGGGACTATAACAAATCACTCCATAAAGACAATCATGCTAAAAAAAATAAAGGATGGCTAATACATTATTTTTTATTTCCTTTTTTTTAAAGAAATAACTGGGTTCTATAAAAGGCAGACACAAGAACACTCAAATATTGTAGCTGTATGGATTAGGTATAACATGAGTGTCACAAATACTTTATCCAGAGGTAAAACATTCCATTAAACTCCAGGTGGTCAAAGTATCTGAAAATAACAAGGCATTAGCACAAAATGGGAAATACAATATGAGGTGCTATAGATAATGGAGGCCCCAGCTACTTAGCTGCTATGAAGTCAGACCAAACCATGCTACAGGGTGTTACTTTTCAAGAGTATCATTAAGAATAAATAATACATGAGTATGCACTGATTCCAAAGAAGTGAATAATTAAACTTTGCTCTGCTCTATGCCATGTTCCTTCTTATGGAAACACTGTATATGGATTAATTCATAAGCTCACCCTAATCAAAGATGAATACCCATAGAACCAACCTTTGCTTTGTTGCAGGAGGTGAACAATTTATTATCAAGATAAATCAAAAGTTAGGGAAGGGACATATAGCACTGGACATTTTAAAAGTGCTTCAGCCAGTTTGATTTTTTAAAGTTAGTGATAGCCAGGGCCGGCGCTTCCATTAAGGCGAACTAGGCGGTTGCCTAGGGTGCCAAAATGGAGAGAGGGTGCTGGACAGCCTGCTGCCCCCCGCCCCCTGCCACTGGCCACCGCCGTCCATCCAGCACCTGCCAGCTGCCCATCACCATCCACCAATCGCTGCCCACCACCGCCCCCACGCCCATCGCCACCAACCCCCGCCCCATCACCATCCCCCACCATCTGCCACCCCCCGCCACCCCGGCCGCCCACCACCCTGCCCACCCACCAACCCTCTGCTCCACCCCCTGCCCTGTCCACCCACGGCCCACCACCCCGCCCCTTGCTTAGGGTGCAAAAAAACCTAGGACCGGCCCTGGTGATAGCTTTCTTTCCAGGCATTCTCTTCTGACTGGCCTCCTTTAAATGGCAAATGACTAGCTAATGATGATAAGTTCATTTTAAAATTTCATTTCTATAGTGCCTTTCTCTGCTATAAGGACCCGCATGGCTCACAAAAAGCAAAACAAAGTGTTCTGCTTATAGACCGCCGCCATAGTGCTTAAAGCATTCTCTGGGCGGTTTACAATTTATATAAGCTACACATTGCCCCTCCTCCAGCAAGCTGGGTACTCACTTTACCAACCTCAGAAGGATGGAAGGCCAAGTGAACCTTGATCCGGCTACCTGAGACTGAGCCCCAGGACGTGAGCACAGTTATAGCTGCAGTATCGCAGTTTAAGCATTGGGCCACAAGGCTCAAGGACAATTACAATCATAGTAAAAGTTAAGATTTAAAAATATTTCAACATTAAAATTATATTTTAGCACTGTAGTTAAAAACAATTTTAAACACAAAAAAGAAAAGCTAACATGAGAAGCAAAAAAATGCATTGAGTCATACAGTGAAACTCACTTGTGTTCAATTGTTCAACACTAGAGATGGGCACAAACCAGAAAACCCATGGTTCGGGTTCACCTTTGGTTTGGTTTGGGTTTGGGTTCAATTTTTTTAAAAAAAAAAAATCTTTCAAACCCGAACCTGTTTGGGTTTGTGTTCTTACCGGCAGTGGCAGCGGCAGCGGCAGCGGTGGCTCCTATTAAGTGTGGGGGTCAGCATAGCATGGGCAGTATAAGCACATGTGCACGAGGGACTCAATACCACCCAGGCTGCAGGACAGCACATCTCATTATATGGCATCCCATAATCTCTTCCATATAAAACTGCAGAGGGAATCAGATTAAATCTGGCCAGTGAATAGGCTCTACATTTTTGTGCAGATAGTAATGAATAGAGGCATTGGGCACTCTGGCCAAGTGTATGTTTACTTTTAAAAAGCAGTGCTTCAGCATTCAGTATTACTTTGAATGTTTGAAGGGTACTGTGTTTACCACTTGAAGTGTCATATCTTTGTGTGTGTGTGTGTGTGTGTGTGTTACAACTGTTTTTGTGTCTCCCATGCTCCCTCACATGCTGTAGAGGTACTGCCTTGTGGCACAGTAGTTAAAGTGCAAAGCTGCAGCCAAAACTCTGCTTACGACCTCAGTTCAATCCCAGGTAACTGGAACTGAAGTTCACTCCGTCTTCTATCCTTCTGAGGCTCATAAATCAAATAGCTAGCTTATTGTGGGGGAGATGGCATAATCCAATTGTAAACCACTTCGATAATGCTTTAAGTGCTATGGGGCAGTAAATAAGTGGCATTCTTCGCTTTATTTTTGCTGAAAAGTATCAACTTCTTTCATCTTCTTTCATAGATCATTAGAAGAAATAATACATTCTCCTTCCATTAAATCTGCTATCTCCAGGCAGGTTGAAGTTTCTTTAGGAGAAGAATGAGAAATGTGATTCTCACAAGTATAGGACTTTATTGAAGCCCAGTGTATTTTGGAAACACAATTTCCTTTGCGCCAGGCTCCAATAACTTGAGACCCTTTTAAGAATGTTCCCTTTTCTTTCATTTCTCTGTCTTTATCATATCTTTACTCCTCGGGCTTTTGGCCCATTCTTAATTAATTTGTGTGGTTCCAAGAATGTGTAGGAAAACATATGGTTTTCAAAATATTCCCCCCTCAAAGAACATTTTATCACACTCAGGAATATTAACCTGGAATTTCCAATTACTGCATGAAAGATGCATGGCACTATTGTGTTCTGGGTTCATCACCATGTCATGTCACAGAGCATCAGCTATTATGTCTGATGGAAGTAAAAGAACAAAGCAAATATGAAGCTAGAGCCATGGTGGCAGATGTTTCATGCTGAACAACATTGTCTCCCTTTTAGAGTTCTCTGATGACTTCTTCTGGTAAGCTTTATGTCCCTCCCACTGCAATGAAATATACCAATAGGGTGTTGTGAACGTGATTGCAGCTGAGATTCACAAAATGAGTTTAATTTGCAAGAAGAGAACCCTATTTTTTTAAAATGTATTTGATTAAACACTAGCAGTCTTAGAGGGGAGGGGCATACACTTTCATGGACTACAGCCCACTTCTTCCAGTTATGCGATCCATGAAATTGTATGCCAAATAAAATGTGTTATACTTTTAGATGCTATAGGAATGGATTCCTTGTTGTTTTGCTGCAACAGACTGATATGGAGAAACCTGCCCTGCTTCGGAATATAAAACAATTTAGCAAAAAGGAACACTGGATGATCTTGTGATAGAGTACATAAAAATTATTTCACTGGACCAAACAGAATTTTTTTTAGAGCCAAAGCTGTCTTTAGCATTTGATTTAAATATTTTACATGATATTTCAGTTTCATTCCAGTTGTTTCATTGTTATCAGTGAAGGTTATGCTTATACTTTGGCTTCAGTTTGATCATTCTGGGTGTTTTTCATGACCTTCCAGCTTTTTTCCAAGGACAGATGGATTTTCTTTGTGACAATCATTGCAAGAGAAAATGTACCATCCAAATGCTTCATTGCTCATCATTTTTATTCCCTAATTTATTTTTCAAGTGTTCCTGCTAAGATTTCAAGGAGTGCTCTGATAGAAATCCTGTACACAGTTGCCTCGAATCCTCTTGCTTCACTCAGAGAAGCAACAGGCTGTACAGGTTGGCATGGCCGGTGGTCACCTACAACCCACCTTGTGTAATATGAAGAGAGTATTTTCAGATTTTGGCATGGTTCATTTTTTCCCTTGCTTTATGAAACAAAATGCATTTAAGGGGGCAATATAAATGGTCCCACTTGCATTTTTCCTACTGACTCCTGAACTGTCAGAATGTCAAGAACAGCCAACAACAGCATACAAGGATCACTTACTTATTATGGGCGACTGTGTCCAAAAAAAGTATGATTAAGATCTACAATATGAAATAGACATTTATTCAATGGCTTCAATGCCACTATATGAGGGTGCACAATAATGTTATTAGCAAAGCATGCTGCAGATTACGGCTAATAGACATCATTTCAACTCAAGTACCTTTTAAAGGTTTTTAAAACGCACACAAGACGCCTTGAAAGTCTTTTTTAATTAGACAAGAGTATAGATTTTATACCAACCAAAACCTAGAGAGTGACAAATGTGTCTAAATAATAATAATAATAATAATAATAATGGTGTGTGTGTGTGTTGTGTTGTTACAGTCGTGACCGACTCTTCGTGACTCCATGTCCATGGAATTTTCTTGGCAGGAGTACTGGAGTGGCTTGCCAGTTCCTACTCCAGGCACCTACAGCACCTGGTATTCCCTGGTGGTCGCCCATCCAAGTACTAACCAGGGCCGACCTTGCTTAGCTTCCGAAATCAAGCGAGATTGAATGTGCTTATGGCATCTTAGACATCATTTTTAAAACTGGAGATGGCAGTAAACCAAATCATCTGAGTAAGGCTTTTGACACCCTAAAAAATAGCAAGATGAATGTCACAAAAACCAATTTCGTCATAGCTCACAAAAAGTAGTGTTGAATTAATAATGTTTCAGCATACCTAACACACATGCACACTCTCACTCACACGGGGGGGGGTAGAAATGTTGCCTTGTAGCACCTTAAAGACCGGTTTATTATGGAGCTTTGACTCTGAACTAACCATTGCTTGCATCCACTCAAATGTCCACTTTCACCATCTCTCTAAGGTGCCCATAAGGTTTGCATGCACTGGTCAGTATTTGCTCACTGTGAGAGAAATGCCCAGTTCAGCTCCATCTTTGCCTCTGCAATAATTCTACCAAGTAAGCAGCAGCTAAGGAAAGGCGTTTTTATATAATGGCATGAGCTATCTGTAGCCTAGGAAAAGGCACAGTTGGGATACTAGTGCTAATCTGGTGACCCTTGAAAAAACATAACCCCAATCCTTCGTAATACTTAATATCATTACTTTGAAATGCATCGTCATTGTTTGTGAGACTTAAGATTCTGAGAAAATATTTCTGGATATCAAATGCTGAAAATTAACATTGATTGAAATGAATGTTGTTTTCAGTGAAATTATTTCCATTTTAGAATCTTGAGTTTTCTATGAATCTCAGGCAGCTATATGAGCATGGCCACAACCTGGTGATCATCTGCTTCGTTTGTCTGTTGTATGATATGAAGGCATGAGTGGATGATTTGAGCTACAGTAGAGGGAAAGGGTTAAATCCTCTACCCCTGCCATGTTACAGTCAAGAGCTAAACTGGGTCATCAACACTAGGAATGTATGTACATTTTTGAAATTTTTATTTTGTATGTGTGCAAAAACCCGATGTTTTTGCATGGGAAAAATGGAATTTTGTTCAAGGTATATTTTTGAACAAAACAAAAACAAAAAATGGTTTGTCACTGATATTTAGAAGTGTTGTTGGACAAAAATGCTCATTTTGCAAAGAAAAGGTGAATTGTGTGCTATAAGCACATGCCTGAGCAATCAGACTTGTAAATTAAGACTATGTTTACCTTCCTGTAAGCAATCACAAAACAAAGCGTGCTGAGTACTAGCCATGAAGGTGATGAAGTTTACATTTTGTCACAAAAAAAGAAACTTTTGCCACTTGAGGAAATTCCTCTGTAAAACCCGTGATAAACATATCCAGTTTGATCCTTACATTGGGCAGAGCTTGTCTTGGTTTTATTGCTCTTACGTAAACAACTCTGAGAAGACATTTTGGCTGAAGAACAGGTTATAAATACTATAAATAGAGACATAATTGGGGGTGAAAAGCTGGAACTACATCAGTATGAATGTTCCAGAACACAGATATTTGAAAGCAAGAAAAAAACTAGGGGAAAATGTTTGATGATAACTCTTAGAGGAAAGTTGCTGAAGCAATGGGACACAGACAGCCAGTGTGCAAACCTGAGACACTGCAGGTAATGTGTAGGCTGCATACAATTGGGTAGAGATAAGAGAATTGTTGGATGTGTGCAGGCCAGCTACCTCTTTAAAGGACACTGAGCAAATGTGCCTACTACAGAGAATAAGGAAACCTTTGAAAGACTCTGCATAGCAAATTTAGGAACAGACTCACCAGCATAACACTCAAAAAAGTCTCTCTTGCCAATAATGAGTAAAAAGATTGATATCTGTACATCAAAGCGCCCAGGCTATTAAAAGCTAAAAACCAACAACAAAGCTCCAGAGGCACAAGCTCTTATGACAGAGAGGACAATCAATAAACCAATTGGCACCACCTCAGGGTTATAACCAGATCAAGGTTCTGAGTAAGTTCCAGATTGCTTCAATTCCAACTCCTAATGAAGAATGTTATTCTTGCCCTTACCTGGCTAAATATAGGTAACTCTCTGGGAAAGTTATTTCTGTCTTGAAATGTGCATTTTTCCATCTGTAACCAAAGGTCCTCCTTTTGTTCACTCTTTAGTCCAAGAGGGGACAACATGAGGCCCACAAATGGCAAGCAGCCCTCTGAGAATTAGTTTTTGCACCCCCTACCATCCTTTCCATCTCCCAGAGGCCAAAGAATCCTTTTAAAGTTTGGGGTTGAAATATGTGAGCAATGCACCCTCAAAGAGGTCCACCTAGGAACCAGATGTCTAGAAACTCCAAATGTGCAAAGAAACATTCTCTGAGTCTCCCCTAAAATCACTCTAAGTTCGGTGAATATTGGGTTTCAGGCATCTGAGTTATACATCCACAAAGTACAGGCCCCTAAGAAAGTGTCCTTTATCAACTGGGCTGTGGAAACCCAATCTTCACCAGACATGGAGAAATTGTAGAGGAGAGTTGGCAGATATTTCCCTCCAAATGTGTGGTCACTCAGTGTCTTGGAGGCATTTTATTAATGAATTAATACAATTCATCAATACATATTCATCAGAGGACTCCATTCATGATGGTTACATATCAATGATATTTTATGAATTGGCCAAATTCATTAACAATTGTGATTTGTTTTTTTCAGTTCACCACCATCTCTAGTGCACACGATTTTGATTCCCATGCCTTGATCAATCTGGACTCAGACTGATCATTAACCTTCATTATTTTTCAGCAAGCTTTTTTCACTCTAAATGAGCCATTCTCAACTCTTTCTTCTTCTTTTTAATTTTCTTTTCTTTTCTTTTCTTTTCTTTTCTTTTCTTTTTTTTCTTTTCTTTTCTTTTCTTTTCTTTTCTTTTGTCATGGCCATGAACACAATATGAAAGAAATACGGGCTAAATAAGGATTGTGTAAGTCGCATAATGGACCTTATAAAGTGTGTGAAGAAATGGTTCCAGTCTGTGGCCTCCTTCTAAGGCAGGCATGTCCAAACTTTGGCCCTCCAGATGTTTTGGACCACAACTACCACAGTCCTTTGCCATTGGAAATACAGGCTTGGAATTCTGGGAGTTCTGGTCCAAAACATCAGGAGGGCCAAAGTTTGGAAATGCCTGTTCTAAGGTGCTTGGAGGCCCCGGGGAGGGGCGTAAGGCCCCCACTGGCTGCTCTAAGTCTCATCCATAAGTGTTTGTAGCAGAGCACAGGATGCAAAAAAAGAGGACAAGAAGATAACAGGAAGAAGTCAAAGTTAGAACATTTGCTTCATGCTGTTTCTCTTGCATTCAAATACTATGAATTCAGTTTTAAACTGGGGCTATTTCACTACCATGGCTTATGAACAAAACCATCTTGATATTACTGAGACATAAGTCCCTCCAAATCCAGTAGGGTTGGATTTTTTTATTTTAGTCATATGGGTACAGAATGACAGCCTAAAAGGGCAAGAGCAGAAAAGTTATGAAGAGCTTAATCTATGTAGGTTAGTCTACTCTCGTGTTTTAAAGCAAAACCCAGCCTGAAGCGCATATGGAAGTGGATTAAGTACTCAAAAATGGAGATAATATAAAATGACTGAACAAGCATAAACTGTCACAATCCTCATCAGCATTATTTCAAATATATTTCTGAACAATGGAGCCTGATACATTATCACTCATTATCTACACAGGATATGTCCAAAGTGCCTATATCATGTAAACATTGGCAAAGCATTTAATATTTATTTTTCTTCCTCGGCGGCAGATGGTGAAAGAACTGTCATGATGCCATGTGTACTCAAGAAATATCTGTGGGAAGAGGATGCTGCTATTAAATAAAGTTTGTGTGTTTTGTTTTAAATTGCAGGGCTAGTGTACAGGCTAAATGGAAACAAAAGGATGCTGTATCTTCCTTGTCTTTTCTGTCTAAGGATGATTAAGGAGATGTGAAAACATTTTACAAAGAAAAGGCCCCAAAATCTTTTGCTGGCTACAGAAGTGTTTATGTTGGGAAGAGCCACTAATTTCTCATGCAGCTTGGCCATTTTTAATCTTATCACCTTCAGTTTTTGTCTTTTATGTCAGAGGCTCCATGTTACAGATGATGCAACCTCTGACCCTCCTTGTTGAAAATAAGATGGAGCACTAAGCAACATTGGCTGCTAAGGCTGTACTGAAATAGGATGCAGGGTGTGGCAGGATCAGGAAAAAAAGGGAAGTTGGCACAGATTCAGTTCAGATCTTTTCGTATATGGAAAGCATGTTGACCAGGTCCAGTGCACTAAACCTGTGCAATTATCCTAGGTCTAACTTCTCTGGCCAAAACGGATAATTTCTGCCCCACCCACCCCCTGCATCTTGCTGCCATAAAAGACCATCCTGGAAGAGTGAGGCCTTTAGGAGACAGTTTTTGCTGCCACAGAAGACTACAGAATCACAGGCGGAAGTCCCTAGTTGGATACAGAAGCACATCATTGAACCTTAGCTGGTGTATTTTTAATATTAATATTCTCCTTCTGTGGAACGGTTTAGCTGCCTATATGCCCTAAGCACATCTGATATCGCCTGATTTCGGAAGCTAACCAGGGTCGGCCCTGGTTGATACTTGGATGGGAGACTGTAGGCACCTGGAGTAGGAACTGGGAAAGCACTCCAGTATTCCCGCCAAGAAAACTCCATGGACATGGGGGTCACGAAGAGTCGGTCATGGCTATAATGATGCAACACACACATGCGGCATGGTTTAAAGCAGCCTTCCCCATTCTGATGATCTCCAAATGCACTGACTTTCCGATGCTACAAATTGCCATTTGCCTTGTTTGTGAGAATTGATGCTGATGGGAATTTGGGATGTAAAACAAATCTAAAATATTTGGAAGATGCCAACTGACCTCCTCCATTTGGTTCCCGTCAAATATGTTCTTTCTTCATTTGAAGAAGATTAACTTGGAAGATAAGAGTTGAATAATCTCAATTTATTCTTGCCAATTTATTTATTTGATTCATTAAGTACATCTAGTGCAAGGCAATAATAGATATTAAACTGCAATAGTCCCATTTCTCTATCAACATGGACAATTGTGAGCTACTATGCTAATCAAATACATTCTTCTTCACACCCTGTGCTATATTTAAGTAGCAGAAATATCTTAGAGCTGTTCATCAGCATTATCATCAATAAGATTTAAGACTCATGTGCCAACACCAAATATAGATATATATAGTTGTGGTCTTGAAAGATTTCTCTCTTTAGCTCTTTTGGTAAACATTGCCATAACTGTTAACAATGACTGGCTGAAATCCTGTCATTTACTCTAGTGTCACACTAGAGTACGTCCACTGAATCATTGGGTATTTGGTGAATAAACTCCTCCATAGATTTAATTGATTCAAATGGACCATGCAGGTTGTGACATCTTTGGCATAATAAGTCATATAACTGGAACAGACCTATTTGAATCAAAGGAACGCACAGAGGAGATGGCTCAGTAAATACGCATGATTCTACAGACTTCCTCTAGTATGCCTTCCTATGCTAAGCAATAGAATTGCAGTCAATATTGCCTCAGATGAAAAGTGAGACTCATAATGCCTCAGTTCAAATGTAAAACCTGCATGATTTCTCCTCTACTTTGGGTGGGGGGGGGCAATGTGTAGCTTGCATACTGTAATTAAACTTCCCAGATATTACTTGAAGTGGTGTGGGGCGGTATATAAGCAGAACACTTTTACTTTTCAACACTGCATGCAAAGCTGAAGTGGCCTCTTCAGAGCACAGGGCCTGGGTAGATTAATATGGAGGTTAAAACTGTTACCCAAGCAGAAAATCCACCCTCTCCGTGTTGCTGAAATAGTCTAATGGAATGACAGAGACAATACAATTAGTTCCAGCTGTGTCGCAGGAGTTACCAGAACATTATTGTACACAGTCATGAACTGCCTCTGCCAGTCTGGCTCCGGATTTTGCCTCGAGGGTAACTCCTGAAGCCTTTTCCAGAAATAGATATAGCTACAAGGCAGTGGAGGTTTAAAATCAGAGTTTTCCTCCACTTTAACTTCTTTTTTAACAGCCTATCTACATTAGGAACATTTCCATGTGAAACATATTATGGGAAAGAGGTTCAAAAGTGTCTTTCAGCATCAGTCGAACCTTAAAATAATTCAGAAGACCACTTTTGTAGGCATTTATGGGGAAAAAACTACAACATACATAATGTAAAAGAAGCTGCCTATATATCTTATATAATTGTTGAGTATTAAATACTTCCACGTTGACCAATAAAAGAAATTTCAGCTAGCATTCTTCACTGAACAATTCAACTATTTTTTTCCAAAGCAATCTATCTTTAGGCTTTAGTTAAATCGCTCTGAACTTGCTCTTGATCTGGAATTAAGAGCAAGTTAGTTAATGTGCCTTCTCAACAATGACCAGAAGGCCATCATCATGATGAGATGTGGATGTTTTTGTGACATTTCAAGGCTTCACTGATTCACTCGGGGCCTTCCTGAAAAACTCTGGGATTGCAAGGAGAACTGAAAAGCTGTGCACATGATGTCGAAACATTCCTCCAACACTGTCATGTCTACAAATGGTGACTCCAGAGCCCATCATATCCCTCCTGAGGTTGCGGTATTCTGCCTATTTACAAGCAGAAGTGGGGTATCTTGCAACTGGGCACAGAGTACAGGAAAATTCTGCATCAAATGGATACACTTATTTTCTGATGTACACATGCCTTTCTCTTTTCTTGTCTCACTATGCTAGTTAACACAACTTTCCTGGATAAGGCAACCTAGCCACGATGATTCATGCGCTAGCGATATCTGGACTGAGTCACCACAATACATAATACATGAAGCTACTTTTGAAAATAGCTCAGAAGCTTCAACTTGTGCAGAAAGTAGCAGCAAAAACTCTGCCTGCCTCATCTTGAGAGGGGAAAAAAACAAAGACTATGAAACGTCAATGTGCTGAAGTGCCCTGCATGAATTAAAACGTCTAGTGTTTTGGAAATTGTGTTTTGGAAAAACCCACAGTCCCTTCACCAGTAGGAAACAACAGAGAAGCATTTTTTGTTCAGTCTTTCAAAAATGTCCAAATGCTTTTTTTATGGTAACATAATAACATTCCATACGGTTGGGACAAAAAAAGAATACTGTATGTCAGACCTGACAGTCCCTAGAAGCACACTGTTTTCAACTACCTTAGAAACTACTACTATATATATACTGTCAGTCACTGTTCGCTGTAAGTAACTTCCAACTGAGTTCTCTTTCTCACACCCTCTTCTTCCTCTGTTCCCCATTTATTTCCTCTCCTTCTTGTGCTATTTAATTTCTTATTCTCATCCTGTTCTTCTAACACCTATTAATTCATGCTCTTTCCGATTCTCTGTGTCATATCACCCTCTTCATTGCCAGTTGTGTCATCCTGTTTCTATGGCTGGATGAGAAACAGGGGTGTGAATTAACTCTCCTTTTCTTGCTGCCAATATTTTATGTCACTGCTTCACAGAACAGGAGCCCAGAATGTGACACTGTTTCTCTCTCACACACAGATGATTCTTAGTCCATTTTCCTTTCAGCTGAGTTGTGCTTGAACAACCTTTGCATGTAATTCTTGAGTGTTTCTCAAACTGGAATTTTAAATCTTTGTCACAGCTAAGTGTGTTGAACTCTAACCTACTATTTCATTGCAAGTGAGAGTGTTTTTTTTTAAAAAATGCACATTTTTGTGTCAAAAAGGTACTTCATCATACAAACACTAACTCTTATTTGTTTTTCATGACAAGCCCTCTCCTGGAGATATTAAATTCCAGTCTTTACATCTTTAAGTAAAGCCATGTCTTCTGAAGGTGTTTACAAATGTAGACAAAGTAGGTACCAGACAGAAGTGTATAGCTCAGCTGCCTGGAAATTAACTGCCTGTAGAGAGAAAAGAAAAATGCAGTCTTGTTTCTGAACAGTGTGGTCAACAATATAAATACTGATTCATGATCAACACATTTGCAGGTAACTAATTTTCAAACCCAACCCTTCATTCTGCTTGACCACACTGATAGATGTTTTATACAATATGTACAGAATTTATAGGGATTTATATCATTCAGAAAGCCACCTTATTTTCCAAAATGCTTGTTAAAACATGACCATTACTGACATTTTGCCTACATTTTATTTTCTATAATGTTCTATTCCATTTTTAACTAAATCAGCAGCCGCTTTTGAAAATGTGTTCAGTTTGTGTTATAAAGCTCTGAAAACAGAACACAGAGGCCTTCTGCTTGTTATAAGATTCCAAAGGTAGAAGCACCAGATTTGCTTATCCTTCAGAAAGCTACAGACTAAGAATAGCTGAAGTGTCACCCTGTTCAATGTCACTGTTTGTGTGCATTCTAAATTTAGTTGTTCTATTGTTAGGATTTGCTCGTGCATGACAATTTTACGAATGTGGGATCAGTCACAATCCTACAGTTCTGAAAGCTTCAATTAAAGATTCATTAAATTAATCAATGAAATCTTTCCACCTAAGCTTACACTCGGGATCAGCAAAAAATAAAATAAAAATGGGGTGAGGTAAGGTACTGTTCCCTTGTCACATTTTACAGATACACACAGGACACGTTGCAGGAGTTTTGTCTAAAACAGGCATGTCCAAACTTCGGCCCTCCAGATGTTTTGGACCACAACTCCCACAGTCCTTTGTCATTGGCAATCTAAGCTTAGAATTCTGGGAGTTGTGGTCCAAAAGATCAGGAGGGCCGAAGTTTGGACATGCCTGGTCTAGAGCTTCTTTATCCAGAGAAGAGCCCCTTTGTAATGCAACACACACACACACACACACACACACACACACACACACACACACACACACACACACACACACACCACTTTAAAAGGTTTATCTACAAGCTTTATTAATTGCTATGAAGAAAGAGTCAGACTTTCAGCCACTTTCACAACTCTGTGGAGAATTATGGAGACATCCCTTTTGGTCAGGCTCAAGATCACTAGAAACTAGAGATGGGCATGAAATAAAAAAATAGCATTTCATTTTGTTTCGTTTCTCATTAGGTTTTGTTTCATTTTTTAATTAAAGAATTTTAGTAGAATTTTCATAAGGAAACAAAACGATTTGGAAGCTGCCGCCACCCAGCTGGTTTTGACAGCTTGGGCTGTGGGGAGGGAGCATAGCTTAAAGTCATGTCCCTTCTCCCCCCAGCCCAAGTTGTCAAAAAACCCAGCTGGGTGGCAAGAAGGGGAGAGTGGAGCAGGGTTTTGAATTTGGCACTGCTTCCTCCACTCTCCCGTTGTCGCCACCCACAAGCTGAGCTATCAAAAAAAAAAAAAAAAAACCAGCCAGGTGCCAGTGCTGACAATGGGAAAGCAGAGCAGGGTTTGCATTTCACATCACAGCAGCACCCTAGCTGCTGCATTGCAATATTGAAAAAACCTGACCCGCTGTCCCCTTCTCATCTAGGCAAATGTGTGGCCATGGTTGCCTGGCTGAGAAGGGGACAGCAGAGCAGGGCTTTCAATTTTGTGCCACAATAGCGAGTGTGCTGCTGTGGCATGAAAGGAACTACAGCCTTGGGTTTACAAGAGCTGACCTGGAGGATGGAAGAGTTTGAAGATCACTTATCTATAGGGCCAGGCATTTGACAGTACATAGCAACACCCCCCCCCCAACCCCAAAGGTTTATGGCAGGAAGGTTCAAGCCAGGAGAACAACAAGAGAACTTGCAAAAGCTCATTTCTGGACTACCACTTCTCAACTGCAGCTGGCCACACTGGGCTGAGGGATCCATTACTGTAAGCCGCCTAACCCTAACCCTAACCCTAACCCTTTTCCAAGGCAGGGTTAAAATACTCTAAAATAAATAAATAAACAAATAAATCATTCAATTTAATGAAATATTACAGATTATTTCTTAATGTAAAATTTATTTTGTTTTTACTTTTATTTTTTTAACACTGCAAATCACCTCGAGTCCCTTCATTAGGAGAAAAGTGGCCAAGGAAGGAAGGAAGGAAGGAAGGAAGGAAGGAAGGAAGGAAGGAAGGAAGGAAGGAAGGAAGGAAGAAGGTTCTTTTCCTGCCTCTGGCATTTGGGGCAAGCCCCTTTGTCTTCCTATTTGGTTGTTTGCTTACACTGTCTTTATTGTTGTCACCCTCTTATTCTTCCTCTGCCTTCTGACTAAGCAACACATATGGCAGATTGTTTCATCTGGTAAAGACTTCATTTCTCCCCAATTTTAGTCTTCTAACTGTAACTGCAAATAGTATCTGTAAGTAAAAATGCATTTTTCTACTTTAAAGGCTTCTAGAGTCCTTGTTGGCTTTATTCACTGCTCAGCTTTCACAGCTATACAGAGTAATATGAGTTACAATCGTATTGATGATCTAAGGGTTTAGCCCCCCTTATTAGAAAAGATGACTTTAAATCCAAATGGGAAGGGGCTATAATATCTAAAATCCTATCCTTAGGTCTGTCCCAAGACATCCTTTTTACCATGAAGTATGATCAGGCCAAAGCAGTTATTAAGCAGCGGGTTACCGACTCAGAACGACAACTGGATCTAGCTAGCTCCCCTGCTTTTATTGTTAATGACTCCTGCAGGTATCTATCTTTCCCAATGAGATACTTAGACAAGCTTGAGATACCCACCCACCGGAGGGCCTTTACCTTGGCCCGATGTCATGCCCTCCCTTCTGCTGTTCTTGAAGGACAATATCAGAGATCTCCCTATTCGGAGAGGCTATGTCCCTGTGAATCTGGCGATATTGAGTCAACAGAACATGTACTTCTTCACTGTTCCTTTTATAAAGACACCCGGGCTAAGCTCATATCTCCAATAATCTATAAATATCCAGGACGCTCTGGTCATTATTATACTCAATTACTTCTATCAGATATGAATTTTTCTATAACATATAGTGTGGCCAGGTTCTGCGCCGCAGCGATCAAAATCCGCAGGACAATGACCAGCGTCATCAATTAACCAAAAGTACCACTTATGATACATAGCTCCTAAGTATCAACAACTCTTGTTTAACAAACAAATGTGGGATGTCTTATGTGTATGGAACAGTATGTATATACAGTATGTACTCTGATGTCTTTTGTATATATCTATCTTGATCTTCCTCTATGGCTCGTTGACATCACTAATTCCCTCAGATACTAATAAGGTATAGCTTCGTGATGGTCAGGATGGATTTGTGGGCAGTTTTTATATTATATTATATATTTTATATATAATATATT
Source organism: Phrynocephalus guinanensis (assembly GCA_037367245.1). Classification (NCBI taxonomy): domain Eukaryota; kingdom Metazoa; phylum Chordata; class Lepidosauria; order Squamata; family Agamidae; genus Phrynocephalus; species Phrynocephalus guinanensis. Next base: position 55,499,001 of record CM074741.1, on the reverse strand, counting down.
TTATATTCTATATTTTATATCTTATCTATTTTACTACTATTTATATACCGTATTCTATTGCTGGTCACTGACCGTAATAAAGTTTGTTTTCTGTTTTTTTTCTGTATTGATGATCTTGGTGTTGGTCTCTGGTGTCATTTCTGTACACTTGATACCATGTTCTAGTTCCTTAAGAACATAGCATAAGAACATAAGAAGAGCCATGCTGGATAAGGTCAAAGGCCATGAGTTGATAGATAAAGTTTGGATTTTTTGCCCCAATATGTATTACTTTATATTTTGCTACATTGAAACGCATTTGCCATTTTGCAGTCCATGCCCCCAGTTGGGAGAGATCCTTCTGGAGTTCTTCACAATCTTCTCTGGTTTTTGCTACATGGAAAAGTTTTGTGTCATCTGCAAACTTGGCCACCTTACTGCTTATCCCTGTCTCCACGTCATTTATGAACAGATTGAAAAACACTGGTCCCAGGACACATCCCTGAGGCACACTGCTTTTCACCTCTCTCCATTGTGAAAATTTCCCATTGACACCTACTCTTTGTTTCCTGGATCTCAACCAGTTCTCAATCCATAAGAGGACCTGCCCTCTTATCCCCTGACTGTGCAATTTTCTCAGCAGCCTTTGGTTAGGGACTGTGTCAAAAGCCTTCTGAAAATCCAGATAGACAATATCCACTGTTTCACCCAAATCCACATGCCTGTTGACCTTTTCAAAGAATTCTAAAAGGTTTGTCAGGCAAGACTTACCCTTACAGAAGCCATGCTGATTTTCCCTCCGCAAAGTTTGTTCTTCTATGTGTTTTAAAGTTTTCTTTTGGATGAGGCTTTCCACCATCTTCCCTGGGATAGACGTAAGGCTAACTGGCCTATAGTTTCCCAGGTCCCCCCTCCTTCCTTTTTTAAAAATTGGTGTGACATCCACTATCCTCCAGTCCTCCAGCACTGTGGTAATTTTAAGAGACAAGTTGCATATTACCGCTAAGAGATCCTTCATTACTGTCCTTCCGTGTCTTAGTCATCTTCTGATGGGCCACTGGTATGACTTACATCAACACCAATTATGAAGGGATTACTTTCAGATGGGCAGCTATCAGATGTAATAAAACATTTTTAAAACTAGAAACAGAGTTAATTTCCTAACTACCAGTGATTGTGGCAGAACCATCAGCATTATCCCACTGTTGCTTCAACATGTGATGAAATAACAATAGCTACCGCTGCATATGATGGAACACTTGGTGTTTACAATCTATTTTCCTGTTAAAACTTTGACATTTGGATTAATGGAGCTAGCTGACCACTTCACAGTTTACAGTTTTCTCAGCTCTAAAACCTTTAATAAATGTCATAAAAATAAAGAATCTGTACCTTCTCGATTGCTTTATTCCTATGGAGTAAACTTGGGTTTGGCCCCCATCCCTGGAAACAAGCTTGTAAAATGAACTAAACAAGATGTTTATTACAGAAGTTAATAAACAAATTAAAACCAAGATGTTCTAAGACTACAGTGGCCAAAATCCTGTTTCTTAAAATAGTAAATTGATTCAGTGAAGCTCCTCCAGTGCAATTTTATTACTCTGAGCAAAAGAATTTTTTGCCAGTGCATTTTCTAGAAAATAATAGATTAATATTGTGTAAATATATTTGTGTAAAATATGCCAGGCTATAGTTCCTGTTGCACACGAGTCAGCCTCTTATGTTTTCAATTGCTTTTCAGAGAAATCAGTTTCCTGAACAACATTCCAGCTAACTCCTCACAGGTAAGATTACCCCAAACTTTTATCCAGCCAATCCCTCAGAAGCAGAAACAGACGTTACATGGATGTTTTCTTCTGTCTTCAGTTTTTTGTGCAGCTTCTGGCTACTGAGATGATTGTTTCACATATTACTCCTTGACATATCCTCTGGTCCCATCTCTACTTGAAGCCTGCTGGTGCTGGGCGGCGCTGCCTCTTTTTGTACATACCAGGTTCCTGCTTTCTTCAGCTCCAGCTCAGAGACTTTGCAGTCACCCCAGACGCACCACAAGGGAGGGGCCAAAGCTAATTCACTCGAGTGGTAGCTAAGCCCCACCCCTTTAGGTCCGAAGAGAAGAGGTTTCTGACCATCTTGTGACTTTCCATGCAAGCAAGAACTGAATTTTTCCAAAGTTCTTTCTTACAGTGGAAGAAAGAACTTCCATGGCCCTCTCTTCCTTAAACCCATCACTTTCTTTGGTGAAAAGTAATGACAATGGTGGAGGTAGGGCTAGTATACTCCCATATTTGCATATGAGCTAAACTGGGTCAGTAACATCTTAAAAGGGCTATAGTGATTCCTATAGGTGTGTAACATCATACAAACTGCTGCCATAATAGGGAAATGATATACCCAGGGCCGGTGCTAGGGTTTTTTTAGTGCCCTAGGCGAGGGGCGGGGTGGCAGAGGGCGGGGGCGGTGGTGGCGGTGGTGGCGGCGGGGCAGCAGCGGGCAGGCGGCAGCGGGGGCAGGCGGCGGATGGTAGGTGGCGATGGGGGGGACAGCCGTGGTGGGTGGGGGCAGGGGGCGGGGGCAGCAGGCTGGCCAGCGCCCCCTGTCCATTTTGGCACCCTAGGCAACTGCCTAGTTCGCCTTAATGGACCCGCCGGCCCTGGATATACCATCACCTTGAGTACTCTTATAAATGATCCACTGTACGAGGAATGACTCTCCAGCTTATTCCTAAGAAAGCCACCATTTCAAAATGATTTGTTCCATTTCTCATTATGTCTATTTTAATAAAATTGCTTATTACTTGTTTAATGTTTAAGAATACATTGCTGCATTATTTTGGGGTAGCTCATTATTTGTCCATTACTTTTGGGGACTTTTAAAAAAGTAGGAGTGAAAGAAAACAGCAAAACAAAAAAATAAAAATCCCTCTGAAAATGCTTTTAAAATCCCTTTCAATATAACTTGAAAAAGTCAATAGAGGTTTATACAGGTTCCTCCTAAGCAGATAATTGATTGTTGCTCAAGATAACCTTTGAAATACAACTTTGTTTGCTCTCTTTAACACAAACCACAATAAGAAATAACTTTGCTATTCTAAAGGCATTTTGATTGTCTGGAAAACCGTTTACATCAAGACAAAGCTATATTCCTGAATCATGGCATCATGCCATAGACAGCACAAAGATATCTAACTGCTGAGTTTTTCTTCATGTAAATTGCTGCATTGGCCCCAGGACATAGCACAGCATATACCAACAAATCTCTGTATCTTTATTAGTTCTTGCAAGACAATAAACAGACTAGAACAAAAAAAACAAAAATAACAGGCCAACTGAAAAGTAGGATCTCTCTTATAGTAGAGTTTGGAAATAATATGTTATTGAATCCAAGAATTTCAGCTAAAAAACATGTGGGGCAACGAAGGCTAAAATTTGCCAGTGAGCTTCAGATTCACTTCAACTTGTTTTCTTACCTTCTCTAAATGGATGGATGATCAACTGATTCTGATGAAGGGGCACAACAACCTTTGTTTTTGTATGAGACCCACGTAGCTTCAATAGCATCCTTGAACACATTTACAACACAAATATTGTTTGTTTCTTCCTCTCGCTGTTATTCCATCATCCTCAAAAGCCTTGAGTATGAGCCACCAGTTTTAGAGCATCTTGTAAGACCGGGTAATATTCTGCAAAGTAGTATCATAAGTTCACTCTCTGGATTGCAATTGCCCACCCTTTCTATTTAAGCTGGAGCATGCCTAAGCAATCTTCCTCTCTCTTTTGCATTTGACCTTGTCCTCTAGTTCTGATTTTTGGGTTAGTGATCCGAGTTATACCTCGAAGACTAGCTGAAATGCTGGCAGGTGTGCTGGTAGCTCCTAGTTCCTAAATCTGGACTTCTGTACAGCTGACTACAATGCGGCCCTGACAAGACCACCACAGTATCTCTGTAGGCTTAGGGAATTGAATACATTAGTCTCTCAACCCTTCCATAAATGACAGCTGTGCTTTTCTATCCCATTTGTGATGGTTCCATCTACAAAAGCTTGGACCATCTCTGTTCAGGGGTGGAAAACAATTCCCTTAAATGTAACAAACAGTTCACAAATCTAGGAAAACGCAATCTGAAAAGTTTCCAAAAGCTAGAAATTCTCAATGCCATAAAGAGAAGAAGATTACAATATTTCAGCCACATAATATGCAATAACAAATATCATTTGCTGCTGGTTATCCTTCAAATAGATGGGAAGTGTGGTCCAGGATGTAGAAGAATTTAAGCCAATGGTTCACAGTGAGCACAGCTTCTCTATTTAGAATAGCTTTGGATAAAAACCAGATCACGCTGCTGACTGCCAATGTTCTAGGAGGACATAGCACTTGAAGAAGAAATTGGGAAAAGGGATAATGGTCCCCCCACTACCATTACTATTCCAAGGAACAATGCAAGTGCACTGTTTACCTATTCAGGATAGAGGGTGCTGTCAAAACCAAACAATGCCAAATATATTCAAATCTGGGATATGTCCAAAAATAATATTTTTTTCCAAAAGTCAAAAACTGTTGTTATATTCAACCTGGGTCTGAAACAGCTGCTATATAATTTGAACAAATGAAACTATGTGCGATCTCAGGTATTTAGGACAAGATTGGTGTTGAATAATCCTAATACTCTAAATACTAGTAAACACTGATTACCCCCCCCCCAAGTGAAGTTAGATGCTGGGAAGTGTGTGCTCTTTTTTTTTTGTTGTGTCACAAGGAGAAGGACATAGTCCTCCCCCAATGTCTTCAAAAGCCATGGCAAATCTTTACAGAAAAAATGAAGAAGCATTTGCCTACATTCTCAAACAAAGCAGAAAAGCCAACCAGTGACCTTGGTCAGTTCTATGCACAAGCCAGAAAAGAGGAAGGAGGAAGAGGAAGGAACAAGTAGCTCAAATAAGCAGATGGGCTGATGGGGGTGGAAATAATAAATAGCAAAAGAAATTTCACTAGTAGTAAAGATACTGTAGAATGCAATCAGAGACTGAATACACTAAAACAACACCTGGGAAATTATGATAAAACAAAAAGGGCTGGATAAGATTCAAAACTACATCTTACATGGTGTCTTCTAAGGGTCATGATGAGGGGATTTTTTTTTTTACAGCTCTCATTATACACCCCAGAATAACAATGTTAGGAGCCCAAGTAAAATTGAATACCTTTATTATTCCTTTAAACTGAGGCAGTGAAAAATGAAAGCACTTGAATGGATAAGGCTAACTTGAGAACATCTTATGTCTGTTTCACTTCTAAGTAGCCCTTGGACAAGCCACTGCCTAGATGGGGGTCAGACACTTTTTTTCGGATTGTTTTAAATCTTGATAGTATAAGAGAAGAAATCTGGAGGATAGTCTACATCAGTTTTGAGGCAGAAAAAATAAGAACTCTTCTGTTTGTTTAGAACATAAAGGATGGTGAGCAACTTCAACAGTTTAAAAGTATTTTGTCTGCCTTTTTCCCATACACTTTCTTAGACAATTTCTGTTTCCACAGCATCATTTATGTATGTTTTTCTAGGGTAAAGGAAGTCATACATTAAGTGCATTTTGCATTGGTGCAACACATTTGCAGCTTTTTACAAAAGTGCCATATAACAAGCTTTTGTGGCCTATACTGTAGTTGATAAGGTTTGAGACAGAGTGCCTGTTCAGGATGTATCTGTGGTGTTAACCTAGCATTTTCTAAATTGCCTGTTTACAGTTGACATTTGAGGGTGCCTAGGTAGAAGGTGAGAAAGCTAGTAGGAATGTGCTGCTAATAATGTCAAGTTCAATTTCATGGATTTCTTAATTTTGGAATCATTTAGTGTTCTCCAGATAGAGCAACACAGTTTTTTCACCTTTGGCTTCCACTGCTTAAAACCACTTACCAGTGGTTTTAAGCAGTGGTCAGCAAAGCCCCTTCTCTGGTACAGCTGCTTCTATTGACGCTTTCCAGAAGACTTCTTATCACAGTTTCTCATTAGATGCCTCGTGGAATTGCAAATAAAACTTTTTTTTTACAAAGAAAGCTTTTCCTTCCTCTTCCTTGACCCTCCGACTGGACTCTCCGTCTACCTGATGACCAGATTCTCTCGTCCTCGTCCTGGGCTATAAATCTCTCTCACCACAGACTGCATTCCTCTACAGACGCTTCCTTTCCTCCTCACGAAGAAGCTGACCGGACAAATAATCCAGAGTTAAGTATCTTGATCTTGCAGTGCTTCAAAACTCAATGCGAAATTGTCCCATGTGTCATTTAAACCACTACCAGTGGTTTTAAGCAGTGGTTTTATCAGTTCCACTCCCCCAGTGAGTTCCCATGACTAAGTGGGGGTTTTAACCCTGTTCTCCACAGCCTGATATGTCACTTTATGTATTAGACCACACTGGGATTCCAGTGCTATAAAGGGAGAGTTTGCTGTATCTGCAGTATTTGATATCCCCAAGGGGAGTTTCAAGCAATCCTCCAGATAGTGTGCTCATACTGTATACAGTGTGCTCTCATATAACAAACGGTTTGTATAGCATAAAATCTATACAACATTAAAAAATTTGGAGATAGGGGAAATTTGCTTAACAGAATCGCCTATGGGGTGAATCCATATAACATAAAAATGGTTGTGATTAGGGATTACTCCGTTTTCAATGCATTCCTATGGGAAATTTGTATAAAGGAAATTTTGCTTAACAGAATTTCATTTGGAATGAATTAATTCCTTTATACAAGGTACCACTGTATTTTAAAATGTCCATAAAATGCAGACAGGATCTTAAGAGTATCTTCTATCTATTGCAAACTTTTGAAAATGCATGAGACCAAACTTCCCTCTAAGGCATGCATGAGAGATTCTAGTGGTTGTAGTCTAAAAAGTAACTTCTCCAAGATATGTTCCAGTTACTGATTCCTCCACACAGCAGTCATTTAGATCCAAGCATATGTGTCCAGGCACTGTTAAGGTGGTAATTCAGGTAGTGTTCAGGAAGGATTTTGCTTATAGCAAAAACACTATTTCATTGCTCATCGCTCTTGCAACCTCCAAATTATCCTATAACTATTTTATGTATTTGTATAAAATGTAGGACTGTCTCAGTCTATTAGGTCATGAAAGCTTTGGTTAGGTAAAAGCAGTTGACTAGCTATGGCCATTGTGAAGGAGGGTGAGATGGTGGTGGAGCACTAAGAGTAGTGAATTCACAGATCTTCCTGCCCCAAATGTCCTATAGGGTTGCTGCTATGAGCAGCTCTCTAAAGTTTCAATTCCTTGCTCTGAGAGGTCTTTGGATCCAAGGCACTATAAGTGTGTGTGTACATAATTGTATACATTTCCATACTGTCCTGGCTCAAATGACATTCAAAATATGGCCAGTAGACATGGGCACGACTCGGCGAAATATTCATTTTCATTTCCGTTTTTCGTTTCCGTTACGTAACAGAAACGGTAACGATAATTAAGCCGTCAGAACTCAAACTCGAATCAAAAAAAGAAAAATTTGGTTGGGTTTTTCGTTTTCATTTGTGGCATTGCGGCGATCGCGCAATGCGAAGCACAGAAAAAGTTTTTAAAAGTTTTTTTAAAAAACCCCCGACTCCCGGCCAAAAAAGCAGGCGAAAATATGCCTGCCTGAGGCTTTGCCACCTACCAGAGGGGTGATTTCTGGGGTGTCCCCGGCCTTTCCCCCCCCCTCTTCTCCTGTCCTGGCCTGCTTGCACCAGGCGGGGGGGTCATCCTCGTCGTCTCACCATGCCATGCGGTGGGGGGGATCCAAAATGGCGACTGCAATTTTTCTTTTGAAATCGTGGTCAAAAAACACACCAAATCACCACAGAAACATGCGGAATTTATTTATTTTAAATGCCTGAATTTTAATAGTAGCAGCAGTGGGTTTTTTATAGTAATAAAACGTCGTATTGATTTTATTTTATTTTATTTTTTATTTTTTTAGACCTGCCCATTTGGGCTGGGCATGGGATGGGACCATGCAATTTTTTTGAACCATTCCACCAATGGCATCGCCAGGTTTTTGACTGACACTTCTGGATGTCTCGGAGGGCATAAAAAACCGAGGCACCTTCCAGAAATCGCAGTCGGGTGTATGGATGTGGTTGAGGGAGGAGGGCTGGCTGCTGGTGCTGGTGTGATCTGATCGAGATTGAGGAGGGAGGCTGGAGGCTTTAGGATTTAAGTTAGGCAGGCAGGGAGGGAATTGAATTAAGAAAATAATTTCTTTGATTCCCTGCAGCTTTGTCTGCTGAAGGGAATAGCAGTTTATTCTTTATTTCATCTCTGCCAGTTTTTTCTGATATTGGATAAAGGGGGAGATTCGACTGGGAGTGGGAGGTGTGGATTTATTTTAAAAATATATTATATACTACCATTTATTTTCTCTTTTCCCAACTTCAATTTGCTTGCACACACACACATTTGGGGTGCAAACCAAGAACAGAACCTCTATCCTAGTGATATCCTAACTGCCCACTCACCCGCCTGCCCACACCGCTACCCGCCTGCGGCCCGCACCGCCACCTGCCCACTTGCCCGCCCGCGGCTGCCGCCTGCCCGCTCACCTGCCCACACCTCCCCCCTGCCGCTGTCGCCACCCACCCATGCCCCCCTGCCACCGCCGCCTGCAGGCACCTCCCCCCCGCCACCCGCCGCCCCACCCCACCCGCCGCCTAGGGTGCAAAAACACCTAGCGCCGGCCCTGATTGCCGGACGCCCCTATGCTCTGGGGGAAGTCAAATCGCGCTAAGTCGCGGTAGAAACGACAAACGACAAATGAAATGACAAATTTTTGAAAAATTTCGCGACAAACGGAAACGACCCAAAACGGACCCGTTCCGACAAATGAAAACTCAAAACGTCATTTGTTCTGGTCGTGCCCATGTCTAATGGCCAGATCTAAGCAGAGGCAGCCTATAGGATGTCTCATGACAATCTCCTTTTCTGGTGCATGGATGCAGTCTGCGCAGATACAACCACTGTAGCCACATCAACAGCCATTATAATCACCTTCTTTCCTTTCTTTTCCTTTTGTTCTTGTCTAGGAGTTGGTGATACCTCCTTCTCCATCTCCTACTCTTACATTTGTACTGCCCTCTGGAACCTCCCTGTTTGGTGGAATTTTGGTGGGGCCAGGCAGTGGAAAAATAGTGGTCACCTTCCCACTTCAACTGTGGGTTGTGCTGCTCTCTATTAGTTGTAATGCAAGAATGTTAATTTCTCCAGCACATAAGGCATCTTTTCCCACAGAAAGGTGTCATACTGATCAGACATTTGATCACGATGATAGTCTAGGTAGTCTTAAAGTAATTTATTGTTTCTGTTAAATTAAATAATATGGCAGCTTTCATCAAGTTCTCTGCCAAAACTTGAAAACAAGGTAAAAGCTTGTATTAAGAGCGGGGGGATGAAAGCAAAGCAAAAGCAAAGTGTTCTGCTTGTCTACCACCCCATACCACTTCAAGTAGTCTCTGGGTGGTTTACAGTTTAATAACAGTATGCAGGCTACACATTAACCCCCAGCAAGTTGGGTACTCATTTTACCAACCTCAGAGGGATGGAATGCTGAGTCAACCATGAGCCGGCTACCTGAGATTGAACCCCAGGGCATGAGCACAGTTTTACCTGCAGGACAGGCATGTAACCACTGCGCCATGAGGATAGTAGAAAGAATAGAATAGTAGAAAGGCTAGAAAGGAAGCCTAAAATGTACAGGAGCAATCCATTTCAGTTTGAAACCAAGCCTCTTCTACATCTGTTACTGGCTCTACAAGGAGCTGTGCATATGTGCACAAAGTCTTGCATCTCCTCTTTCCCTTACAATCAAGCTGAATGACAGATGTGCTGCTGCTTCTTTTCTTGCTTTGGGAATATGTGACTAGGGATCCTACCTTCTACAGATTTCAACTTCATGCTTTTTATTAGAAATTACATTTCATGTTATACTATACAACACAGAAGAAATATCCACTGCTTTCTTTCTTAACATTTTGAATTATTAGCAGTTTTTATCTTTTGGGTAGTTCACTGCAGTTCCTGCATTTGGTTATTGATTATCTCAGCTCAGCTTGGTACCCTCTCACTTTGGCATTTAATTCAGCTCTGCTTGGTATCCCATTTTGCTCCTCCATCTTGGGAACTCAGTCAACTGCCCAGACCACCACCCTCAAGGCTGGCCCTTATGGAAACTTCATTCTCAGAAGAATCCCATTGACTTCTACTGAAAGAACATTTTCTTTCCAGTTCTGTCTAAGTGATGATTGATTGATTGATTGATTGATTGATTGATTGATTGATTGATTGATTGATTGATTGATTGATTGTCTTGGGAAATACTATTACATTTAAGCAATTAGCCCATGTTTCCCCTAAATTTAATGGTACCCACAGAAAAATGGGTGGGGGGCACTCACACAAAATGCTTCTTCAAGCTAAAATTGTTTTATTGACACCATACTCTGTTCTAAAGATTTATCGGTATCTCCTGCATCCCTAAGGGACTTGACATCGATGGTTCCATCATGAGGAGAAGCCTATAGCCCAAGAACATAGATGACATCACACTAGATTATTGCTGATAAATGTTGTCTGATCACATTTCACTGGCCCAACACTGGGATGTTTATCATTCCAATAACTTAGAGATCAAAAATTGGTGTTTGAAATATTATGAAATAAATATGTTAACTGAGAGATTGAATTGGATTCAGCTGGTCAAATTAATTAGAGGGAAAATAGGCTGTGTTAAAATAAGTATTACAGTGGAACCTTGACTTATGTCATTAATCCGTTCCAGTGGTCTAGACTTAAGTCAAACATGACTTAAGTCAAACAAACGTTTCCCATATAAAGTAATGGGAAAGCAGATTAATCCGTTCCAGATGATGAAAAAAAAACCCAAAAGAGCAATTTAACACAAATTTAACTGGGATAGGAGATTCCTTCTGGGGATGTAAATGAAATGTCTCTTCAAAGAGAGGAGGAGGCAGTGGAATTATAGTCCACAAGTTATATGCCTCCACTTTTTAATGTTCATAGCAACAATGTCTAACATTTAAGTTTTACTGATTTTTAACCTGACGTTCCAAGTTCTGAACAACTCTATGCTTACCATTAGAGTCGCACAACTGTACAGCTCCCCAACTAAAATGCTTCCATTGTGGACCAGACTTCTGCAGCCAGATTTTTTACAAGACTGAGCCGACTATCTAACCAGCGAGGCCAGCCCTGAGCTCCCGGCCCTTCTTCTCCTCCGGCAGCAGCGGCGGCTTTGGTGAGGCCAAGGACCAGCTCCAGGTGCTCTGAGCTGGCCTCGCCGAAGCCGCCGCTGCCAGAGGAGAGGAAGAAGGCAGGAGCAGTTTGGAGGCGGCAGCCGCAATGCTGGGTTGTGGCTGCCGCCCGATTCCGGTGCCTTGTGCCGGGGCTCCGAGATGTAAGTCAAAGCCTGCGACTCAAGTCAAACAGGCCCCTTCTTGCTGCAAGTCAAATATGCTGCAAGTCAAGCAGTATGTAAGTCAAGGTTCCACTGTATAGGAGAATATAAAGGGTCTCAATTTTAAACTTTGGGGGAATATGTTTGGGAAGGAAAATAGCATGTTAACATTCTCTCCTAAAAATCCGCTCTCTGCAATCTGTGGATAACTAATAGCCGTATTTCATTCATCCTTCATAAATAAACCTCTTCAGGGCAATTCTGGCTCTGAGTATTCATCATGAATAAAGCCATACTGCCTTCTTGGTTCTTACTCTCAGGAGGGTGTATTTAGGCTTGCCATGTAAAATGGTAATCTTAAGCACACATACTTAAAAGTGAGCTCCACAGAATCCAATGGGAGAAATATCTGAATAGATGGACCCAACAACAAAGCCAATGGGGGGGGGGGAGAAATTTTAAGTAGATTGCCAAATATTAAAAGTGCATGAATAAGCATCTATCTTAGTGCATTAAACATGTGCTACCATGTTTACCAAAACAAAAAAAAGGACTGGTGCAATTTTCACACATGATAGTACTCAACTTTTCTCTGCATGGTGAGAAAAAAATGTTATGTATAAAACTGCCCCAAGTGTCGAGAGGGGCACTTCCTTTCACCATGTTTGCAGCTCAGCCAAGGGACATGGACTCAGGAAGGAAGCCAGAGAACTGTAGATAGGAGCTGAAACCAAGTCATTTATCAGACTCTAAGACTGTGGAATCACTCATTAAACTCCTTTTCTTGTTGGCTTACATCAAACAGCAAGAAAAAGAGGTGCAAGCAGCAGGTTGGGCCAAAATATTTCTGTGGAAGTGTTGATAGCAAAGCCATCAGAATCCATAGATTTGACATTCTTCTGATTAATTTTTGCCTTCTTGTTCACTATGAAAGGAGTGCCATCAGAGGAAAAAAAGATCAGTGTCTAATTTTATTGGAGTGGGATAGAGGCTGCTGTGTTCCGCTCCTAACTGAAATGTTGGTAACCATCCCTGTTTTACTCTTCTTTCCTGTCTTCCTAACAGTGCCATCTTTTGCAGATGTCTTGCCTAATTATTCTATACCACAATATTCTTATACTTCTGTTGTATATTTTTCACGGAAAAACAGGGTGGATCTGAAAATGCGAAGACTATGTTTGATTTCTGAAGGAAAACAAATTGAATGTGTTTTTAAATGGATCAAGTGTCTCTGAATATATGCGATACAGTGGTACCTTGTATAAAGGAATTAATTCGTTTGAAATGAAATTATGTTAGGCAAATTTTCCATTATACAAATTTCCTATAGGAATGTATTGAAAATAGAGTGATCCCATTTTATGTTGTACGGATTTGGCCCATAGGCGATTATGTTAAGCAAATTTCCCCTATCTCCAGAATATTTTATGTTGTACAAATTTTATGTTATACAAGCTGTTTGTTATACAAGGGTCCACTGTACATTTATTTTTCCTCTGAGAACATAGATTTTAAAAAGCAAACCATCTCACTTCCAAGTTGGCTCAATGCAGCGCAGTCCAGGTAACTTCAGAAACCAAGTTACCTACATGGAGTTTACAGAGAGGAGTGACTCTGACATGGGTTCAGATTTATACATTCATCTTCTTTGGGTTTAAAAATCCATCTTTCCCTCTTTGCAAATAACATTGAAGGTGACAAAATAAAGTACAAATTTCATAAGCTGCAACAACAAATAGATAAGAAGCATGCTATGATGGAGGCTCACTGACCTGCTCAGGTGACCTGATGGGTATGAATTAGGAGCTCTCATTGCTCAGGATAAGCTTCTTCTTGGTTCCTGTTTTTCATTTTTGTGAAAGAAGCTCTGAAGAGGTAGGTCTCCTCTTTCCTGCTTCCCTTTCTGCCTTCAGGGATGGAGGTAAGAGCAAGTGCAGACGTTCCGAGGCCCTTTCATGAAGTGGGCCACCCAACCCAATAGTGAAAGACAGGAACCAAGAAGCTACTTATCCCTTTAAAGGAGGAATTTGCATGGCTCGGAGCCTGCACTTCTGGGTGGAAGGCTTGCTCCATCCCAGTCTCTCACCCTCATTATTACCCAAAAGCAGAGAGGAAAGCTGGAAGGGTGAAAAGCAAGGTCTTTCAGACCTTCTTTCACAAGTGTGTGCATTGCTTTCGGGGTTCACTGCAAGTATTTACATGGAGTCAGTACAACTGTAATTTGAATTTTTGAAAAATTTACTGAAATCTGCATCTCTTTTCATATGTAGGTCAGAGAGAATTTGGGGTTTCAAAAAGTGAATGTGAGGAAACACAAAACTGCCAGATTTGTCCTTTCCTAATCAGGAGTGTATCTTCTGAGAACGATGCCCAGATAATATGATAATATGATAATCATTAGTTGTTTATTTACTTTTTTGTTGCAATTTATTTTTAGACCTTCCATGAATGTAATGCCTTAACTCTTGCATCATTTTTGTCACATTAGACTTCACACTCCACAAGTAAGGAAGCTGCTGAAAAATGAAATACAGTGGACCCTCGTCTAACAAACGGTTTGTATAACATAAAATCTGTACAACATAAAAAACTCCAAAGATAATTGAAATTTGCTTAACAGAATCACTTATGGGGCGAATCCGTACAACATAAAAATGATCGCGATTAGGGATTACTCTGTTTACAATGCATTCCTATGGGAAATTTGTATAAAGGAAAATTTGCTTAACATATAATTTCATTTGGAATGAATTAATTCCTTTATACAAGGTACCACTGTAACACTGTGAAACATAAATGCCAGATCCTCAAAACTGTTTAAATTTTGATTTACAGCTTATTTGTGCTGTAGGAACTGGTATACCCTGGCATAATGGCTTTCATAATCAGAATACTTGCTCCTCATTATTACCTGATTTGCCAACTGGTTCAAGCACATTCTCAATGATCTGCAGGACTGTGCTGTCATACTGCACAGATGGAGCATATGCACACACAAGGAGGTGGTTGAGTACCCAAAGGGCAATCTACCTCTAGGGCGAGCCAAATATAACCCTCCAGATGTCGTATCATCAGTCCTAGCCAGGATAGCTATTGATGGAGGATGATAGGAACTGTAGTCCATAAGTTGCCCACTCTTGTTCCACACCCATGGGAGGAACAGTTAGAATGAATCTGAAATATGCTCTTGCTCCCCTTTCATTGTTGGGAGTTTCTCAAACTAGATTGTTACTTGAGCCAGTCTGACAGGTATAATCAATATTTCATACATTCTTTGTGGCAATTGTCTTTCACTGATATCTTGCAATACACTTACTCTTACACATTATATGGAATAATGCAATTTATACGAGGGGCTACCATTTTCCTCACCTCCACTCTCTTTGGGGCAAGGGTAATTCGTGCCATGATACAGCCAGTCCTGCTGCACATTCCCCTCTACTCTATTTAGCTGAACCACTGGATCCTACGTGGGGTTATGAATATTCCAAACCAAGCGCATGTAAGTGACAACAATCTCATAATGCCTAAATATGGATTTCAATCTTTTCTCCACACTGCTTCTTTTGCTTTTTGTGCCCTTTGGAGAATTTAGCCACTCATTAATAGGATCTTAAAACTAGAGGATTATTTACTGATGGTGTTTATTTTGTAAAACATAAATTTCCTCTAACTGCTAGAACAGCGGTTCCCAATTTTGGATGGATTTGGACTGCAACACCCAGAAGCCTATGGTAGCTGGGGTTTCTAAGAGTTGCAGTCCATGAACACCTAATTTACTTGTGGTTGGGAACCATGATACTAAACAATTCTATCTTTTGTTGGCTTATGCTCAATTTTTAAAAAACTAATCTACCATCTAAATTTTATCTTTGTGTATGTGTTGCGTCGTTACAGTTGTGACCGACTCTCTGTGACTCCATGTCCATGGAGTTTCCTTGGCAGGAATACTGGAGTGGTTTGCCAGTTCCTACTCCAGGCACCTCCAGCACCTCGTATTCCCTGGAGGTCTCCCATCCAAGTACTAACCAGGGCTGACCCTGCTTAGCTTCTGAGATATGGTGACCCTTCCCAGGGTTTTCTAGACACAGAGTCCTAAATTTTATCTTTAGATTTGCTAATTTTTAAAGCTGCTGTGTTCACCTTGACATCAATTAACTCTGAAAAATGAAACCTGTGTATTTCTTTTAAGGTTAGTGACAGATCTGGATTTACTTCTGGGTATCGTATTTTCAATAAAGTGGCATCAGCTACTGCATGTTTCTTTGTCCCAGAAACATTTCTGGGTTGCAACTTGAAACCTGCAGAGCATGTAATCCAATTATCTCCACCTATATTTCATTTAATGCTGGGGGGGATATAAACTTTGTTGCTACAACTTCACGCAATCTTGTCTCCTCTCTCCCCTTTTTATTTAGCACTCAACTGATGAAGAACTCTGAAGCTTGCTCACAATTTTGCTGCAGGTTGGTTACGCAGCTTCAGATAGAGGAATAGAAATAATCTTTGACCCACAGAGAAACATTTCACCTTGCTAACAGTAGTCTTGAAGGCAGGAAGTGAAGAATCAAACTGGATAATATGCTTGGCCAGATTTTAGAAGAGGTGCTCCTTCAAAGTGGAAAACATGTCTGTTTGCAGGAGCATGTGACAACCATTTCACATGCTTTGTTTTGTGATTGGTCTTTGGGAGATAATTGCAAACTTAATTTGAATGTTTTAGTTGCCAGATCTTTCTCATGCATCTAGCTGACTTCGTTTTATAAGTGGGCATTGGAAGGTAAATGCAGAATAAAAGGTTTCAATACCTTTTGGGAAATGAAGATAAGCAATGGGAAGTAATGTATAAGATACATACCGAGAAAAAGGGAGGAGCAGGAACGATTTATAAATACTTGGTTACTCTGGGAAATCAGTCAGAAAATATAATTAAAATATTTGGGAAGATGAGTTGGGAAGATAAAGAAAAATCGAAGCCATGATAAAGGGGGTAAGAGAGGTTAAAATGGAAAGAATTAAGGAAATGCAATTGAAAGTATTGTATACATGGTATTATACACCACAGAAAGTAAGTAGAGTAGATAAAAATTTCATCCCAATGTTGACATTGTAAGAAAGTAAAGGGTACTTTCGAGCATATGATTTGGAAGTGTGAGAAAGTAAGGGGTTTTTGGAATAAAGTAGAAAATTGGTTAATAGAAATAACAAAAAAAAAAAAGATTATGTATTATGAATAGCAGCTGCTATAATGGTCCTAATAACTGTATGGACAGATGAAGGAACATGGAAATATGACAAGTGGAAAGATTATCTATATCAATTTTTTCAAAATGAATGGATACAAATAATGCAAGAAGGAAAAATTGTAGGGAAAAATAGAATTTTGAAAGAGTGGCAGAAGTTTATAGAATGGCTGGAAGGAAAACCTGAGAATGAGAAATGGGCTAGACTTTTCCATCAGGCTTTGACAATGTATAATATGAGAGGAAACTGTTAGGTGCATCTGTTTTTTGTTTTTGTTTGCCATTAGGTGTAGGTGGTAGGGACCCACAATGGAACTGAGAGAACAGGAAGGGGGGAGGGCAATGGAGGGGGCAGCCATTGAAATTGTGCTGGGTAGGGGAAGGTATGGTGGTAGGAGTGGAACATGCCTGCGTAGGAGAAGAGGGGTTAGATATATTACATCTATCCCTTCTTCTGGTCCCACTTCTAGCCAGAAGGAATCAGGTGACCATGTCAGCGAGCCCACGAGCCACACGGTGCTGTTGTTAAATGCCAGGTCAGTACAAAATAAGACCGCCCTCATCCAGGATGTTATTTTGGATGAGGGTGCTGACCTGGCATGTATTACTGAGACCTGGGTGGGAGAGGAGGGTGGAGTCCCCCTTTCCCAGCTATGCCCACCTGGGTACTCAGTCCAGCACCAGTGTCGCCCGGTGGGCCGGGGAGGTGGAGTTGCTATCGTCTACAGGAGTTCCATCTCCTTGACCAGGCTTTCTGTCTCCTTGGGAAAAGGTCTGGAGGGCCTGTATTGTGTGTTGGGCTCACGAGACAGATTAGGGATTCTGTTGGTGTACCGCCCACGCTGCTGCGTACCAACAGTCTCCCTGCCTGAGCTGACAGAGGTGGTCTCGGACCTGGTGTTGAGGACCCCCAGACTGTTGGTACTGGGGGACCTCAACATCCATGCCGAGGCTACCTTAACTGGAGCAGCTCAGGACTTCATGGCCACCATGACAACCATGGGGCTGTCTCAACATGTCATGGGCCCAACACACCAGAAGGGCCACACTCTGGACCTAGTTTTCTCAACGGGACTGGGGGATGGTGGTTTGAATGTGGAGGGGTTGGCTTTGACTCCATTGTCATGGTCAGACCACTTCCTGGTCAAGTTTAGGCTATTAGCTACTCCAACCCTCTGCAAGGGTGGGGGATCCATTAAGTTGATCCGCCCTCAGAGACTAATGGATCCGGATGGTTTCCTGAAAGCTCTGGGGGATTATCCAGCTGACATGATCGGTGCTCCTGTCGAAGCTCAGGTCGCCTTATGGAACAGGGAGATGACCCGGGCAGTTGACATGATTGCACCTAAGCGCCCTCTCCCCCTACGCAGAGCCCAGACAGCTCCTTGGTATACATCTGAGTTGCGGGCAATGAAGCAGGAGGGGAGACGGCTGGAGCGCAAGTGGAGAAAATATTGCGGTGAGACCGATCAAACACGGCTTAGAGCCCACTATCGGGCCTATTCCGTGGCTATACGGTTGGTGAAAAGGCAGTATTTCGCCAACCGTATTGCTTCCTCAGAGTGCTGTCCAGCAGAGCTGTTTCGGGTGGTCTGGGAACTTCTTCAGCCAGGAGATAGGGTGGAGGCCCAGGACCATTCGGTGGCACGCTATGATGAGTTTGCTCTTCACTTTGAGGGAAAAATTGCTCAGATTCGCAGTGAACTGGACTCCACTATTGATACAGTATCAAGGGATGTGTCCAGTGCACCGTGCTTAGGTCCAGTGTTATTGGATGCGTTTCAATTGTTGAGACCCAAGGATGTGGACAGGGTGCTTGGATCTGTCTGTTCCACCACCACACTGCTCGACCCTTGCCCTTCTTGGCTAATTGAAAGATCTGCCAAGGGGGTTTGCACCTGGGTCCAGGAAGCTGTAAATGCCTCTTTAAGAGAGGGAGTGGTCCGTGCTGCCTTAAAAGAGGCAGTAATTAGACCACTCCTAAAAAAACCTAACCTGGACCCAGGACTGGTGGTTAACTACCGACCAGTAGCGAACCTTCCTTATTTGGGCAAGGTGTTGGAGCGGGTGGTGGCCGAACAGCTCCAGGCGCTGCTGGATGAAACGGATTTTCTGGATCCATTTCAATCTGGTTTCAGGCCGGGTTTTGGAACAGAGACTGCCTTGGTCGCCCTGTATGATGACCTTTGCCGGGAGAGAGACAGGGGGAGTGCAACCCTGTTGATACTCCTGGACCTCTCGGCGGCTTTCGACACCATCGACCATGGTGTCCTTCTGGATAGGCTGGCCAGGTTGGGAGTCGGAGGCACCGCTTTGCGGTGGTTCCAATCCTTCCTGGCTGACCGTGTCCAGAAGGTGGTGCTGGGGGACAGTAGCTCTGCCCCATGGCGTTTACGTCATGGGGTTCCACAGGGTTCAATACTATCCCCCATGCTGTTTAACATCTACATGGAACCGCTGGGAGAGGTCATCAGGAGGTTTGGGCTGAGGAGTCAGCAATATGCTGATGATACTCAGCTCTACCTCTCGTTCTCCACCAATCCAGGTGAGGCGGTTTCTGTTCTGAACTCGTGTCTGGACCAGACAATGGACTGGATGAGGGTTAATAAATTGAAACTCAATCCAGACAAGACGGAAGTGCTGTTAGTGGGTGCCTCGTCAGACAGGCTAGAGGGCCACTTCCCTGTCCTGGATGGGGTTGCACTCCCCCTAAGGGACAGGGTCCATAGCTTGGGGGTGCTCCTGGACCCCGGTCTAACTCTGGAAGCCCAGGTGGACTCGGTGGCCAGGGGTGCCTTTCTCCAGCTGCGGAATATATACCAGCTGCGCCCCTACCTAGATGAACGGAGCCTTATGACAATTACGCATGCACTGGTAACATCCCGTATTGATTACTGTAATGCACTTTACATGGGGCTGCCTTTGAAGATGGTTCGGCGATTGCAACTGGTTCAGAATCGTGCTGCACGGTTAGTGAGTGGTAGGGCCACCAAGGAACACATAACGCCGATTCTGTATAACCTTCACTGGTTACCAGTTGCTGCCCGAGCCCAATTCAAAGTGCTTGTTTTGAAATATAAAGCCCTAAACGGCTTAGGACCTAGATACCTGAAGGACCGCCTCCTTCCATATGAACCTACCCGGCAATTAAGATCTAGTCAGGGAGCCCTCTTGAAAGAACCATCCCTTAAGGAGATGAAGGGGATGGCTTGCAGGAATAGGGCTTTTTCAGCAACTGCCCCCAGACTATGGAATGCCCTCCCAAATGAGACTCGCCAGGCACCGACGTTGATAACATTTCAGCGCCAGGTAAAAACCTTCCTATTCTAAAAGTTTTTTAACTAATGATTGTGGGTCCTGATGGCAATTTTAGTGGTGTGTTTTTAATATATTGTATTTATTGCATTTACATGTTTTATTGTTCTAATTTTATTGTATCTTGATGTTTTAATTGTTCATTCTGATTGTGAGCCGCCCAGAGACCTTTGGGTAGTGGGCGGCATACAAGCTATATAAATAAATAAATAAATAAACTACAGTTAGTTGCTTGCTTGTGGGGGGAGAAGAAGGGCGAACAAGCTTTGGAAATTGTATAAGGATTGATATGTTGGAAAATTAATTGTAATCTGTTGGTTCTCAAGAAAATTGAAAAATTAAAATAAAAAGGAAGGTAAATGCAGGCCTAACTTGCAAGTCTGATTGCTGCGGCATGCATCCCAGCAAAAATTTCACCGTGAAAGGAATCATGGGTGGACTCAAGGGTCTATATATTGTCCTTAAAGTAGCTGAAGAGGGATTATACCAAAGGCTAGGAGCGGTAGTCCAAAACAAAAAAATTGACATCTCTAAATCATGCTTTTGCTTTACTGCGTCCATAACCGCCCCTGACACTAAATTTCCAGACAGTATTGTGCCCAAAGACTTTTCCTCTCTAAAAACCACACAAAAACTCTAGTTCCCTTGGGTTCTATTCTACCCCATTCTGCCACCTTCAGCACATCTGACTGTGGCTCCTTGCCCAACTGTCAGTTGCCAGGAGCTACCACACAGTACTGTATGTTTACAGCAGCCTGGAGATAAAAGATAGGGTGAGTAACCCTTGTTTATCTGACAAGAGTTATTACTTGCACTATTGTTGTCATTTTGAATAACAGCATTAAGTGTTAACTTTCCTTTCATGTCAAAAACAAGAGGGGTTTGCCGTGAGTTGTCCAAAAAGTGAGGGTTTGGAGGGGGTTGCAACAATTTTTGCACTGAGAATGACTTACGCTAGCAATCTATTTTCGATGGCATTGTTATGTCAATTTAAAGACACTTTCCCCCTTGAACAAAAGAAAGTCCATATGGAAAGGGCATATGGGGTGCAGTCCTATATGTATTTATCTGAGAGTAAGTTCCACTAAACTCAAAAGAGTGTGCTTCTGACTAAATATGATCATATGGCCAAATGTCTGGGTGCTAGTTGACTGTAAAATTCAACAAAAGGGAAAAATACATTATGTACTAATTATTAGGAAAGGGGAATGGAGAAAAGTATTCATTTTGGTTGGCTGTATTATAGAACTAGGAATTCCATTGGGCCAAAGGATTGGAGAAAAGTAACAGTCATATGGAGGTGAGGATTTCAATTAAAGCCGCTGGAAGCTGGGGCTTCAGAATCAAGGGAGATGCTGTAGTATTGCCAATAGAGATGGGCTAAAAAAAATAGAGTTGTCGTTACACTGGGTCCAGAAAATTCCATTGGTTTTTTTGTTTTTTCGTTTCTGTTATGCCAAAAGGGAAAGTGGGCTCCTGCACAGTGGGTGCCTCCTATCCTCACCCACTAGAAGGCAAGCAGGCTCCAACAGACCCCTCAACATGGGGGTCTCCCCTCCTCACCTGGCTGCTGCAAAATGCTATGCAATAGCCAATGGACATTGCATAACATAATGTGCCAGTGACTGGAAGACTAGTGGGAACCCAGAGCCATAGTGAGATGCCTAACTTCTCTCGCACCACCATGTCTCAACAGAAGGGAATTGTACTTGCTGCGTGTAGTGCAATGCAAGCAAGATCTGGCTTTAAGGTGGGTTAGTGCAAGGGCTAGGGTTAGGCTATCACGGTGGGCTAGTGGGTTGCACCTCTGGGTGCCTCTCTGCCCCACTAAGAAGACAGTCTGTGACGTAACGGAGTCAAGGGTTAGGGTTAGGGTGGGGGGCTAGGGCAGTTTTAGGGGGCTTTTTGGCACATCCCAGAAGTCTCCAAAGTGGCCATGCGATATGGCTCAAAAATTTGCATGGTCGTCCATCCCACATGGCTGGCCACTCGGCTCATGCGCAGGTGTAAATAAAATAAAATAAAATAAAATCAAGGAGGACAGAAGGAGAGGAGAGACATTTTGTTGCAAGAAAAAACCCACTGCTACTGTGAAATTTCAAAACAATATTGCGTGCCGCCCCAGTTTGGATCCCCCGCCCGCACCGCATTGCATTCCCTTAATTTCACGGCCCCAGTCCCGTTTGGCCCATGCTATGGCATGGTTGGGACCCCCCCCCTCCAGATGCGGTAGGTGCCCTGCGCCCTTAGTCAAGCAGGCATTTTTCATACTGTGGCTTCTTGCTTGCGCTTTAATTGCAGCGGCCGGCGGCCGGCGAATTTTTTGCTGGCTGGCTGCGAAAGTTTGAGCACTTGTATCCAAAACAACCCCTCAGGTCTCAGTGCGCCTGCGCACAACACTTTTAAAAACTTTTTTTCTGTGCCATTTCGTGATGCAAGGAACAAGCACGACAAATCTTCTCGTCATTCGAGTCAAGATTCAGAAAACGGAAATGGGAATACCGCTAAGTCGTGCCCATCTCTAATTGCCAATGATAAAGGAGATGTGGGCATTGGTGTCCAAAACATAGTCAGTGTCATAGGTTCTCTATGGTAGGCAAGCCAAAGGAAGGAATAAAGTTCTCCCTTGATTCCCTTAATTTCAGATCATACTGTGGCTTCCAGCAATTCTAACAGAAATTTGAACTTGTATCCAACTCATCTCAGTGCGCACGCACACACAGTCCATTTTGATCTCAGAACACTTCTCTCATAGTCAAGTTCAGAAAGGCCGTTCATATGCACAGAAGGAAATTTAAGGATAAAGGAAACCAGCCTTGTACACATTTTCTGCATATAGAATAATTAGGATTAAGTGAACTTCGGCAAGGAGAATTACCCCCCCCCCCCAGAAAACGGAGGGGAATGAGTTTTTTGAATACCTTTAAAAACTATTGGAAGAAGAATTTGCAAGTGCCAATCAGCAGCTGTTATTGTTGTTTGCAGGTGCACAGCACCATCTAGTGACCACTGGAATTAGAAGGCAGGCCTCCTGTCAAATATCTTGCAATATGAAGTGAGTCCTGAAGGACCTGGATAATTTAATAAATGAGAAAAACAAAAGAAAAATGAAAAAGTAGAAAAACAAAATGTTGTGGCACCTTAAAGACTGGTATATTTTAGTGCAAGCTTTTGTGGATAAAATCCACTTCCTGTTGGCAACTCTTTTATACATTTATTCATGACACTAAATTATAAGTAAATAATATAATTATTGTTTGGTTGGTAAGTTACAAATTGTGTAAGTCAATGTGGTATTTCACAGTGAGAGGTGATGACTTTTGTTTGATATTCCAATATTTTCCATTGAGGCTTTGTATTGTAAAAGGGTGTAGGAACCCTTCACATAGAATAACAATAGCAGAAACAACATGATTGTTAATTGTGCTAATTCATCCATTAATTATATTATAATTTAGTGCAGAGATCTTGCATCTCAGCTGCTCGATGTTGAGGCAAACCTCTCAGAATCAGCTGATCCACATAGCGGTTTATCCAGAAGTTACTGCTCCACTCTATTAATTGGAGCCATGTGATTAATTCTGCTTTCATATTAAAAAGATAATTCTCATAATTATCCTTTAAGTGGGGATATTGTCTTTTAAAGGGGAATCTCTTTATGCAGTGGCATCTGTGTATTGCTTCACATGTCAAAATGTGGTAATCCAGATATTGTGTATTTGGAGACAACCTTCTTGCATATTCTTTGTTCTGTTTTCCACCTCGAAATATGCCAGTGGCGAGGGGTAAAACCAGAGCTGGAGGAGGCTACTTTAGCTGATTGTCTTGTGGATGGAACAGCAGTAAAGGGTCAGGGACCACACTACAAACCAATGTCAAAGGAAGGCTTATTGTGGAAGTTGAATCCTCCTCAAGCAATGTTAAGGCCTTGGCTTTTAGTGTACAGTGTCAGCATTTTCTTTTTTAAAACTATTGATTTAAACCTCTTCATTGTCTAAAACATCTAAGCAAATATTTGGACTTTCATGCTCTTCTTCCTCTCTCTCTCTCTCTCTCTCTCTCTCTCTCTCTCTCTCTCTCTCTCTCTCTCTCTCTGTGTGTGTGTGTAGTGTGTGTGTGTTGGTTTTTTTTAATTGTGTATGTGTGTTAGATGTTGTGAAAGTGTGTGCTTCCCAAAGGCTGTGTGGGAGGCTAAAGTGTGGATGTGTTTCTGGAACTGAGAGGGTAACCAATTTGAATGAAAAAGACCAAGAAATCACAAGTAAAATATGTAGTCTCTTCATAAAGAGTTTGAAAGAAAGATAAAGCTTGGTTTTTTTTAATTGCCCACATCTACATTCTGGGTATGTTCTCCATTTTCAGTTAGATACACTGTTGTTTGAAAGTGTGACTCAGCTTCCCAAAGGCTTAAGTCAGTGGGAGGCTAAAGGCAAAAGAAATGTAAATTTTTCATAGGATGGTAAGAATTTCTGGAACTGAGAGGGTAACCAATGAAGAAGTACAAAGCTGAATGAATAAAGACCAAGAAATCACAAGTAAAATAAAATTTGAACTAGTAAAATGCTTCAATCGCACAAAGAGAAACAGAAAATGCAGATAGTTACAGCTGTTCCTTCAAGGTAAAATGCCAAAAGGAGATGAATCTGCTGGCTGAAGAAGTTTGGGGACTGGTTTGTACACAGCTTGGCTTAACTGTTGTGAGCTACTGTGTCCATAGACAGAGCAGCCATTATGAGGTCCAAGAAGCAAAGAGGAGGAGGAAGAGAAGGAATCAGAAGAATCTCCTCCCCCTCCTCCATGCTCTTCAGGAGGATGGAAAATATTAAATCACCAGCTCCAGATTAATACAGCTGAGGCTTAGGCTCAGGATGTTGTATGCATTTTTTGCTTCAACCTGATCATTTGGCAATACGAAGTTCTGGAATTTAGATAACTTGAGGTAGTGAATACTTTCCTTGTGAATTTAGATTTGCATTGGCACCTTTTAATAGTACCCACCTCCCTAATAAACAGAGAGTCAATGACCTAATTCATCATATCGTACCCTAAAAATTCAAAAAATATACAGTACTTGCAAGGTATGTCCAGTTTGCAAAAACATTTTAAATGTATTTAAAAATCTTAAACTGAACATAACACTATACACATTCTGATGTCCTAAACCTGATGAAATATTCTGATATCCTGGTTTCCTGGCCTGTTTGCTCTGGCCTTCTTCAGCACATATGCTTCAAAAATAAAAAATATTGACTGCCAAAACATTTTTATTGCCAAGTTGACATGCACGAGACAACATCACACAGTGTCTTATATGGTTGTGTGTATTGCCTTGCCCCATCTTCCTTATGTAGGAAGGATTTCAGGAAAAATTTCCTCCCACTTATAAGCTAGGGCTTCATTGGCTGTGATGTGTTATCTGTGGGTACCCCAGGACTGACAAGCAGTACCTTAATTTTCTGCTATGTCTGCATCAGAAAGAAATAAAAATGCTGGAAAAGACAACAGATTGAAAGACATCACCAGTACATTTGAATTTTTAATAATGTGTGTGGCTTTTGAAGAGGTGGCACATGAGAATACATAAGTAAGCATATCTGTCTGTGCTAGGGGCTCAACAAAGTAGTTTTGTAATTAAAGGATGTGCAGGTAATACCACATTGGAAAAACAAAATGATTCCTCTCAACTACCCATAGTCCATAAGGAAGACTAGAAGAGGATATGGTGATACCTTTATTGGATCACTAACACGAACCCACATACCTGTGAGAATATTTGTATTTCTCTTTCCTCAAAAATATACTGCAAAATCTTTCATGGGCAATGCACACCTTTTCAAATTGTGTACCAAAACTCAAAACCTGCCAAAAGATGTGTGTTTGCCAGGAGATTATTCTTAGATGTAAAGTTACTAGCAAGATGATTTTCATCAGGCAGATCTGGCTTAGATGAGGCAGGAAGCAGCAAGGCTGTTGGTAAAGCTGCAACTGATGTCAAGGATTGGGTTTCACACCCGAGCCCTTCAAACAAAGGGACGTAGGTCATGCACACCCACCCACACCTCCTCTCCATTTGGCTCTTTTAGACCTACAAGTCCCTGTTTGGCCAGGTGGGGATGGGGGGTGGGAGAGAGTTGATGGGGAAAACCCATATGTTCCATTCAGGGATTGGTGTAAAATTTAGCAAACCTGTGTAGGGTACTGGATGCCACAATTGCTCGACAAGTGTGTATTCTCTTCATAATAACATATGCAGGTTTCAACACAGCCTTCCCCTCAAATGACGCACCAGAGTAGCCCACTTTCTTTTTTTCTGTTTTTACCGAATTGCAGCTGAAACAAGGGTTTTTTTTTAAATAAAAAAAATGAATGTGAGTAAAGCAGTGGTACAAATTATCCTGCCAAGTGACTACATCTCAGTTGCTCAGCTGTTTTATTTCAAGCTTACTTTAGCAATTAGAAAATATCAGACTTGGAGATTTTCTATACTTTGCCTTGGGGGAATCATGTCTGAATCATCAATTCGCTGCGTTACGAAACACGCAAGAGACTGCAGCCAAGAAATTAGGTTGTCTGTGTGTCTGGAGACATCTGAGATTTAGAATTGAGCTGCCTGAGCCCAGCCTTTTATGAAGGAATACAATAAAAGTGAGACCTTAAATAATGAAGCATGTGTTAGTAAACTGATAATGGAAAATCATGGCCTAGCTAGAGGCATTACAATGTGATGTATTCTGATTCCTGGTTTCACAGTTGCTATGCACAAATGTGAAAGCTGGACTATAAAGAAAGATGACAGGGGTAAAGAACCAGTTCATTCATGGTGTGGTGTTGGAAGAAGGCTTTATAGATACCGTGGATCATAAAAAACACACAATGCAGCTTCTAAAGCAAAGTACGTCAGAACTCTCAATAGAAGCTTATACAACTAAGCAGTGTCTTTTGTACTTTGGACATAACCTGAGAAGACAGACCCACTCAGAAAATACAATAATGCTAGTAAAAGTAGAAGACAGCAGGACAAAAGGCTGGACATGCAGTGGGTTGATTCAGTGAAGAAAGCCATGGCCTTTCGTTTGCAAGTCCTTTGACAGGGCTGTTAAGGACATGGCCAAGTGGAGGGCATTTATTCATAAGTTGACCGTATGTGTGGAGTGATTGGCAGCACATAACATTTCCTCTTGCTTAATTTCACGCTCTTTAGCATTCGATTTTTAAGGTGAGGTCTGTCTGAGTCAGTTTAATTCAGACCAAGAAAGCACAACTGTTACTAACGAGACCCCTATTCAGACATTATAAAATCATGCACTGCAACATGCTATCTGCAACATACTATACATGACCCTAACCCCAACCCCATCTCCCTGTGGGAGAGGGTAGCAACCTGCATTCACAGATTTCTCAGTGTATCACTGAATCTGAGTTATGGCATCCTTTGTTGGGGTCTTCTAGTTGTAGAGTATCCAGAAGAAGTGGTTTATCATTTCCTTTTTCTGGCAGTGCCCAAGGGGACTGTGTAGCTTGCCCAAGGCCACACGCTAGAATCATGACTGGGCAGCATTCTAATTAGTGTGCTAAGTCAACCTAGATAAAGGAGTTCCTCAGGCTTGTTGCTTTTCACATATAGCGGGTGATTAAAAACAACAGGGGACCACCAGTGGCAGGAGAACCTTCGCCATATACATATTTTCGTACTACCTGAGTTATGGTTACTTGCTCTGAAAAATAAAAATCTTTAACAGTGAAAGATCTTTTCTTGAGGGGGGGAGAATTTAGGCTACTGTTTTGGAAACTTTAAAAAAAAAAACCAAGCAAACTCTAACCCTTATTTTTTTTTGTTAACAGTAAATCATGAGGAAGCAATCAACCAAAAGATAGTGTTTGGTGCCTTCTCTTTAAAACATCAGAAAGTGTGCTTGCGGCATGAATGTTTGTACATGTGGTTTATTTATGTGCCCATCATGGCACATTTGTGGAAGTTCTCAAAGGCAGGTTAGATGATCTGTGGACCAAGTGAAGGTTTGCCTATTCTGGTAGAGCCTCTGCTGGGTGCTCCTTTTAACTGGACATTTCAGAAACTGGGATATTTTGTATGTGTGTTTCCTGAACTATGTTTGAGTTGTAGTTTTCCCCCCAAAAGGGTGCCTCAGAGAGCCTTTTCACACCACCCCTAAGATCTGCTGGCCACTTAAATTCGGACCAGAGATCTTAGGGGTTTGTCGCTGTTCCTGCGTTCCCACCCCCTCCGCACTCCTGGCTGCTGGCTGCGTGAGGGGAGGGAGAAAAAACAGGAAGAAAAGAGACGTGGCTCACCTGGTTCTGCCTCTCGCTCTGCCGTGGCAACACTCCAGTCTCTTAAGTAGCTCTTAAAGGGGCGGGAGCCAAAAAACAAACAGAAGCGAGGAGAGCCCCGCACTCACTATCGTTACACCGCATCAAAGAATTTTCACCTCCAGAGAGCAGGTACTTGAAAGGTGTGCTGGGACGCGCTAAAGTGGGCGTGGTCGCACTTAATTTCCTGTAAACTCCGGAGCTGGTGGGGAAACATTTTTAAGCTCCAGAGCTGGGAGCCATTTGCCTCGGAGTTTAGGGGTCGTGTATAAAAGCCCTTAGAAGCAGGCATTACAATATCTGTCAAATCTTGTTCCAAAGAACTGTCCTGAAAATTCTGGAGTATGACTGTTGATACACCACTGTGAGCAGTCATTTAAGCAAGTGCCTAAGCACATCCAATCTCGCCTGATTTCGGAAGCTAAGCAGGGTCGGCCCTGGTTAGTACATTGGGTGGGAGACCATCAGGGAATACCAGGTGCTGTAGGCACCTGGAGTAGGAACTGGCAAACCACTCCAGTATTCCTGCCAAGAAAACGCCATGGACATGGGATCACGAAGAGTCAGTAACAACTGTAACCACACACACACACACACACACACACACACACACACACACACACACACACACACACACACACATGTACGGCCTAAGATTTGTACCTATTTCTGTTATGTATTGCAAGTCAAAAAAGTAAATTCATAATCATTAACTTCAAGGGCATGCAGAGTAGATATCATCCAGCCAGGCAGATGCAGATGCAGGTTTGTTTCATATGTAATGGAAGGTTTCTGTGTATGAAATCAGGAAGAACAGGAGAAAATTTAATAATTATTGAAATCCACATCAGAATGCACATCTGATGCTGGAAAGCTATACTACAAGATTTTTAGTGAGATATACATGATTTTTATGTTCTGGTGCAATTAAATAAATATCATGAGAATTTTACTTTTAAAAGTGATTTGGAAGAACGTCAAGTCCAAACTACAGTTTGATATGTACAGGAAAGGCAAATTTAGATTACCCATATCAGATGGCTTTCTAGGCTGCATCCAAATATGTCTAATTACGGGAGTCCACTTCCTGCAGGTAACTAGTTCCATTGCTGAACAGTTTCAGACATTATAAAGTTTCTTCCACATGACTGAGATCTATCCACATGCTAATTTAAAGTGGTCTGCTTATATACTGCCCCATACCACTTCAAGTAGTCTCTGGGCAGTTTACAGTTTTTAAATACAATATGCAGGCTACACATTGCCTCCCCAGCAAGCAAGCTTACTGACCTTGGAAGGATGAAACACTGAGTCAACCATGGGCCTGCTACCTGGGATCGAAACCCTAGGTCGCAAGCAGTTTTACCTGCAGTACAAACATTTAACCACTGCGCCATGAAGGCATTAGATCTAGCTCTGCTCTTTCAGACAACAAAAAGGCACCTTTGTATGTACAACAGTCCTTAAGATTATTTGAAAAAAGTATTTCACATCCTTCTTTGGTTTTCTATTCTTTAGACTAATTTTACCCAGTGTCCGTTACCTTTGCTTACAGGACTTGTTCTCCATACTTATGACTCTCCTCACTGCCATATCCAAAAGACACACTGATTTGTTGATGCTTCTTGTATTTAAAGGTCAGCAGCCGCTGGATCAGGGAAAATACCTTTTGTTTAACACACACCCACACACCCACACAGCACAGCACTAGACTTTTAATGATTTATGTATGAATATACAAGGCATTGTGGGCTGGAATCATTGGAGGACCATCCAAGATAAAATGGATTCCAGAATGGAAAACCCCCTGTGTTGTTATTATTAAATACAGCATTTTAACTATGCAACCTGATATAAACAATAATCACAACAATTTTGTTTAAAATAAATACCAAACACCCTTCATTTTCATTTAGCAACCAGATGATGAAAGACAACTTGTAGAATCAGAATTTCAAAATAGAGGGTGCAAGTACATACAGTATCTCCATTTAGCCAATGATACTGGCCAGAATCAAAAATGGAATTAAAATTAATGTCTTCTGTAAGAAAGGAATTAAAATAAATGTGTTCTGCTCTATTGATAAATTCCATAAATATTTCAAGTCAGTTGCAAAACGTTCAATTACAAAACAAAGAAACTTTAAAATAATACGATTGATTGACTGATTAATTGATTGACTGACTGACTGACTGACTGACACTGGCATACTGAACTAATATATGGTAAAGGTAAAAGGTAAGTTTCCCCACACACACACACCCTGTGTGCTAGTTGTGTCCGACTCTAGGGGCAGGGCTCATCTCCGTTTTCAAGCCAAAGAGCCAGTGTTGTGCAAGCCCATGGCCATGTGGCCAGCATGGCTGCATGGAACACTGTTTACCTTCCCACGTTTTACTGTGGTACCTCTTTATCAACTTGCATTGACATGCTTTTGAACTGCTAGGTTGGCACGAGCTGGGGTTAACAGCAGGAGCTCACTCCACTGCATGGCACTCGGGATTTGAACCGCTGAGCTGCCAACTTTGCAGTGCTCTAGTCCACTAAGCCACCACACCACATATGGTAGAGGAGAGTGATTAAATTCTAATATCTCTTTC
The DNA here is from genome assembly GCA_037367245.1 of Phrynocephalus guinanensis. Taxonomy (NCBI): domain Eukaryota; kingdom Metazoa; phylum Chordata; class Lepidosauria; order Squamata; family Agamidae; genus Phrynocephalus; species Phrynocephalus guinanensis. The sequence continues at coordinate 55,468,080 of CM074741.1, read as the reverse complement.
CCGAACGGCAATAGCTGCAAATAATCATAAAATAGTGAAGTTGGAAGGGGCCAACAAAAGCCATTGTCCTCCACAATGGGTGTCTCAGTTCCCTGCTTCAGTGACCTCCTGCGGTTACCATGGTTATTTTCTATGATAAGTGGTCGTTAAATAGAGATACTTGTAAGTTGGCTCCCTTATGAAGGGATGTGTACTCCATTAAAAAGAGAGAACACTATATTTTTGTAACCATACTCCATTTCACTCACCCTATCCCAGAGGCTCAGAAGGATGATAAAATGGTAAATTTGTCAGCCCTTTCCATGGTTTCTTTAATTCTGCTTTTGTGGAGAACTCAGTTGTTTTTAAACCTCTCTGGACAGTTAGGACAGGCTATATGAATGGCGCAGGTACACACCAAGGAAAGTCAAATTAGTTATGGGACAATTATATGTGAGCACCTCAGTGTTTAAGGAACTAAGAATGTACCCAACGGCAAGAAGTTCACCAGAAATCCATTTGGAGATTCAACAGAATGTCATATTCTGGCATATGCTGCTGAATGGCAGTATTTTGCCCTGCACAAAACATATTATCTGGCTTAGATTCGATGTGAGGAACTTTGTAGTTAGACACAGTGATTTTAAGCTTCAGCTCATCCTGTTAACCCCAATAAATGTCAGAATAATGTTCCATATGTTGGCACTTCTGCTTGAGCATAGGGAACCTTAGCTTCATAATTAAAACGAATTTTGTATTTCATATCTCCTTTATTTAGCTACTTTTCCTAAAGATGTCTAGTTACAAAAAAAATTGTATATTAATGCATGCTTCATTAGAAGAATACCTTTAGAGGGATGAAATTACTTTTTAAGTCCCAAACCACATTTCTTTGTTAAAATCAAGGGTTAAATCCAATGTTAATCCCCCTAACAAACAATGATTGTTCTTTTGAGCTACAGCTCCTGTCTTGCATTAGACTGATTATTCTGAAACTCATTTGGTTGGAAACATCATTAGAACCAAAGCTATTATTTGTAGCTCGCATTTACTTTGTGTTAATGTACAGCGACAGGGAATGAAGTCACCCTAAAGTTACTAGAGCTTCCCCCTTCTGAAGAAACTATTCATGAGTTTTCAAGAACATACAGCAGAGACTGAATTTCCAGTCTGTTTTTATGGATGTAATAAGTCAGATAGTTTTTGAGTAAATGTTCTCTTGTTTGTGCAATGTGTATAGAAGGCTCCTCATGTAATTTTATGTCTATGGAACACACACAGCTGCTGACAGACAAGATAGCAGAAATAACACAGTGCAAGCATAGGAAATCTGGTAATAACACTCACTGTTTAATTGCCTTTTTATATCCATCCAACATTTTTAATTTGATTACCAAGTAACTTGGGGATATTATTGGACACAATGATGGGGAAAAGATGTACTTTTTCCTCTCAGCTTGAAGTAAGAATAATGAAGGGTATTCCTACATGAGGAGATGAATCCCAGGTACTCACATTTCTTATTTTACATGGCTCTTCCACAACACAAACAACCTTTAACTGTAGTAAAGCATTACTTACACAACATCAACTCTTACTGTATAAAATTTCAGTGGCAATTTTTATGAGACATTAGAGTGTATCATATTTCGATTTGCATTGTCTAATTGCTTTGCAGCTGCTGCTAACTGCTGATCACTATACTTTTTTTTAAAAAAAATGTAATTAACCTACACATTCTGGATTTGTAAGTGAAACACCACTGTTTGTATTTCAGTTCAGAGCCTGAGATATTCTTTAGGGTAGTCTTCCCTCAGGTTGAATATTCAGAATAGTGAATGAAGGTATGAAAGTGTCTAACAATTTGTTTTTATGCCAAGCAGATTATTGATTTTTTTTTAAAAAATTACTCAAAAAAAAAACCTCCTTGGAAGTTAAATATTGTGAACTACACGAAATCTAAATTATAAGGACTTTTCACAGTACAGTATACTAAGTCAACACATAGTAGATTTAACAGGCAGAAATTCATGGTGCCTGCTTAAAAATTCAAAGTTTCTGACATCATCTTCCACCACTCCATTAGCTCTTCTTTCTCTTCTTCCTTCCTTTCAGACAGTGATTCCAGGTCAAAATCAACCTAGAAAATAGAAGTAATAATTAGCAAAAACAAGCCAGAAGACACAACAGTAACAACAGTACCTTCAACAAGGTGTTCCTTCTAGATCTTGATGATTTTATCACTGGACAGTGCAGTGGAGCCAGATGGCTTGCCAGTCAGGAAGGAATACCAGTGCTCAACTCTGTCTCTTCCTCAAGCCACCAACACATGCCTCCACCCTCTCTGCCTGGCTGGGAATGAGGCTTCCTATTTCGTTGGCATCAAACAGAATTTGGGCCTTAGATTTTTTAAAAGTGAAAATATGTATCATTTGTGCCCATTTTATTCTGCAGGAACATGACCTAGAGACCTCCGTGCCCCTACCAGGAATATTACAAATCATGGAAACATCACCCCCCCACACACACACACATATGTTTGCTTGCATCTACAATGTTACTGCTGTGGTGACAAGTATATCAAGATGCCTCATGATGAAGCACCCACCCCCAGTACACGAGGAAGGGGGCTACAATGGCCTCAAGGGCTGGCCCATGGCAAATCCATTATGGCTCTGACTGAAACTGGGCTTCTCTTATAAGGCACCTGTGGGCCGGCATTGTTAATGCATGCTCCATTGGGAAACAGAGGACAGGACTAAGCTCCATGTGATCTTGAAGCCATGGCAGATACAGACACAGAGCCCACACCTGTTCTATTTCATTATTAGAGACTTCTAGATATACAGATATTTAAAGAAAGAATCCAAGACCACTTAATGCTCACAGCAGACATAGTGGGTGCTTTGCATAATATATTTGTGAAGTGCCTGTATACAGCAGGACTCCTATATTTTCAGGGGATTGTTATGCAAGCCCCCCTCCTGCAGATGCTGAAAAATGTGGAATTCTATTATAACAGTAAACTCCATACATGGCATGGTCTAGTGGTCAGTTCTGGTAATAGCACCATGGAAATACATTTCTCTAGTGTGCACTATGCACTGCATGGTTTCTGGTTAATCTAGTGGCTGGTTCTGATAACTTCATAATTGAATACATATATAATTTTATTGTTTTTAATATTTTCATATCATAGACCAGGCCTGCACAGCCTGTCAACCGCAGGTGACCAGTAGCCCAAGGGGCTGCCAGAAGTCAGCCCGCCAGCCTCCCAACCCACCACCAGCAGCAGCGTGCTCAGGGGGGAACCTCCCTTTTTGCCCACCTCAAGTGCTCTGCCCTGGCCAGGAAATTCCCAACCTCCATGCCACTTTCCACTGTCCCACATCCTTCAAAAGATCTCCTGCTGTGGTGCCCCTGCCTAGGAACCAGCGCAGATGGATCTGCGGGCGGCGGCCCTAGCCCCCACCCACCGGCGCTGGTCCAGTGGACTCGGAAGGGCAGCCACAGCCTCCCGAGGGAGTTGTGAGGCCAAAGGGGGTGGAGAGGCAGCTGTGACTGAGGAAGAGTGGGCAATGTGCTCCCACCTTGAGGAGAATGCAGTCTCCCTCCACATCTTGCCTCCTCCACTGCCTGTACCATTAGCTGGTGCAGCAGCAGCAAACGGGAGGACCGTGGCAATCCCCATTCACCCACTGACTCTGCTGTCTCTCCGTCCTGCCCACCCACCCACCGCCTCCAAGGCTGGACAGCCCAGGCAGGTGGGGGTGGGCGTTTCCCCCTCCACATGGTTCCCAAGCCAGCTGCCACTCTGAGGCAGCGGGGGAGGCAAGAACTGGCGAACATGAACTTGGAGACTCGGAGCGGTGACCACAAGTGGACCATCTGCCCATGTCCACCCCCTCGCCAGGCCGCCACCACCACCACCCCACCTGTAAGGGAAGAAGTGGCAGTGGTGGCAGGAGGGCCCATCTACCCCAGTCTGGAGGCTGCCTGAAATCTGGCACCACAGAGGGGAAGCCCCAGGCTCCCCAGCCTCAGAAGCAGATAGAGGGGCACACGGCACCCCTTGCCTCTCTCCTCTCACCCCGGGTGGTGAGCAAGCAAACCCGACAGGCATGTCGCTCCATCCGGACACTCAGTCCGGACCTTCACCCCTCCAACACCTGCCACCTCCCTCCTGGCACACCCTCCTTCCTGGCCCACCGCTGGAGACTCCACCTTCCCACTGAGGAGCACTGAGGAGAGGCCCAGAAAGTAGCCCGCGGGGATGCCCCACAGCTGCAAGTAGACCATGGGCAGCTCAAAGTTGGATAGCCCTGCCATAGACAAGTGAATCAGTGCATACTGATCATGCAGATAAGGGACTCCTACTGTACTGTGTTGAAACATTGCTCCATTTATCCATTTATTGTCACTTCCAGATGTTCCCAAACAAGAGGTGCTAGGACTACAATGTCCAGAAACTGTAGCTAGCAAAAACAATAGTCAGAGCTTCTGGAAGTTGTAGTCCAAGAACATCTGGTAAGCTTGTCTGAGAAATTTTGATGCATTGAGACTAGCAGTGCTTAATCGAATTCCGAGGACCTTCCAACATTTGTTTTTCAGAGCCATTTAAGTAAAGATTTAGGGGCCTAAAGTCCCCAAACCAATTTGGTGGGCAAATCAGGGACCCACTCTTCATACAACCTTAGGCAATAAAAAGCCCACTTTAAGTCAAAACCATGATGGGTTTGCCATGGGCCAGCCCTTGCAGCCATCACAGCCCCCTTTCCCATGTATTAGGGGTGGGTGCTTCACCATGAGGCATCACTTGTTATGACAGCAGAAATTTCTGAGATGCAAGGAAACACAGGAGGTGTTGTTTCTGTGATCTGTAGTATTGTCCATGTACCATGTTCAGAACTGTGCTCCCAGCCCACTCCCTCTGATGCTACACAGGTTCTACGTTTCCAGACCAGGCATATCTATAAAAGTCTTGAAGATCAACTGTGTCAGAGAGAACACCAATGCACTTCTCAAGAAAACACTGTGCTACAGAAAATCAACATAAAACACTGGTAACTGCTATAATGCAAGCCATGTAGTACTTACCCTAATGGCAGGACTGTAGGGAACAGCCACTTTTTTAGTTATTGCTAGATAACCTGATGCTGAGGCAGTCACTTTATAATTTCCAGGTGCAAGAAGCCTCCAGTAATCACCATCCTTAGCTGAGGAAAAATAAATATATTACCCTTCCTTTAAACGAATAAATAAATAAAAACTAGAGCAGGCTTGGGTAGCTCTCTTCCTGAGCAGCATGAAACTATCTCCTCCTTTTAAAACATCCAGTGTCCATCAACCTCTGGACAATCAGGTACAAAACATCATCTGAAGAGGACCAGATTGCAGACTCCTAGTTCTGGAATAAGAGGTAATTACCAAGGTAGACCCATCAGCCTGATTAGTGGGAAGACGTACACGTAAAAGTACATTGTGCATCTTCCTTGAGTTAGATCAACAATGTTAAAAGCATAATTGAGAATGATTTTTCTTTAAGGAAGTGTTTTCTATTGTTAAATATTTGGCTGTCATAGGCTGTCAAACTTTTCCTCATCCTCTTTTAAAGCTCAAAAACCTTGTGTTATATACAGTGTTACCTCGTAAGACAAATGACCCATAAGACGAAAAACGTGTAAGACAAATGAAATTTCCAGGAATAGGCATGTTTTGTAAGACATATTTTCCCATATGGGTTAAATTTGTCTTATGAGGTACCATTGCAGATCAGGTGCTGCAGATCAAGCAGTGTGCAACACCCAATTCCCCAGCACCGGGGGGGGGGCTATCTGAGGGAGGCGGCAGTGGTGGCGGCAGGGCTGGGCTGGGTGAGGACACTGTGATCCTCACCTAGCCCTGCTGCCCCCTCTTCCCTTCGCTCACCTCCATTGCCAGGGCTATTTGTGAGGGAAGCAACGACGGATCACTGCCACTGACACTTCCCTTGTAAACAGACCAGGGCTGTCAAGGTGATGATCAATGGGGCCCTGCTTTGTCCATCAAATTGGTGGGCAAAGTAGGAACCCAGTGATCTTCGCCCAGCCTGGGCTGTTTGCAAGGGAAGCTTTTCCCCTGCCACAAAGAAGAGGAAAAGCTCCCCCCCCTTTTGCTGGGCTCACAAGTAGCGGAAGGCTTTTCCGCACAGCAGACATATAGCTTGGAGCTGTCAAAATCAGCTGTCTGTTGGCTGCAGCGGGGGGGGTGTGCCTTCTGCTGTCTGGAGATTAAGGGGATTTTAGACAGCATTCCCATAGGAATGCACTGAAAACCTACTAATCCGTTCCCTCTGAAATGGATTAATTAGTTTTCAATGCATTCCTATGGGAAACCGTGTTTCACAAAAAAAAAAAATTGTAAGATGAACTGCCCCATAGAATGAATTAAATTCATCTTATGGGGTAGCACTATATTTTAAAAAAATACTGAGGTAAACCAATCATCTTTATACACATTCTTGGATACTCTCAAATTACTTTAGTGCTAGTTTCACCAAATAGTGAAACTATTTCAAAATGGTGGTTACAACTGAGGGCCAGACAATTGTGCACTTGTCACCAATCCTTCGTGCTGAAGCTCTTCTAGCTGCGGAAGTAGAGGTTGGGAGTTCGATTCCCCCTCCCCCCACAAGTATGTGTTTTTGGGCAATCTGCACAGTCCCAGGATGTCCCTGGAAGAAGGAAGTGGTCAAGATTTTCAGATGGGAAGTATAAAAATCAAGTTAGTAAGTAAGTAAGTAAGTCAGTCAGTCACTTTTAAGAATTCTCCGTGCAGAGAACCCTGAAAAGGGCTGCCGTCAATCAGAACTCACTCGAGAGTGCATGACTATTATATTCACAACAGTCCAACTGATTACAGTGGGACCTGCCTGTAAGTGAATATGCATTGGCGTGAATAGAGAATCTTGCCAAGGCAAACACATTTTCTGCCTTTTGGCTGGTTAGCCCTTATGGCCTTACAAGAGCGGTGTGAAGTTTTTGAGGAGTTAAAAAAAACTATACCTCAAGTTAGTTAATGTTAAAAGCCCAGTGAAATGAAACAAATGTTGCCATCCGTTTATATTTTAAAAGAATGAACCAATCCAATCTCTTTTGGGGGGAGGATTCCCCAGTCAAGGGGCTGCCACTAAGAAGAGCTCCTGGCCTGTCATTTATCAACCCTTCCTAAGCAGTGGGTTATACAACAGAGGCCCCAACAGTGACTGAAGGGCACTTCAGGCGGGCACTTCAGGAGCCTCAAGTATTTTAGCACCTTTTACGTTCCTCTGGTGGAGCACACATCTTCAGGTGAATGGAATGGCTGTGTCTTTGGGCAGAGAGGCTGTGTCGGGAAGGGTGTGAGTCATAGACTGACAGTTTTGAACTCTCACCCACAGATGCTGCCACTCCAATCCTCTGAAGATGTGTGCTTGGACACATCAAAGTTTTGCCACTTAGAATGAAGAAGAGGAAAACAAATACCTGCAGACCAGATGGTTGTGGTCAAGGACAGAATGCAGGCAGAGTCATGATAGGCCCATGGGCAGATCCAAGTTCCAATCCCAGGGCTACATAAGGGACAGCAAAGTGTGCGACTTGTACTGATGCAATCATACCTTGAGACAACTCTCAGGTTATTTAGTTGCACCCTAGGTTTGTTTGTTTTGTTTTGTTTGTTTGTTTGTTTCACTGAGACTCAAACTGAAACGCACCTACTGCTGCTTTTCTGCTTGTAGAGAGGCTTTGGATCCAGAGGAACCCCCACAGGGTCTCTCTCTCTCTCTTTCCAACTCTCTCTCCGGCTACCCTTATTAAATTCATTCAAGCGCTCCATTAGTGAGGAGGTCCTGGATCAAAAGCTCTCTTACGAGACCTTTTTAAAAAACGTTTTACATAATATGAATACTCTTACCTGACGTGATGTCATGGTTTATCCCCTCCACAGAAATGGTGGCATTAGCAATAGGGTTGCCTTGGAGATCTCTAACAAATCCCTTTACTCCTCGGTGTATCTGAAAGGTAAGAATTGTTTCTATCTCTCTTCTGTGTTGTTGTTGTTGTTTTAATATGACGCATAATCTTTTCAAACACTGACAGTTTTGGTCCACGTGGGCTTATCTGAGCAAACAGGTTTCATTTCAAAAAAATCAAATCTTGGATTATTAATGTGAGATGCAATTTAGACTTATGTCTGGTTTGCTTACAGCAGTATCTTAAATTTATGTTCATCTGAGGTGATCAATCCAGAATGACTGCAGATGCTGAATAACAGTGATAAAGCTTTGATTATTAAAGGAAGCAGGAAACTCACTTAAGGAGGTGACTAATGTAGTTCCATAAATTTAGAGGGTTTCCTTTCCAGAGCTGCAGAGACTAAGATAATTTCCAAATTACATGCCATGAGAACAGCTCTTCCGGTGCACTCAGATACTTTTAGAGGTTAAGGAGTTCCCTTTTTAAAAGAAATCCTACCTATAATGCTAACTTCATGAACAAATGGGAATTCCTCACAGTGACTCCTATGAGTACAGTCACCCTGAGCAGCCTGAGCAGAAGGGGATGGTAAATCAGTTCTCCATATGACCCATATTCTCCATATTATTTGTCCAGAAAACCCTGAAAATGGTCACCATATGTCAGAATTGATTTGATGGCACATTATGTTATACATATTTCCAATGCCTGCGAAAATCTTCCAATGGAACTCCAAGTAGTTCACAGCAATCAAAATATCAATTAAAAACCCAATATCAAACATATAATTCAATAATTATAATCAAAACAAAAATAATAAAATAATTGGGCAAGATGGTGGCTTATATATTACAAAAAAAAAAAAAAAAAAAAAACAAAACCCCAACCATTGGTCACCAAATGCCTCTCTAAAAAGCAAGGTTTTGAGAGCTTTTTTGAAGGCCAGCAGGGACTGTGCTAGTCGAATCTCACTTGGCAGTTTGTGCCAAAGTGTAGGGGCAGCCACTGAGAAGGCCCGGTTTCAAGTGATCAGTTTCTGGGCCTCCCTGGGAGTGCCCACCTGAAGTGAGAGTGCCTGCGAAATTCTGGTGGGTTGGACCTCAGCTGACCTCTGGAAGATCCGCTTCATCAGATACTTGGGTCCCAAGCCGTGGAGGGTTTTGTAAGTCAAAACCAGTACCTGGAACCTTATTCGGGATGCAACAGGAAACCAATGCAAATGGGCCAGAACTGGGGTGATGTGGTCATATCTGCCTGCTCCAACCCCTCATCTGGCCACTGCATTTTGTACCCACTGTAGGCTCCGAATCAGGGTCAAGGGTAACCCTACATAGAGAGAGTTGCAATAATCTATCCTCGAGATCACGAGCGCCTGCACAACTGTTCCCAAGGAGGCCTTGTCCAGGTATGGGCAGATCTGGGCGATCTGGTGGAGATGGGAAAAGGTGGACTTGGAGGTGGCCATCACCTGGGCTTCCAGGGATAAGGCTGAATCCAAGATCATGCCCAGATTCCTCACTCTATCTGCCAGCTAGAAGGGTAATACCCTCTCGGGAGAGGGCCACTGTACCCAGCAGAGAATGCCCGAAGAAGAGAACCTCGGTCTTCTCCTGGTTCAGTCTGAGCCTGCTGGTCCTGGTCCATTCTATGACCGCATCCAGGCAGGAGTCAAGGGTCTGCACCGCCTCCACTGCAGAGGTGGTAAAGGAGAGATAGAGCTGCGTGTCATCAGCATACTGATGGCAGCAAACTCTAAAACCTAAATTTCTTTATAGGATAGCTCCATGTGGTTAGGTTCTTAAATTTTTGGGGGGGGACCCAATGATTAAATACAACTCTGGACATGGCTAAGCACAAAAATGTTTTACCTATAAGGAAATTATGGGGAACAGGCACCACAAAAGTTGGGTTTTCCTCCAGAAATGATACCAGCTTTCCCCAATTTGGTGCTTTCTTAAACAACAGCCACCCTTAATGAAGATTATGGGATTGTAGTCCAAGAAATAAACAGAACATCTGCACCTAGCCACTGAAAAGCAAATTTCAACTTTTACCTGCTCAATGTAATTGATCAGGGAATTCTTGTTGTCCTCCCAGTATTTTTTCAGAGTTTCTTCAGGAGGGAACTTTTCACAGCTGAGCTCCACAGTGATTTCAAAGCAGTTGCTGCTGAGGTAGTTGAAGTCCTGCATCCCTGCATTAGAAGCACATACACAGGCTAATACCTAACAAGCAGTATGTTCTTTGGAACAAAAGCTTTTTTTTCGTGGTACACCAGAACATGAAATCTTTCTCTCAATTTCTGCCAATGTTCACACACCCAAAAACATATCAGTTGAAAGACCATTTCAGGGAGAGAATGAATAAATTGTTTTCATAAATTCTAAGTTCTGAAAATTTGTGGGGAACAGGGTTTCCCATTGCCTGCCTCTGATCCTTTGTTTCTTTCTGTTTCTCCAGTATTCTCATTCTGTTTTTGCACTGTACTGTTTGCCATATTCCAAGCTCTGAACATTATTTTAAAAAGGAGCTTGATACTCCTTGATATTTATTACTCCTCACCAGCCAGATTATTATTATTATTATTATTATTATTATTATTATTATTATTATTATTATTATTATTATTATTATTATTATTATTATTATTATTATTGCTGTACTGAACATTTTAAATTACCTGGCTTGTCTTCACCAGCAGGCCAGGAAAAACCAGTGAAATACTCTGGCGCCCTCAAGTAGCCAATTCTGATGTTGCAAAAATACAAAACCAAAGAATTCGCTTGTCTCTTAGCTCGGGTGAGTCAAGGACTAAAAATCTCTAAAAATTTCATCACAATGCCTTTAGAAATGCTCCAGAATGCTTTTTAAAAACAATTTCGGAAGAAACTAGAAATGTTAGTTATAACAGCTAAGAAGTAATTTTGGAACAGCATGCTGCCATTACTTCCCGCGTAATACTATAACACTGCTTGTTACATTTTCAAAAAGTAACTAGTTAAAGGTAACATATTTACCTACAACGACTTAATTTAGTTATATCTATCTAAATGCTTTATATATAGGTACAATTTTATTAATTATGCAACATCTGTTTTGTTTTTAAGAAAAAAATAATTATTACATGTATTTCAATGTCTACCCCCAACCCAAATTTCAATTTATTTTGAAAGGAAAGCAGAAAGCTTTTATTCCTTAAATATTACTGGAAATGTTACATCCCTTCTTGGGCATGGTTTTCCCCAATCACATTAAGTTAAACCTGGAACCATTAGTTGAAGTAATCAAGGATAGAAATGCAGGAAGATCACGGTCAGTATTTATTTACCATTTGACTGAAATATTTGTGCCATCCTTCTATTTACAAAACTTCCACACTAACAGTTTCTTGGCCGAAAGTCAGACACATAATGTCCTGATGTTGCTAAATTCATGCAACCCATTTCTTGGGAGTTGCAGCTCTGTGTAAAAATTGTACCAAATCCGACACTGCATCTGGTTTGTTATCTTCCACAAGGGATATGACTTGGCCACAAAAGTCAAGAGTTTCAGAAGCCAAAAACCGTTTCCAGGTGTACTTCAATTATTTCCAGATGAAAAAGGAAACACATTATTATGTGTACAATAAAACATGTGAAAGACAAATAATAGCAAAGGCAATGAAGCCTTAGGAAATAATTGGAAACAGGGGTTTCTCTCTAATTGTGTGATTCAAAAAAAAAAACAAAGGCAATGGGGTATTGCTAATGATGCAGAGATTTTACGGTGATGAAGCCAAGGTGAAAATAAACTTGACAGTACAATTACCAGCTGCATGTTGTTAAGGCAATCAAAAGCACATGCTGATTAATAAAGTGAGGTGGGGTGAGGTGGTAAATGTCGCAAGTTTCCTGTCTGTGCATCCTTTCCTGGCTCAGGTACCAAAGGGAATAGAATGTTCTCTGTGCTTATTTCCCAGGGCTTGACTGGAATGCCTCGTTGAGGCAGCACAAATTACCTGATGGGTGAGGTGAAGACCCAAATGCAGACCTTCTATTACATGGGGGTGGAAACCCACTGGGGTTGGGAGTGGAGAATGAAAAAAAAAAGAACCTCAATTTAGCTTCCCTTCTTTTTTAGACCAGCCATGTCAATGAAATTAAGTGGTTATTATGACTATCCATTTTGTGTAAGCAAAGCTTATACAAAGTGTTTTATTTGTTTGCTGCATATGATGCTGTTGACATTAACAAACTATTCACCCAAAATACATACCCAAGTGATAAATTATATATACAGTCACCCCCCCCCCCCGGCTGATCGCGGGGGTTAGGGACCCACCCCACCCACGATGCATGAAAATCTGCAATATGTGGAAGCGGGTGGGGTGGGCGTGGGGGGGCGGGGGGAATCGTGCGCCTGTCCAAGGCTTCTTGGAGGATTGCAGGGTGGCAGCGCAGAGCGACCTGATCGCCCCCACCCCCACCACTCCACAGCTCCGAGGCTTCTCGGAGTGCGGGGGCAGCACGGAGCGACCTGATCACCCCCCGCGGCTCTGAGGCTTCTTGGAGGAGCGCAGGGGTGGTGCAGAGCGACTCGATCACCCCCCGCCACCCCACCGCGCAGCTCCAAGGTGCAGGTACTGCGATCCCGCGATGTAGTGGGACTGCAGTACCTGAACCGCGAAATGGCGGGGGGTGAGTGTATATATACATTTTAAAAATCACTGGAATATTATTCCTCTAATATCCATGTATGGGGAGGGCTCATTTATCTTGCATTTTTACTAAATTCTTTAAAAGAGATTACCAATAATTTCACTGCACCTGAAAAACTGACAAAATGAGCTGTAGCTCAAACACCAAATACCATAATACATTTGTCAGTGAACAATGTGAATATTAAGGAGGATTATTTTCACAAAAGAGTGTACCATTTGTACATACTTTTTGGTTCTTTGCAACCAAGTTTGTGAAAATTGTGAAACCCAGGATATTATTCACTGCCAATATATTTTGCCCAATTTTATCATATATATAAAACAGGCATGTTACTTTTTATTTACATTACCATATTTTAAGTTTATGTATATATATTTTAAGTTTATGTACGTTGGTACTGGTAATAATAAAGTTTATTCAGCCATCCGTCCATCCGTCCATCCATCCATCCTTCCAAACTCTGACAATGCCATAATATCCTATGGCATGGTCAGCAAGATGTCTTTTTCCCTTTTCCATGTGTTAATCAGGGGACAAACCTCTATTTCCGACTATAATGCATGCACCCTTAATGCTTATAAGGTTCCAAGCATTAGGAAAAGAATTAAAAAGAATAAAAACTGCATGAGATCCAGGCAAAAATTCCAGTGTGCATTAAAAGCAAAATTTCTAGGTTGCCCACTGCCAACTATCTTTAATGGGATCTAAGATGTCAATGTAGATTATTATAGCCACTGAGTCCCAAATCAGAGCACGGTGGCAGGACAAGGTAATCTTCTTCAAGATTCTATTTCTGTGCTTAGAGGGAATCAGATTATAACCTTTTAATCCTGCAGCACTGAAGATTTCACGGGAGCAGGGACCACAAATATTCAGAGATGTCTAGCAGCCTTAGTTATCTGCACTATCACCCCACCTGCTCACTTCATCCTGCATATCCTGTTGTCACTTGCATAATCCCTTTTGGCACATGGTGGTTTATCCATGTATGTTTCTTGACTGCCTAGCATCCTTCATATTGGTTCTTTTCTTACAGGCCATTTTAATGAATACAGTTGACAGCAAGGCCGGCCACAGCCAGAATGAAATGAACTGTATGGCTCCCGGGGAAGACGTTCAAGTGATTAATCATGTGAGGGCTACTTCTCCCATGAAATTGACCGAAGAGTTTCAGAAAACATAACATTCACTTCAAAGTGCTATGCAAATATTGCAATGCAATAATGATGGATGCAGTTGTATGAACTGCACCCTTAGCCGCAGTTAATAGTCAGAAGCTGCCCACAGAAGGCCATCCTTATCACTAAAAACAAAACAAAACAAAAAAGACAGAAGGTATCTCACCATACACTTTGTAAGTGAATTGTGGCTAATTGACTAGCAACAATTTCTGGTGTCAGAAAGCTATGTCCACACTGGGGGATTTTAGCTAGTTATAAACCAATTGCATAGTGTTGTCTGAGGCCAAAATAATATGATACAGAGAGCACATTACAATCTAGATTTTCTGTGGTGTTGAATAACAACTGATTGTCATAGCATGAACCTTATCACTGCCAGTATCTTGCAAATTAGTACTTTGTTTCTGATTATTCACTGGGAGAGGAACACGACTTTCATTGGTTAGTCTGAGTGATCAGGCATTAAGGTCTACAGAATTCTTATCAGCTCCTAATGTCATGTCACCTGTGTCCAAATTTGACTCAGAAAAGCTTCTGCATCCACTGCCTCCTTCTGAAGTTTATTGATAAGGGTAGGCTTTGCCCTCCCATTTTGCTCTCCAGTGGCAAATCAAGGAACTACCTCACCAGATGTAGATAAAAAAGTATCATGCAAGTTTTTTTTCATTCATGACTTTTGACCTCCAGGCAAGGCTGTATCACTTGATATTCCATGTACTACTTAACACATATTAGGACTATAAAATATGCAGCAGCAGCAGCAGCAGCAGCAGCAGCAGCAGCAGTAGTAGTAGTAGTAGTAGAAAACAGCACCTCCTGGAACACTATACCAAGCCCCTCCGTTGGTTGTTCCATCTATGAAACTGCTGTCATCATCGTTCTTGCGGCATGGTGCCCTGTTTGAATCAGACATGGCTGGATTAAAGGATGAATAGCTTCGAGCTAAGCTTTGGAAAATGGCATCATCTGGGCAGGGACTGTATTCATGGGCACTGCCTAAGGAGACAAAAGAATGTGAACATATAATGACAACTCAGAAAGCACGCATCAATGCCTATGTTACTTTAATATTATGCAATAAAAATTAATGTGTAGAAAATGGCATGCATTTAGTCTGATAGACATATCCAGAGTGGATGCACTTCAGAGATCTCAAGTACACCCAGTCCAGTTTCATTTAACCACAGTTTAGTATTACCTCTGAATTGTGGACTATAATTAACTTTAACAAAAGCTGAATGGAAAAAAAGATAGCTATACAAATCATGGTTTGATATTGGTTTGTTTCAGTAAACAACTGAATAAACTTGGAAGGTCAAAACCAAAAGGGGGAAGTTCTTGTCTCTTTTTTGCAGCTACAGTAGAGATTGGGCACATGAACCAAAAGCTCTTTCTTGCAGCTACAGTAGAGATGAGGCACATGAACCAAAAGCTAAAGCACAATTTATTGTTATGCCCAAATTCCATGTGGTGGATTCTACTACAAACATACCATGATTGGTAACATTAGCAATTAAATGCCAGGAGTGCCTATCCAATCAGTAACTAGCAATCATGCCCATACAGAGTTCAGTGATGTGCCCCGACCTCTGTTGGTGGATCTCAGTGCCTATAGGGAAGGGCAAATGTCCCCCACCATCATCCTTATGCTTGTAGCCACTACAGCATCAGCTTTTCACATCTGCCACCATGGGCTTCTTCAAATACTTTCTGATGAATTTGCAAACAGCCACTGAACTTAGGAAATGAATTTTCTGTAGCTGTACAATCATGACACATTCTATTTTCCTTTAGGATTGATGCATTTTACATACCAGTGCGGGTCTCATCATAGGGGTAATTTGCCACAAGGTCCCCACCATGAAGGTTGGCCGACAGAACAAAAGGAATATCCATAATCCAGTGAATCACACTTTTTGTCTCAGGTGCAAGCTGTGGACAATTTTTTTATACACATACACATATTAAATCTAGCATCTTAACCCAATGTAATAAGGACTACTATTACTTTATTTAATGTTGGCTTAAATTAAATACATCAACTTCTACAACTGGAAGGAAGTCTGAAAATTAAATCAGAAAGGCCTCCTTCCCACACTGCATCTTTCAAGTGCGCTAATATTATTCTTCGTGTAATAAATTAATGCAGGATTCAGATTTTTGCAGATATCTTATGATTTATCCACAGTGAGGACACCCTTCATGTCAAATTCATTTACAGCAAGAGTCCCTTGGCTTTTTCCCCTTCCTGCCTCTCAGCAAAACTGAAGGTTCATCCGAGAGGATCTCCCACTGAAGATCTAAGAAGCAAGAAGGGAGAGTGCCAACTGCGGGAAAAACTGCTGATCCATAGACAGCAGTCTGGAATGAAAGAGGAAACAGGAGTCAGACAGTGCCAGGAGCCAGGAAGCAAGTGCTGTCTTCGCTGTGCACGAAATTTGTTATCAGTCCAAAACGCATGGGTAATTTTTTGTTAATAAACACAAGGGCTTTTGACAACTTGGTTTCTGGTTTTGCTTGTTTGGCTTCCAGTACTCCTCCCCACCCCTCCGCAACAAAACCCTTTTTGCCTGCATGAGACAGTGGCCAGCATTTCCTGATAGGGATAAAAGTGCATGAGAGGGTGGTGCTTCTCTTTTGCCTGACAGAGGAACATACCACTGGTCCACCAAAAGCAGCACTATTAAGGCTAAACAGTTTCGACTCTCTCTTGCTCAACATATGGCTTGACTATTCCAAGTAATCTCATCTGCCTTCAGCATGAGGTTTCCTGCGAGGCAATCTTTCTGGAAAAAAATGGGGACAGGTGTCTTGTACTTCTGCCTCTTCTGCTTTGGAGTTCTTGCAGCCACAGAGATACAACCACAAAGAAACTGATCTGTTTCAAACAATTCCCTTGCCATCAAACAGCTATGAATTCATAGTAAAAAAAAATCATGTGTGAATATGCTTCCATGTCAAATAAATTTTTCATTTAGTTGCAAATGGATATGTATTCAGTCTCTGAGCAACCAGTTAGCAAAATTACATGTTATGAAACAAAAGTTTTAATCAATCATTGACACTGGATGATTTTTTTTCTGGATCAGCTGAGTCACAATTTAAATCAGCAGTGTACTGATTTAAATCTCTCCATACTGATTATTGGTAAAGGAATGTTCATATTACACTACATTTTAAAGCATATGCAGTGAATGACAAGCCAGTCACTCTTCTCCATTTTCTGACATTTTGGCCCTTTGTATATATAGCCATGCTTCCTTGTAAGATCCTAATGGATGGACAGAAAGTAGGTATTATTACCCGGACAATGTTTTAGTTGCAGGGGACTGTATTTTTCAATACCCTCAATCTAGGGTCCAGACCACAGAAAACTTTTTAGGCCTGACAGTGCAGTTGATATACCTGTCCACCAGCTGAGATGACCTAATGAGGCTTAGGCCCATGTCTGTGAATATTCTCAGTCATCTAGGTTAGGTTATCTGGAAGTTGAGTCATGGCAACTAGACTTGTTTTCTTGAGAGACCGAAACATTCCGTTACTCATCCAAGCAGCTTTCTCAGTCTGAGGGAAGTTAGTGGTGAGGCCCCCAATTTATAGTTCACCTTGATTTCATCACCCTGGTCTGAATAGGCTCACATATTAGACAGAGAAGATAGGTGGTCAGGGAAGCCATGTGTGTTTATTGAAAACCCCTCTCTCAGTACAGGTGGGGTACTGAGGCACAACCTGTCTGCTACTTATCAAGCTGCCTTTTCATCAATCCCCAAATAAGTGAGAAGCATTTCACACCTCCAACAGCAAGGCCAGAGCTAATGAAGGGAAGGGTCATTGTACATCTAACAAGCCCATTCAGATGGGTGTGATGTGAAATCAAGGTTAACTATAAATTGGAGGCCTCGCCGCTAACTTTCCTGAGACTGGCGAAGCTACTTGGATGAGTAGTGAATAGACATGGGCACGACCAGAAAAAATGACGTTTCGAGTTTTCGTTTGTTGGAACGGGTCCGTTTCGGGTCGTTTCTGTTTGTCGCGAAATTTTTCAAAGATTTGTCGTTTCCGTTTGTCGTTTGTCATTCCCACCGCGATTTAGCGCGATTTGACTTCCCAGAGCATAGGGGCGTCCCGCAATCAGGGCCGGCACTAGGTGTTTTTGCACCCTAGGTGGCGGGTGGGGCGGGGGTGGGCAGCGGGGGGAGGGGCGGGCGGGCAGGGGTGGCGGGGGCCATGGGCGGCCGGCGGCCATGGGCGAGTGGGTGGGCGGAGGCTGCAGGCGGGCGAGTGGGCGGGCGGCGGCGCAGGCCACAGGCGGGTGGCAGCGCGGGCAGACGGGCGAGTGGGCAGTTAGGATATCACTTAGGATAGAGGTTCTGCTCTTGGCTTGCACCCCAAATGTGTGTGTGTGCAAGTAAATTGAAGTTGGGAAAATAGAAAATAAATGGTAGTATATAATATATATTTAAAATAAATCCACACCTCCTACTCCCAGTCGAACCTCCCCCTTTATCCAATATAAGAAAAAAATCCTCAAACTGCCAGAGAAGAAATAAAGAATAAACTGCTATTCCCTGCAGCAGACAAAGCTGCAGGGAATCAAAGAAATTATTTTCTAAATTCAATTCCCTCCCTGCCTGCCTAATTTAAATCCTAAAGCCTCCAGCCTCCCTCCTCAATCTTGATCGGATCACACCAACACCAGCACCAGCAGCCAGCCCTCCTCCCTCAACCACATCCATACACCCGACTGCGATTTCTGGAAGGTGCCTCGGCTTTTTATGCCCTCCAAGACATCCAGAAGTGTCAGTCAAAAACCTGGCGATGCCATTGGTGGAATGGTTCAAAAAAATTGCATGGTCCCATCCCATGCCCAGCCCAAATGGGCAGGTCTAAAAAAAATAAAAATAAAATAAAATAAAATAAAATAAATACGACATTTTATTGCTATAAAAAACCCACTGCTGCTACTATAAAAATTCAGGCATTTAAAATAAATAAATTTCACATGTTTCTGTGGTGATTTGGTGTGTCTTTTGACCACGATTTCAAAAGAAAAATTGTGGTCGCCATTTTGGATCCCCCCCCACCGCATGGCATGCAGCGAGACAGACGATGAGGATGACCCCCCCCCAGCCTGGTGCAAGCAGCCCAGGACAGGAGAAGAGGGGGGAAGGCCAGGGACAACCCAGAAACCACCCCTCTGGTAGGTGGCAAAGCCTCAGGCAGGCATATTTTCGCCTGCTTTTTTGGCCGGGAGTCGGGGTTTTTTTTAAAAAAAACTTTTAAAAACTTTTTCTGTGCTTTGCATTGCGCAATCGCCACGATGCCACAAACGGAAACGAAAAACCTGACCAAATTTTTCTTTTTTCAGTTCGAGTTCGAGTTCTGACAGCTTAATTATCGTTACCATTTCCGTTACGTAACAGAAACGATAACCGAAATTGGAAACGACAATTTCGCTGAGTCGTGCCTATGTCTAGTAGTGAAACATTTCGATCTCTCAACAAAAGAAGTCCAATTGCTTGGGCCCATGCCACGCTGGCTGCTAGTGATTTTAGTCTGGGTCTCTTCTATAGCAGCATCCTCTCCCAGCAGGACTCCTTCTCTCTGGATGTTTGTTCTTCATCTAGACACTCCAGGCATTCTGGATGTGTTTCTGAGGAGCATCAATGAGGTGTAAACAATCCTGGCTGCCAATGTGGCATATCGGGAAAGAAGTGGCCTTCTATTTCCCCTGACCTTTTGCTTTGAAGCAGGGTCAAAGGGCTAAAGTTCACCTGCCTCCTATTTGAATAATTGTTTATCTAAGTGCTCCAATGTCTCACTTATAAACATGTATAAGATAATAAAAGGAAGGCTTCTGAGGTGAACACATCAGTCTTTTGTCTGTGTGTCTATTCTCAGCTGCCTGAGAAAAGGGCACCTCTGTGTGTGTGTGTGTGTGTGTGTGTGTGTGTGTGTGTGTGTGTGTGTGTGTGTGTGTGTGTGTGTGTGTGTGTGTGTGTTCATCTTTTTCCTGCAATCAAGGTAAGCTTGGCCTTAATAAGTTCTCCAGTGAACTCCCAACATTAGACATCTACATATTTTCCAGGGTCTTCGCTTTCAGCAAATTGACACTATTCCTGCTCCTTCACATTTATATGGTATTATTTTGTGTCTCTGCTTTCTCAGTTTGCATTTGAAGCTTTTGTACTGCAACTATTGTTGCTGCTTAATGTTTACCTTGTAACAATTACTATTAGAGATGGGCATGAATTAAAAAGCAAATTGCAAAATTCATTAAAATCCATTTGCATTTGTACAAATCGACACCTCCAAACAATACAAATCAATAATTTTTCAGCAATTTTGTTGACTCATTGGGCTATAAAATAGCCCCCAAAGCACCGACAACCCCCCAAAATAAGGTAAGATAAAATACATCTTTATTAATCCCACATCATGGAAATTTACTTGTTACACAGCTCCCAAAATAAAGAACAAGCAAGAAGGGTAATACATAAAAAAAGTGTAAAGTGAGAAGCTTCCCCTGACACATTTCTACAATTCCCAGTTTGGTGAAGATCAGGATTCTCCAAACCCAGTTGGTAAAGGACAATTTCCTATGGGAACCATTTGTGGGTATAGATCTTAGATGTCCAAAACCTAAATTCTTTAGCACTTTGCTGAAATTTTGGTATTTCTAGGGGCCTTGGTGGCCATTTTAAATGGAAAAACAAATTTATGAATCAATCCATTGATTTGTCAGGGAAAAAAATATAAATTCATTTTTGTAAATCATCAACCAAGATGAATCACAAATCAAAATGAAACACTTTTTTTTAAATTTTGTGCCCATTTCCAATTACTATGTAAGATGGCTAAAAGGTGTTCTTTAAAATACTTCTCCCCAATCAGCCCAATTAATTTGGTGTCCCTTTAGTCCCTGAGCTCAGAAGTGGATCTTATGTTACAATGCCAAAGAAATTGGCAGCTCAGAAGAGCTGCATGACACTTACCCATCCTTCCTACATTTCACCAAAATATCCCGTCCCCACAACAATTGGCAAGAATATACCCCACATTTCCCTGGGAGTCAGAAGTGTGATGGCTGAGACGAGAAAATAAAGTTTATTAAAAAGGTGACTAATTTTACCTTTGGATTCTGATCCACAGCTTTCTTCATGTTTTTCATCAAGTGATTATTTGGACCACCTTCTCTTTCATTGACATAGACTATTCTATCCAGATCAGGAAAATTTCGGTTTAGGTCTATACCTTGTGCGTTACTTCGCCCAACAAACCAGTCTTTAAGTTCACCTGGCTAAAAAGAGAAGAGAATTGGGGAGGATCAGAAAAGAGAACGAACTCTTGTATATAAATTTATTTAGGAAATTTGGAAAAACTAAAGCAAGTAATAAACATTTAAACTTATAATACACAGGACTAAAGAGAAAAAAGACCCAGACTTCATATTACTAGTCACCCCAGCTCAGGAACTGTAAGGAAGCAATTGCTTAAACCATTTACCCTTTTGGGGTGTGGTATGGTGGGGGTTTCCCCTTCCAAAACTGTATGGACTCATAAAGTGTCATAAGGAACACTTTGTTTCTCCACTTTTAGCAATACAAAATCCATAATTTCCCCCATATATTTGGAAACAACTTGACTAGTTATCCCCTACTTAACTTTTATACTACATGTAAGTTCATCACTAGTTGTTATATCCCAACCCTCTCTCTACTAATCACTTAATGATGCATACAATCTGTGAGATGATTTCCAATTTCTAACAATACTCAGTCTTGCTGCTGTTGACAGATGCAAAAATAGTTCTCTCCTTGTCCACTTATCCATCTCTTTTTCAAACACTGATAAAAGCACAATTTTAGGACATGCATACTTAAATAACACTACTTAAATCAGCCATTCTCCATCTTTTTTGGCCAAATGGCCATAAACACAATATTTAAGAAATACAGACCAAATCAGGATTGTGTAAATTGAATAACAGACCTTATATTGTGGTGTCAGAAGAAATGTTTCCAGTTTATGGCCCCCTTTCAATGTCTCAGGGCCTCTCAGTCTGCCCTAAACAACCCTTTTATTTTGACCAATTCATCTATAAATATAGCATGCTTAGCCACTAGAGGTCGCTCCC
Source organism: Phrynocephalus guinanensis (assembly GCA_037367245.1). NCBI lineage: Eukaryota > Metazoa > Chordata > Lepidosauria > Squamata > Agamidae > Phrynocephalus > Phrynocephalus guinanensis. Next base: position 55,446,089 of record CM074741.1, on the reverse strand, counting down.
ACACTAATCATGACAGCAATTTCTTCACTTCGCTTTAGAAATGATATGAAAACCTCCACTTTAGTTCACTTTCAACTGGTGACTTTAGACAGATTCTAGCCCCACACACCAAGCATCTGCAAACTGCTCCAGACACCAAGTATGGATGACAGAGATGTAAGGCGAGAAATGTGGAGGCTTCCAGATATGGTTGGACTCCAACTCTCATCAGACCCAGTGTATGGCTTTACACTAGAAAATAATCTTTATAGACATAAGGTACACCTGAAGTTAAAGAGGTCTCAGGTTGATCAACCTTCTGAGTGGACAACTGTGTTTTCTCATGTTTTGATAAACATATTCACCAGATGTATGGAACAACAAACTCTCTGTTTTCGGAAGTCCAAGCCATACATTACAGATTAAGCGGTAAAGGTTCCCCCACCCTGCACATGCGTACTAGTTGTGTCTGACTCTAGGGGCAGTTCTCATCTCCGTTTCTAAGCCAAAGAGCCAGTGTTGTGCAAGTCTGTGGCCATGTGGCCGGCATGGCCGAATGCATTTCTACACATAGAACACTGTTTAGCTTCCTGCTTTTTACAGTGGTACCTATTTATCTACTTGCATTTACATGCTTTTGAACTGCTAGGTTGGCAGGAGCTGGGGTTAACAGTGTGAGGTGACTGCTGTGTGGCACCCAGGATTCAAACCGCTGAGCTGCGAACTTTACAGTCAACAGTTTCAGCGCTCTAGCCCCCTGAGCCACCCCACCCCACATTACAGATTACCTATCATCAAAATATGAAATCATGTTACTGTTTAAGGTATATAATCATAAATCACTAATTTGTGAATTATGAGAGTAAGAAATGCCCTGGGCATGACAATCACACACAATCAGCACTTAAGCAATCTCGCCCTCTAATGGCATAGTATCTGATCACTTCTTTACTGTATATTCTTATGTATGGGTCATATGGCTGCAGTACAAATTATCTGGTTCTGATCTGACACAGTATCTGCTACATACAATTCAGCTTTCGATTTTCGATGGGATCTAAAAAGGCATGTCTAGGTTTTGCACTCCCAGTTAGGATCAGGAACTCTAGTTTGCACCAGGTTTTCCTGCTAGTTTGCACTAAGCACCAGGTTTGTGTGTGTGTGTGTGCCATAAGTCTGATGCACTAAGCACCCTGAAGGCACTAAGCTGTGTGTGTGAAGGAAAACTGCCATGTCTGATGCACTAAGCACCCTGAAGGAAAACTGCTGTGTGTGTGTGTGTGTGTGTGTGTGTGTGTGTGTGTGTGTGTGTGTGTGTGTGTGTGTGTGTGTGTGTGTGTGTGTGTGTGTAGCGTCATTACAGTCGTGACTGACTCTTTGTGACTCCATGTCCATGGAGTTTTCTTGGCAGGAATACTGGAGTGGCTTGCCAGTTCCTACTCCAGGTGCCTACAGCACCTGGTATTCCCTGGTGGTCTCCCACCCAAGTACTAACCAGGGCCGACCCTGCTTAGCTTCCAAAATCTGGCGAGAACAGATGTGCTTAGGGACCCTGAAGGAAAACTGCTGCATAAAGCATAGTAAATATACATAAACAGTGATGTGGCTTCCCAAACTGGTGCAGCTATTTTCAACCACATCGCCAAAATGCCCTGAATTACAGAACTTTACCAGTATGGTTAAAATTGCTACACACATGTATGAAGACACTCTGCATGCAAAATATCTCCAAGAAAAAAAAGCATCCATGCAGGTCTGTCCAGGTTGATTACAAGTTACAACACAAGAAAGGTTAACAAGACATCATATTTTACACCATCACTTTCACTGAAAAACAGTTCACATCAGACAATTTGGTAAAGAATGCCCTACTGTAACACAATTGTTTTTTTTTTTTACTTATGTTTGGTACTGTATAAGTAGTGCTAGTTATTATTAAAAATTATGAATAGCCATTCATGCCATGACATGATGATGTTCTTTTGCTGCTTCATCCTTATATTCTGTATGATTTACTCCTAAAGCAGCAATGCAAGTCATAAGGTATTTTAGTTTAGTTTAGTTTAGTTTATGATTTGTATACTACCTGCTTGTAAAAGCAACACAAGGCGGTGAACAATACATTAGCATAAACAACAAAATAATAAAAACAAAAAATTAAAACAGAAACCACACACACACACACACACACACACACACACACACACACACACACACCAATATAAGAAATACAGACATACCATAAACAAATATATTGTATGAGGTTTTTTAGGTATGATACATGATTGCCATTTTTAGTGGCAGCCTCACCTCCATTGTAAGTTCTGTTACAGCATTTTTTAGAACTGCTTTTACCTGTGGCTGATTTTTATGTAACTTATTATAATCCATATACGCCACCAAGCATCTTTCAAAAATCCATGACCCCTCTGAAGGAAGATTGAAGGTTACCTGTGATGCTGCCTTCTCGAAGCCATCTGGATTCAGAGACGGTAGGATGTGGATGCGTGTGCTATGGATCAAGTTGATGATGGTCTCATTTCCCTTCTGATATTCGTTGCACAGGTACTGGGCCAGGAAAATGAGAAGCTCCCTTCCAACGGCTTCATTCCCATGCATGTTTCCAACATATTTGAATTCGGGTTCCCCTAGAGCACAAAGGAATATGCAAGATGTCAGATGTGTGGAGGTACACAAAGCCCTATCAAAATTCAAAACAGAAAACACAGGATGTACAAAGATCATACTAGGGTTCTATTTTATTCTCCCATTCAAAGGGAGGTCTTTTGCACCTATAACCCCCCTGCACCCATACTGCAGCCCATTCCCAAGCAGGTTTTGTAGGAGAGGGAGGAGCTGGGAAAGCAATTTTTCTGTATGTGGACTCTGTTTCATGCATTATCTTACTTTCATGTAAGAAAAGCTTGGATAGACACCAGCATGCATACGTGACACTGACCAAGACTGAGTCCAGTATCAAGTAACAAGAACTGAAGCTGAATGGCCCTAGTAGTGTAAAAATGTGTGACTATGCACTGCTTTGTTGTTGGTTTTATCCACATTTTAGACACATATAACTAGGCTAGTAGCTATTTGTTTTTCTAAAATCTCTTTAAATCCTATTAATATGTAAGTTATTTGAGGAGACAATTGTTTTGTCATTAGAAAGCAGACAGCTCTTCAAAGTCTTATAAAACTGTCATTCAACATTTTCTATACTTTAATTATTTTCTATACGTACTTTAATTACGGTGTGTGTGTGTGCGTATGTGCTGACAGTTGGATAACAAATATTTCAATATGAAAACATTATAGCAATGTACTGTAACAAAAATACTAGGAGAGGTGGTTTGTGCAGGGAGCAGGGTGACCAAGTCCTCCAAAGCCCTGCAAAATCAAAACCAGAAATAGACACATGGTTGCTTCTGCTTTCCCTCCCAACCCAGCCGGGGCCTGACTCGACTCTCCTCCCTCTCTGGCCTCCTCCTCCTTCTCTTTCCCCCCTTCTCCCTTCCATCCCCCTCGCTGCTGCCGCTACCGCCTGCAGCTCTCACTGACGTCCACCATGTTCGCTGTGCAGCTGGGGCAGGCTGAGCCAGCAGCGGGGCAATCACATTGCCACAGTGGTGCAAGGAGGAGGGAATGGGTCAGAAGGGGAGCAGGAGGAATGGCGTTGGTGGTGGGTCATGTTCTCTATGAGGCAGCGGTGGGGGTGGGAGGAGGAAGGGGGAAGGGAAGGGTGGGAGGAAGGAATTCTCCAAGGGGGAAGAAGAGGGGAGACATCACCACACAACGGAGGTGGGCACGCCTGCGACTTCACCTCTTGCTGTCCCCTCCCCTCCCCTCCCCTCTGCACCAGCGACTCAGTTGGTCAGGAGACAGTGGCACGCTGATCATCTGGCCGGCAGGGGAGCAGAGGACTATGCCATGACCATTGAAGTGCCCCACTCAGTTGAGACAGTGGGCTGGCAGACCCAGAACTTTCCTGGGGCAGTGGTGGTCCTTGGGAGGGGTGAGGGAGGGGTGGAGAAGTTATCCCTACACTTTTTTTATTGATGGCCGGCGGGCTACTTTTGAACCCTTCGTGGGCTACCAGTAGCCCATGGTCTACCTGTTGGGCAGGCCTGGCCTCCAAGCACTTTGGGGTTGTTATGTAACTCAGAACAATAAATAATAACCTACATGTGAATGGTCAAATTCAACCATAAAATGTGCATAGTGGGGAAGCCTTGTACAGTGCCTTAAAATGGTCAAGAAGCTTCTGGTTTCAGTTTTCACTCTAAAATAAACCAACAAGAATCCTTAAACCTTTGAAAAAGAGGGCTTGCCCTCGAAAGCTCAGCGACTGTTTTGTTATTTTTCTAGCAGCCTATGAAGGTATCACCCATAGTCTAGTCTTGCTTTTGTTTTTTATGGCTGCACGGCTCCAAACTTCTTTTTTTACTGCCTGTAATAAAGGAGCTGACATAAGGATTACAACAACCCAATGCCTTATCTCAGAAAACTTAGATGCTGACAAGAGGATTCTGGCCATTGTAGAATAAATAATTTTTTGACTCTAAATTTTCTACTACTCTAAAGCAGGGGAAAGCAACCCGTGGCTTTCCAAACAGTAGCATTCCTCAGCCTCGAACATGCTAGCTAGAACATAAGAGAACTGAAAAATATCTCTCTAACCCTGGCACCAAAAAAATCACAGAAGTACATAATGCTTTGTTCCACCAGTTTCACCAGCTGTTTGCATTCACTCTGTTCAGAAATGTAATCTTCAATGTGCCAAGATTATGACATGTGATTTACTTGACATCTGTCCCAAGGCAGGCTTTGTTCAGCATGATGTGTCTAAAGATACCATTTCAGTGATGTTAAATCTACCGGTGATTTGAGATACATCTGAAAATTATATGTAAGAACATTAAATTGCACACCAAGTATTTAGTTAATTTAGGACTAAACATGTAAAAAAATGGAAATGTTAAGCCCACAAGGAAAAGAACATCTTCAGGGAGGCAGGAATGGAAATGTACAACACAGTGCTTATTTTCTTATAAACCAAAGCTTATTTTACTGACTACACAACACAAAAGGCTTCATTTATACAGCAATGCAGTTAGTATATTAAATGGTTGAATGGTATGTGCTGACCAGTAAGAACTGACTATGTACTGTGACTCTAATAGGGTTTTCAAGGAAAGTGAGAACTTGATCAAATGGGGATTTGTCCCACTGTTTGATGCGTTTCAGAGCTGTATTGGTTCTCCCTCGCCCCCATAACCATATAGTATAATCATTAGAGCAGATGACTTTACCAGAACACCCCAACCCACATCTGTCAAGGGCTTCTACTGTTCTGGTGTGAGCTGGAGTTGTCTAGTTTAGTCCATTCCTAATGCAGGCAATCACTGGAAACAGACTAAAATCAAGCATTGAAGCTGTCAGAGCTGTCAAGGGTTATTTCACTGTCAATTTCCAGTATTGTGAAGTGGCTTAATAAGTGGGCCACTTCATGTTACTAGCAAACTGAACTCTTTCCCTGATCCTCTGCAGAGGGCCAAGGCAAGTGAAATCATTTGTTTATTCTGCTGCACCATCACTGTTGCATTGAATTGCTTAGATGAGAATAAGTTTTAAAAGTTTTTTCATTGCCTTTGAGTGATGTGCCAATCAAGACTGCACTTCAGGTAAGCTTTCCCTGGAGTGAGTGGCTGCAAGTGGGTTTTTTAAAAAATTGTACTTTGGTGTTGCCTACATTTTTTGGTTTGGTATTCATTGATCATTTTAGTACTGTATACTCATTGTTACTAACTTAAATACTGTCTTTTGAATGTTGTAAGCCACCTTGGGTCCTTTTAAAGGAGAAAACAGTATTAAAATATTTTTAATTTTATTTTTTTAAAAAAAATGATACTTAAAGCGTGGTTTTACCAGTGAGCCTCCATGACTGGTGGGGATTCAAAGAACATTTCCAAGGTTTTTCTAGAAATAGAGAAGTTGTTTATCATTCCCTTTCAGGGGGTGCTCTACTACTTAGGACCTAGATACCTGAAGGACCGCCTCCATCCATACGAACCTACCCAGCAATTAAGATCAAGCTGGGGGGAGGGGCTCTTGAAAGAGCCATCCCTCAGGGAGGGGAGAGGGATGGCTTGTAAACATAGCTGCCCCTAAACTATGGAATGCCCTCCCTAGTGAGATCCACCTGGCACCAACACTGATGACATTTCATCGCCAGGTAAAAACCCTCCTGTTCCAGAAGTTTTTTAATTGATACAATATAGATTGTGGGTCCTCTGATGGCAATTTTAGTGTAATGTTTTTAATGTAAGGTTTTTATTATTGTTTTCATTATTTATTGATATTCTGTTTTAACTGTTTTATTTCTTTTGATTGTAAGTCGCCCAGAGACCTTTGGGTAGTGGGCAGCATATAAGTTGTAAAAATAAATAAATAAATAAATAAATAAATAAATAAATAAATACTGTGCTGTTTGCCCAACACTACACAGAATGGCTGTTCTTTTAGGAGTCAATATGGTCAGTTGAATTCTCAGCTCCTGGGCCTGCAGCAAGATAACAAACTCACTCAGCTGTCCACCAACCCCATCTTTTGGGGGATGTACCATATCGAAAGTACATATGATAAAATCCACTCCCCTGCACTGTGAACTACGACAGACTGTAAGGCAACTTTTATTTATATATTCATCAGAAGTAGGCCATCGGTGCTCAAAAAGTATTATGAATAATAACCCATAAAACATCTGAGAATCCTGGCTTGTGATTTTTATCTGTGACGAAGGATAGGCTCTTTTCCCAGAGCTTCGTTTAAGTTACTAAGAAGGCTTGCCAAGCATTCCACTTCATAAGTGAGGCCAGCCCTCAGAGTGGACAAAGAACTAAATCAATCGCAGTTTCCTATTCGAGCAGAGTAAAGTTTAGAAACAAACAGTTGCTGTTTAAATAAAACCAATGCATAATTAGCTAACATCATTTAAACTGCCAAAATAGCTCTCAGAGGCAGGAGCCATTTGGGATCTCGTGGCACAGTCTGGTTCCTTTTGTTTGCGATATGAGCACACAGAAATTGCTCAGCAATGTAAAGTATTTCTTTAGAAACTGGACACCTTCCAGACAGAGAGATTCCAACAGACCATTCAATAGCCTTGAGGACTATTTCATGTGTGGATCAGGTGATTCCTTTGTGTATCTAATTAAGCCAGGCTCCTTTCAAATGCATAAAAGTAAAAAAGCATAATCCTATTCCTAACCCATGAGCACTGGCACAAGGCTGGCCCTGACTCTCTTGCATTTGGAGGGCTATGCCTAGTAATTAATTAATTAATTAATTTTGAATATTTTACCCCAACTTTCTCCTTGGGAAAGGACCCAAGGTGGCTTACAATAATGAGGGACAATATACAACCCAGAACAGTTAAGACATATTCACATTAAGAACTGGAAATTAGAAGGGCATCTTAGAACATTAAAAGGTAACATTAAAGCCACAAAGAGCACACCAAAAGAAAAAAATCCATTATGAGGGGTGGAAAGTAAACATGGAAACACTGATGTTCTTATGAAATCAGTCAATGCAGTCATGTATGGTAATCCACATAAAAGTTACATAGTAGGTAGTCCCTCATTCGGGGAAAGCTTCACTGAAGAGGAAGGTCTTTGCCTGCTTCTGGAAAGATAGCAAAGATGGGGCAGTCTACTAAGGGTTAGTCTCTGTCCCCCCCTCCCCCCAGCATTTCTCTTTGGTTCAAAAAGACTAAAAATGGAGCACAATTAGAAACCACTATCTTATTAGTGTGCCCCCTTTGCTCATTGTTAGGAGTAATCTTTTTACTGAACATCTGGATAAGGCTTTGGGTTTTGAGTAATAGCTGCCTAGCTGTGCTTGGGTGTCTCCTGTGTTCAGAGACATTTGTTCAGAGACATTTCTGAAAGAGAGGAAGAAGAGTTGGATTTGTCAGTGATCACACTATACACACCTGCTCATGTGGGGAATAAAATCACATAGGATGGTCTTCTATATGTATTTGCTTGAAGCCTTAATGTGCTTGGAAACCTTGATAAGGCTGAATTCCTAGTCACATGGAGACATCTATGGTCGCTTTTACATGACCCTTAAAATCCGATGCAAAGGGCTCCCAGATGTGGAGCTTAAAATTGTTTTCCCACCAGCTCTGGACTATAAAAAAAATTAAGTACGACCACGCCCACCTAAGCGCATCCCAGTGCATTTTCCAAGTACCTGGTCTCCGAAGGTGAAAAATTTCTGATGTGGATGTAAAGCAGTGAGTGCCGGGCTCTCCTCGCCTTGTGTTTTTTTTTTTTTTTGCCCCTTTAAGAGACTGAAAGAGACTGGAATGGTTGCCGGAGCAGCTCGACAGCAGAGCGGAGGTGAGCCTGCATTCTTTTCTCCCTTTTTTTTCTCCCTCCCCTCACGCAGACAGGAGCAAGGAAGTGCAGAGGGGTGGGAACACAGGAAGAGTGACAAACCCCTAAGATCTCTGGTCCAAATTTAAGTTGCCAGTGGATCTTAGGGGTCGTTTAAAGGCTATGTGTTCAGAGAAGAGCAACAAAGATGATAAGAGGACTGGAGGCTAACTTGAAAGAAAAATGACTAAAAGACTTAAGCACGTTTAGCCTGACCAAGAGAAGACTGGGGGAGACATGACAGCAGTCTTCCAATACCTGAAGGGTGCCACAGGGAAGAAGGCATTGATTTATTCTCAATTGTATCTGAGGGTATGACAAGAATCAATGGGTGGAAACTCATCAGAGGGAGAGCCAACCTGGAAAGAAGGAGAAATTTCCTGACAGTGAGAACAGTGGTGTTCTGGGTGCCCTATTGCTGGAGGTTTTCAAGAAAAGCTTGAACAGTCATCTGTCCAGGATGGTATGAGGTCTCCTGCCTTGGGCAGGGGGTTGGACTAGAAGGCCTCCAAGGTCCCATCCAACCCTATGATTCAATGATTCTATGAATTCAGGTAACACCTCCCTCCGCAAAGCCTTCTTGCTTAGTATGGGGAGGTCAGAGATTGAAGGACAAGGTCATTAAGGGCAAGCCAGAGGCATGATTCTTCCACATCATTTGAGCAAGCTGGTTGGGAGGCTATAATAGAAAGAAGGTAAATGTATTTCAGAAGGAGGATACCCATGTTGTTCTTCTCTTTTCCTGAAAATGAGAAATAGGTCAGCTGAAAAATTGAAATGCATCAAGCTAAAGTACTGAGTCAGGAGTAGAGATGCAAAATTTCCAAAAAGTTTGAAACTCAGAAAAAAAAACACCCTGTTTTTTTTCTGTCTTTTTTCAATGGGAAATGGAATTTTTTGGGGGAAATTGGAAATAATGCTACATTAGCAGCCCCCGTTCTTTTACAGCTTGAAAGTCATCCTCTTACTTTAGAAACATAAAATATGACTATGGACAAATTGAGTTGGCCTAAAATTATCACAACTAGCATCTTAAAATATAAAGTATCCAAACAATTATTACAAACAGAATTTACTTTTTAAATAATATTTATTTGTAATTGTAAGTAACAAATGGAGTAACAATCTCCTGAACTGTTTGCTAGTTTATGTGCAAAAAAAATCTACAAACCAATGTTTTAAAATCCAGAATTGACAATTATTCATATTTCCTCTGTAAGATATTAAATAAAAATAAAATAAAAATCTCATTCTCACAAAAAGAATTGAAGAGGGGGGAAATGTATAGAAGGGAGTGGGCCTAAGTTTCAATGAATGGGCATGAAATTTAATCAGAATCGTATCTGTTGCTCTGTATTTTCTTCCAGTGCTCTGAGGCCTAGTGAACAGAGATGGGCAAAAAACAAATTTTTTCATGTTTTGTTTTGTTGCAGAATGAAATAAAAATGAAGTGCCCTTTTAAAAAAAGAAATGAAACAAAACGGAAATTTTCATTTCATTCCATTTCGTTTATTATTTATTTTGGCAAGCACTAATCTTGGTGCTTGTCAAAATAAATAATAAAAATAAACATGGTTCCAAATACACAAATGAAGAAAGAAGAGGGGGAATTGGTGATTATAATGGTTACAACAGCAAGGCTGATTTTTGCCAAATATTGCAAATCTAATAATCAATTAGTAATGGAAGAATGGCATAGGGAGTTATGGAATCTAGCTATTAATGATAAATTGACTTGTGAAATTAAAATTAGGAAAGGTCTGAGTAAGTCTAATGACTAATGGAATATGGGATAAACTGTTGGTATATGTATTTCAAAATGGTAAAGGGCATACACCCGGAGAAGACTCAATGTATTTCTGAAGGGAAATGGGCTGGTCAGTATCATGAGAGTTGTAATTTTGCCAAAGTCCTGAGGGGGGTGGGTTGCACTGGGTTTTTGCCTATTATAGTTGTTATATTTTTGTTATATTGGTGTGTGTTTTGATTAATATTCCCTTCCTTTATGATGTTTTTTTGTTTTGTGTTTTAAAAAAGAAAAGAAAAAAGAAAAAGAAAAAGAAAAAGGTTATGGAATGGGACAGGAGCCACTCTATTATCTTTGAAGAGCAAGCAGTCTTCTGAAACAGTAGAAGCACAGCTGATCAAGCCTTTGTCCTTCATCATGTAACTTCCCAAGTAAGCTCCTTTTCGCTGTGTTTGTTGACTTTTCATCTGCCTTCAATTTGGTAAACAGAGAGCAGTAATGGTCTAAACTAGGGGAAATTAACATTGATAGAAGACTTGTGGCTGATACAGTTGCTACATCAAAACAATAGGATGCAGGTATGAATTGGATTACAAGGTAATCTATCACAAGAGAGATGTGTTAATCAAGGGGTGAAACAAGCATGCATTTTAGCACCCTTTATTTTCAATTTCTATATAAATGACTTGATCCCCAGAAAAAAAAAAAGCACCGACCAGTTGGCCCTGTGAGTCAGCTGGTTGGCACTAGGCAAAAAAAAAAAAAAAGCACCGACTGGCATGGCTGGTCGGCTGTAAAAAAAACATAAAGAAAGAAACCAAATGAAGAACGAAATGATTTTTTTAAAAGAATCATTTCATTCAAATGAAAAGAATTTTAAAAAAACCAAACAATGAAACAAAATGTAATTTTGGCATTTCGTGCCCATATCTACTAGTGAAAAGGACAGGACAGAACCAAACATACCCACCCACATGCAAAACCAAAGTGAAACCTTTTTCTTTTTCTTGATAATAGCAGCACCTCCTAAAGGAAGAAATGCATCTTGTTCTTGCATTGGAGTGTTCAGTTTCTAACCTAGGACTTGCTTGTCCTCAGTGTACAGAAATTATAATCTGATACGATACATACTTTTTAGAAATTACTTGGAAAATATTTGAACACCCTATCTTAAAATATTTTATTCACCGTGTTAAAATAAAACATTCCATAATCATTTTTTTTCTTTTTTTTTTTTTTTTTTCCATTTTTTTTTGTAAAAAACAAACAAACCAAAAAGGCTTCAGGAAAAACAACAACAGAAAAAAAATTTTTTTTGACATTTTCCAGTTTTTCCCCCCTAGGCCTTCACATTTCTCGTCAGGAGTTAGAAACATTTTGTCCACAATGAGACAGACTCCAATGGAAGTACTCTGCCGGGAATAAGGTGTTCTACCTTATTAAACTTAATCTACTGAACACCAAGTCCGCAGCACTACATCAGAATTCAGAAGGTGTTATTCCATCTTGCTTGGTTGTGAATTCAACTGTGTCGCTAAACTGCATGCCTTTTTCTCCACATTCAGTAATAAACTGACAAAATTCACAGATTGCCTGTATGACAGATAGATCATGTAATAATAGTTTCCTAGAAGACTGAAAATGCCTTGAGTTTCACATCTTCCTTTTCTGCAGTTTTCAACTGGGCACTTGAGAGAGTTTATTTCTGGCTGAAGACAAATACCAAGACAGAATGTAGACTTCAAATGAGTTAAGATTAAAGAACTTCCCAATGCTTATGTTGTCTACTTTTTATGGTTGCAAGACAAGTGTGCAGATTGAAATATTTAAAACTGACAGGCAAATGGAAATCATCGGAAACACTATTAATACAAGAATAACACTAGATTTCCTCTAATAAATATGAGAACCTGGAATTAACACTTAAAAGACAGTCTTCCTTTCGATCTCAAATGAAACATTGTAAATGAAATGTTTCCATTGTCTGTGGTATTTCTTCTGCTGACATAAAATTAGATTTGTTCATTTTTTTGTTGATTCCCTCTATTAAGATCCAGAAAAACAAATCTTCCTGCACAAACATTTAAATTCATCTATTATAGGTCTATGATCTAAGAACTGGAAATTGACTGATTAGCTAACTAATCAACATTAACATTACTATTTCTTCCTTCTTTAAATTTGTTTTCCATGTAGCCTGACTGTAAGATACCTCCCCCACCCACCCACACGGCACCTATAGCAGGCTTTGCCTCATATTCCAAGACTTACCCTATAAATAGTGTTTCATTCTAAAACAAAGCTGGCAGTACTATTTCACAAGCTATATACTTGGAAATTAAGTCTATTGTGTTGTGAATTCCCCAGGGGAATTACAGAGAGAATGGGTGTGTCTGGACAGTGTACCCCCATGTTGCCTGCCCATTGGGATGTGGAAGTTGGACTGTCTGCAGCAGAGAGGCTGCTTTATTTTAGCAGTAAATTCCAAAAGTATTTAAATCATTAAATGGCTATATTGTTAACAGCCTGGAACATTTCACATTATTTTCGTTGAATTACTTTCCAGATTAAATGGGTTGGCCATTTAGGGGGCATTTCTTACTGACTGAATTGATTTTTTTTAAAAAATTGAATGTGTTGATAACACATTATAAATGATTAATATAACTTAAATGATATAAACTTGTCACAGAGTACAATTTTTATGCCCTCATTGAGTGATAATGGGAGTGTAAATGGAGATGCAGTAGAAGTAGCTTGGGCCCAAGCAATTTAGGGCTTTCTAGATTTTGGAAGCTAAGCAGGGTTGGCCCTGGTTAGTACTTGGATGGGTGACCACCAGGGAATACCAGGTGCTGTAGGTGCCTGGAGTAGGAACTGGCAAGCCACTCCAGTTTCCCTGCCAAGAAAACTCCATGGACATGGGGTCACAGAAGAGTTGGTCACGACTTTAACAACACAACACACACAGTTGAGAACCATCACTTTGGAATCTGCCTAGGAAGAGACTGGCAGCCAATGTAGCTGCTGTAACAGAGGGTTGTGTGATCCCACGCCAGTTATCCGGCAGCTGCATTTCAGGCCCACTCAAGTTTCCTGGCACTTTCCAAAGGCAGCCCCACAGTAAGTGCATTAAAGTAAGCCAGTTGGGATCCAATAACGTGCCTTCGTTCACATGGCTGAAGGTGCTGCCATACTTGTTTGCCATGCACAATATGACATACGGTATGTCCTGTTGTGTTCAGATTCCCCTGTTTGCTGAGAATGGTGGGAGTTGAAGTCTCGACACACCTGTAGGGCACAGGATTGGGAAAGGCTGATAATGAAAGATGCCAATTTAATCTCACTCTGTTTTGGCATGAGAAAAAATACAACAGAAAGCAGCTAACTGCCCAATGAATGTGCATACGGGCAGCATGGTTTTATGGGGCTCCATAAACTCTTTACCCTCTGTCTCACCCTCTGTGAGATGGCTGGAGGCAGCAGATGGAGTGGTCAGTCTCCAGAGGCAGCAAAGCAATTAAGGAGAGACCAGAAACTTGGCTGGGGAGGGGGAGAGGAGAGAAATCTAACTGGGCTAGAAATAAGGCAGAGAAAGGATGTCTCGGGAGGAGAGTGGGAGACAAAGGTTGATGTTTTGCACGACACTGTTGAAAGCCTGGAGGAGGAAGCCTAGCAAGCTGGGAAACATCCAGGACGCGAGGACTAAAGCTGAGGTGAGCCAAAGGGACATATCTGCTGGGAGCAAAACCTGTTCCTGAAGCCAGGGAGTCAAGGGGCGGAAGCCACCTCCTGGGCCCAGTCCCTCCCTGAGGCAGCTTGGTGTTTGGGACCAATGATAAAGGGAGAAGCTGTGTACAGTGATCCCCCCCACCTATCACGGGAGCTAGGAACCCGACCTGATCCACGATAAGTGAAAATCTGTGATATGTGGATGCTGGTCAGGTCAGGCCTGGGGGGCCTAACTGGGGGCTCTTGTACTTACCCCCAGCCTGGTGCTGCCCCAAACGGGCCTGCGAGGGTCTTCCCAGGCCTTCTGGAGGCCCGTGGGAAGGCCCTTGCAGGCCCGTTCGGGGCAGCGCCAGTCCTGGCATAAGTATGGGAAGCCAGAAATAGTGTTTGCCCCTTACCTGGGGTGGTGGTGGTCTTTTTTCATATACCATGGTCTCGCAATATAGTGGGACCACAGTATATGAACCGTGAAAGGGCGGGGGACCACTGTATAAGCCTCATCAGGACTGTTTTATCTTCAAGAACATTCTTTGGCCTCCGGAGGGAAGGAAGGAGGTAACTCCCTGCCCTTCGGAAAATCCCACAGGCAGTGAGGAAGGCCCAGAAGGAGGGCTGAGAAAGTGAGAGCCTGTGTTTACATTCTATGACTTTGGGGACACCCAAGACTTTGGGCTGGGGGGGAAAAGACACCCTGACCAGGTGTTCCCACAGGCTGGGATGAGATCCAGCAGGGCTGTCACTGGAGAACAAGCCTCCTCTGAATCCCGATGGGGCAGGGCACGGCTAACCCATGCTGAAATGTTTCCTTTTCTGTTCTGAACTCCAGTGGACTTAATAAAGGGCCAACTTGCACCACTTTTGAGTGGCTCATTATGGAGGGGATGGAGGGGGTTGCTCACAGTCTCCTTTTGCTATCCTCTCCAACTCAACTCATAGCATACTTGAAATAATAAATGGTTAAAAGATGGTGCTGGTGGTCCCCACCCCACCCCAAGAATTGCACATTTCAAATCAGTCTACAAGTCACTTTTGCCCCTGATCCCCAGCCCCACCTCAGAGGGACAGCAATAATGTCCACCAAGCAGGCAGTGCTACCAAAGCACACAAGTCAAAAATATCAATGCCTCTCTGCTACCCTTGATGACTGGACACAGTATTTGCAAAGGGCTTTCGTGACGTCAAATGTGACCTCTTGTTTCCTCTGATGAAAGGAAAACCAAACAGACAAAGAACATTGCACACCTTTTAATCCTCAAGCTCTTTGTTACTGTGACCATCACATTACGCTTCCTGCACTGAGCTATTCATTTTATCTTGTTTTATTTTTTGCATGAATGACTGAAGAGAGGCATTGATGTAACAGTATTATCTGTCATGGTAACTGCTGTGCTAGAACAGAAAACATGTACTGTATATGATGGAGGAGTAGAGAATGAACCTTACTTATTAGAGGGCTAATAAAATGTAGAAACGTATAAGAAATATTATATCTTTTCAAAATATATAATATAAAAGTTAGAATTTTCAAAAGATATAATTAATGGGTGTTGGGAAAGGTTGCGTAAATGGGACTTTCATACAATCTAGGCCAGTGGTGGCAAACCTTCAGCACTCCAGATGTTTTGGACCTCAACTCCCAGAATTCCAAACACGTATTGCCAATGACAAAGGACTATGGGAGTTGTGGTTCAAACATCTGGAGTGCCAAAGATTTGCTGCCACTGCCCTAGGCCATTATCCACCTAACAAGCCTATTCAGATCATGGTCCATCTATGAACTTATTCAGGTTACTGGCAGCTTAACGCACCTATTCAGGCCAGTGTACAGCTTATGAATCTATTCAGACCAGAGTGATGTGAAATCAAGGTGAACTATAAAATGGACTCGCCACTAACCTTCCTCAGACTGACGAAGCAGCTTGGATGAGCAGCGAAACATTTCAATGACTCAACTTCTAGATAAACTCACCTGGATGACTGAGAACCTTCAGACATCTTTTCATAAGGTTTTATATGCATGCCACCTATCTCCCCATAGGACACCACTGTATAGCAGTGACAGGTGTAAAATACTATACAAAAGCTATATTAAAAAAAACAATTAGATCTAAATCTAGATTTAACCAATTAAAAACATTTAAAATATTAAAGCAGGCATGTCCAAACTTCATCCCTCCAGATGTTTTGGACAGCAACTCCCCCAGTCCTTTGCCATTGGCAATCTAAGCTTAGAATTCTGGGAGTTGTGGTCCAAAACATCTGGAGGGCCAAAGTTTGGACATGCCTGTATTAAAGTATTCCACCGTTTTAATAAGTGCTTTTGGAGATGCTTCTCTTGTCCACTCAACAAAACCTGCCTCCCTCCTTCTAGCTGGGGCATCTTGAAGATTACAGAGATTAAAACATTATTTGTATTTGCAAGAAATCTTCGCTGCTGGTATTCCCATCCGTCCATATGCTGGCTGTGGAATGAAAGCACAGTAAACACATCTGTCAGCTGAACTGAAGCAAACCAAAGCAAAGCAAACCAAACCGAAAGACCTCTTTCTTCTCAATAGTAGGCTGCTGCAGACCTAAGAAAAGTTACCCTTTGGAAAACTGCCAGAATCCAAAAGCAGCTTCTCTAGTGCCAGGCTGCGATCCCTTGCTTGTCTCTCCCTCTCCAGCTGCATCATGGTGGTTTCAACACTTTTAGAGCTGCTGCGCTGTTTGAAAAAATAGGTGCTAGAAAGCTTCTGCCAACATGAAACAGCGGCTTCTAATTAACTCTTCTCAAAATAGCAGCTGCCAAGAACTGAAAGTTATAAAGTAAAAGATGACAAGTCCACAGGAAAACCAGGAAAATGCTGCTTTAAACAATCTCTCCTTTTACTTAGTTCATGGTGCATTAGTCATCGCCCCAAGACTTGGTTAGGATGGAGTTCAGCCTCTGATCATGCCCTAAAATAATCAAAAAGAAAGTGCATCTGGGGGGCTTTCCCCTGACATCAAATATGTTCCACTCATCCCAACACCACAGCAGCTTATTTTTAATGCAAATTCTAGGTGGTCACAATTCTCTTATGCATAAAATATTAATTGCTACTGTTCCTGGCATCTGTAAATACTAACTGAATACAGAAAGGGTTATTTTGTTTCAGCATGTGTAACATACTAAATTGCTAAACTTGCAGAATGCAGAGGGACTAGGAAAAACAATCAAAATCATAGAAGATGTGAGTTTCTTTAGAACTAGAAGCTTGACTCCAATAACTACACATAAAATCACCTTGCCTGAGAGTCGGACCTGCCATTTCAGGCTTCTCTGCACCACTTGTTCAGAATACTCGTGTGTTCACATCATTCTCACGTCAGGATCACATTTCTCTAAAGTTGACCTTCAGGTCTTTTTCCAAGGCTCCTCTGTCCTTCAACCCATATGCCCAACAGATATAGATTTGGGGTGCAGGGAGAAAGGAAGTTGAGAAAAGATTTCTTAAATGGCAGGAGTTTATTGAGTAAATGGCAGGCATCAGCAACACAGCTTCCGTACGTAGGGGAACATGCTTAACTTCACCTTGACTCATAAAAGTAAAGGGAAAGAAAGATACAGTCCATTTTTGCCTAACTTGCCCTCTTACCTTATCTTCCCTTTAACTTTGCTTTCCCTGCCCTCCAACCCTGAAAGCAGGAGGTGCTACCTGTGCAGTTATTTACCTCTCAAATGAACTGCCTAGAGTGGCCTGGCTAAATGGGCAGTATAAAGATTAAATAAACACATACATAAATAAATACATATTGTTCTGGATGAAGCAGAATAGAAGATCGTCCACCACAATACAGCCCCTCACCAAAGTTAAAATACATATAATCAAAATCAATCAATCAATCAATCAATCAATCAATCAATCAATCAATCAATCTTTCTTTCTTTCTTTCTTTCTTTCTTTCTTTCTTTCTTTCTTTCTTTCTTTCTTTCTTTCTTTCTTTCTGCACTTCATGCAGGGCATTCCAGAAGCACTACTACTGTATATACCACTGATGGTAAACCATTAAATAAACAAATCATTAGTAAACCAATAAATTATTTACAATTTATAAACTATAAATCAGTAAATCTCCTACAACCATATGAACTATGCACATAAATCCTGCAACTTAAATATTTTACTCCATGTATCTGAGGAGGCGATAGTATGCCACAAAAGGTTACACTGAAATAAATCTTTTAGTCTCCAAGCAGACTGATTTTTTTTTGTTATGTAGTTTAAAAAAACAACCAACAATGTGCAGCCCTTTTTTACGACACTCAGGATCTTCTGTTTAAGTATAAGGAGAGCTCTGCAACCTCTAAGAAAGAGTCAAAGTTACGAACAGGAGCAGTTTCAGAGCAATAACGTATCTACCCTAAATGAGCCCAAGAAACCAAACCTAATACCACCTGATTCTCCAACTCCTTTCCTCAATTTTCTGACATTCCCTCTTTTCTCCTTAAGTCTGAGCCTTCCATGTCCCAATGAAGCAAACTAGACTAAATGCTCAGCATGCATTTAAAAGCAGAAGCTTTCTTAAGTGATAATAAATTTGTGTCCACTAGTACAGCACAAGCTTTTTGCATCTCCATATCTTGTAAAACATCTTGCAACGCTATGGTCACTGCAAGGAAAACACAGGCTTTTTGCAAGTCTGTTTATTCAGTCTCACAGCACTGGAGGACAATTATGCTATTAGCTTTTAAATGTAAGCCAAACACCTACTTTGACCTACAGAGGTGAAGGAAGTAGAATGAGGAATGCTCCCAATGGCTCTATGCTGGAAGACTCAACTCTTACCTGACATACACAGCAAGGTTTTACTGTCACATATGTAGTACAATATAAATGAGATTAATAATTAATTGCTCTGCATAAATGTTTAATTCTAAGAACAAAATTACTACACAGAGAAAGGTAGAATGGAAGTCAAATACAGAACATAGATACGCACATACATATTTTTGAGAGTCAACAAGAGTACATAAGACTTCCTGCCTGTTTTAAACATGGGAGTTCTTCTTTTCCATGTCAGTTTTCTCTGTGTTAGACTTCTCCTACAGAAATATATGCAAGTTTGCAATGGCGAGTCGTCCAGCTAGGGCATTGCACCCCAGGGACAAATCCAAAGTTATCTGAAAAATTTCAAGGATAGTGTCTGATTGGCAGATTCAACTGACAAAGATGTTTCATTTCAAGTTATTTCAAATAATGAATGGGGAGATGCTTTATGTTGAATACTCCCTAGGGAATGTGTAAGCTGGATACAATTGATTTCCATAGGGAAACATGCAAAATCTCTATCTTGAACATGGCAGAACAGTACAGTTCAGAAAGAATTACACAACGAGAAAGCCACATTTATTTATTTATTTTCTCTTAAAATATTTTTATCCCACCTTTCTTCATAAAAGTACCCCAGGCAGCTTATGTTATTTTTATTTTAAAAAAATAGTATTTGAAAGCTTAAAATGTATAAAAATATTTAAAACTGCCTAGAGTTGTTTATACAAGCTGGAGGGTATATAAATTGTAAATAAAATAAAAAATAAAATAAAAAGAATTAAACAAGTATTATATTAAAATAGTAAATAAAAAATCAGTATTAAAAAACATTTAAAACAGAGCACAACAATCCATTTAAAATGCCTCTCAGACCACTAGTCATTAAGCAAAAACCTGCCTAAAGACAAAGATGAAATACAATCAGAAGAGTTTTTCTCCAAGTAAATGAAGAAAGGGAAAGTGGCACTTAAGGGTCCAAAAAATAGGCCCCACAATTGCAGGGAAATGCTAGGAAGAACTTTTCTCAGGATATTAGCAAGATATAACCATGTTGTTAGGGATAGATAGATAGATAGATAGATAGATAGATAGATAGATAGATAGATAGATAGATAGATAGATACACATACACACACACAGTAAAAAAAAACCAACCCAAAGAGAATTGATGGGGATTAATGTTACTCACTCTAACAGAGTGGCATGGTAGTCCACAGTTTTGGCTGACCTTGCTGGCCAAACTAAACATTACAGTCGCCAAGGCAATGCATCCCATGAAGTCTCTCTAATCTTTTTCCAAAACCAAGATGTACTATGTAAGTGCCAAGACCAGGACTGCATAAACCTCTGTTTCACTGTCTCCGGAATTTTTTATGTTGTACAGATTTTTTGTTATACAAACTGTTTGTTATACGAAGGTCTGCTGTATTTCTAGAGTTTTTTTTCCCTTTTTTCAAATCTTTTGACTTTTATGTTATATTTATGTTATATTAATTACAGTTTCACTATGCTTGCTTAGAGTGGATTTATTGCTTTATTGTAAATGCTGACTTATTGTTTATGCATGTTTGCAAGACGCCCAGAGTGGCCACTGGCCAGATGGGCAGGTTACGTATAATAAACAAACAAACAAACAAACAAAGCAATCCAATGCATGGGAATCCCAGAGAACTCAGAAATGCTTAAGGTATAGGCAGGTACTTGTGGAAGCTGATGATCTTTCAACTCAGCACAGCTAGAGCATTTTGCATAATCCTCCCTAAACACATCCAATCTCGCCTGATTTTGGAAGCTAAGCAGGGTCGGCTCTGGTTAGTATTTGGATGGGAGACCACCAGGGAGTACCAGGTGCTGGAGTAGGACCTGGCAAACCACTCCAGTATTCCTGCCAAGAAAACTCCATGGACATGGGGTCACGAAGAGTCAGTCACAACACACACACACAGAGACAGACACACAGACACACACACACACACAAACACACACACATTGGACTGCACAGATGCTAGATGTTGTTAAACATCCCTATATTTCCCATGAGTATTCCACAACTTAATTACAGAATACATAGGATTTCTGCCCACCATCCTCTTAAACATAAGTCCAGCATACAACAGCAGATTGTGATCAGCAAGATCAACATCCCACTTGGAAACAAAAACAAGTGACATTGCCTTCCTTGGGAAAGATTCAAGTTTCCAAGCCAAAACAAATGTTTTTCACCTTAAGTCTTCTGCTGCCGTGGCAGCCCACCTGGAACAGGTGCTTCCTCTCTTCTTTGCAAACACTCAGTGCAAGGCTGAGGTAGCCCTTGGGAAATGTAGTTGAGGCATTTATTGTAAGTCCTTTGAAACATGGGCTCCTACATCTGGAAACTTGAGATCTGCAGTATCAGTAGCAACATAAAGGACTGCAGTACCAAAAGTCATTTTACTGAATGTTAAACATGCAATATTCCATGGGTCCACAACTGGGATTGAGTCTCCTGCTATATGTATACCAAATCTTTCCTATTCCCAACAAAAGCTTTGAATTGGAGTCCAATCCATTACAATGCCCTTCTGAGTTTTGATTTCCCAAGGAAAAATCAGACAGCATTTACCCGGATTTGAAGTAACCATGGCAGGTGCCAAATGCCAATACTAGAAACATAAATGGGGTAGGTCAATAATTCTAACTGTGATTGTGGGTACATCCCACAAACTTTGCATTGCATTGTGATAGAATGCCCCCTTAGAAGGTTCTCTGGCTACCTGTAAGGATTACATCATCTTGAGGGCACTGCTGTTCAATGATTAAATCATTTAGATATCTGGTGCTAAGGTCTAGTTGCTATAGTAACTTCTCATCCATAATTTTTCATGATTCATATAACATGCTTTTTAAAATCTTACAGAATTTATTATTTTGATGGTTTGCATTTTATACATATTTTATATTTCTTTTGCAAAATCATATGTAATAATGCTATGTTTTGTTATGCCAAATTAAATAAATAAATAAATAAATAAATAAATAAATAAATAAATAAATAAATAAATAAATAAATGAGGTCATCACCAGCAAACAAGAAACATCTCTTCCCACCACCAGCACCACAGACATCAATGAACTTGCTTGAACTCTATCACCCAAGGCTTGGTCCATCTTCCCAGGCCATGTACAGAGCAGTGTGCAATGTCCTTATCGAGACACTAAGGCCTTGAAAACACTCTCCAAAGGAAGGTCTAACTGGTGTTTCTCTTCCAGTTAAGGAATTTTTATTTGGCGAGTTTTTGAGTATTCTTATTGTCCTTTTTAAGACTGTGCTGTACTTTTAGTCCATTCCATTTTGTCAAATTGTGGACTCTTTTAATGGTGCTTTAATGTCATTTTATTATTTATTTACTTGTTGCATTTGTAGGCTACTCTTCTGTTGCTGAGGGAAGAATTCATGAGCTGCCAGAAAGTGCAGAATGAAGTCTCTGACATGTGTTGCATTACAGATGTGTTGGGCCACTGCCCCAAGGATTGCTGCATGCACACACATATACGCACGTTCTGGAGGTCCACTTCACCTGCTAGTTAAATGTAGTGAGCCTCATGTATACTCAGCTCTCTAAAGTGAGCTGCCAAAATATTTTGTTGGAACAGCAGCTGTTTCTTCAAGCTCTTCCACATGTAAAGACATCATTTGGCTCACAAACCTACTGTTGCTGATCCATATTATAAAAGTTGCATAGGGTGGGATTGTTGTTTTTTTGCCTCTGCTGAAGTTATCAGGACAATGGCCTTCTTTTGAAAGAATGACATATTTTGAAAAACATGTGGGAAGCTACAAATTAAAGCAAAGACTTTGATCAAAGATGATTTAACAAACATTTCAAAGCAACTGAGAAAAGAACAAAGACGGTGAATAGCACCCATGTTCTTCTCCAACTGAAGCAAGGTTTCAGTTGATGGTTCATACAGCCATCCTTAGTTTCTAATTTACAATGGACCCTCATACAACAAACAGTTTGTATAACATAAAATCTGTACAACATAAAAAATTATGGAGATAGGAGAAATTTGTTTAACAGAATAATCTATGGAATGAATTTGTACAACATAAAAATGGTCGCAATTAGGGATTACTCTGCTTTCAATGCATTCCTATGGGAAATTTTTACAAAGGAAAATTTGCTTAACATAATTTCATTTGGAATGAATTAATTCATTTATACACGGTACTACTGTACTGTATAGTGGTACCTTTCAAGAAGAAATTATTTCTTTCTGCGGGTCGCTTCGTTCTATGAAAACTTCATCTTGTGAAGTGCAGTTTCCCATAGGAATGCACTGAAAACCAATTAATCAATTCCAGAGGTCAGAAAAGAGGCAAAAAAGTGGGGGACGGATTACATTGGTTTTCAATGCATTCCTATGGAATGGCTGTCCCAATGCCATGAAAGACAGGAACAGCCTTTTCCGTCTTTGGTGGTGTTGGGTTTTTGACAGTCCCCTATTGCAAGGAGCAATGGGGGTATGCCCAAAACCCTCCACCCCCAATGATGGGAAAGGGCTTTTGCCATCTTTTGGGGGCAGTGGATTTTTGAAAGCCTGCCCTAAGCCAACAAAGAAGGGGAAAAGCTTCCCCTCTTTACTGGGTTGGGGGGAAACCCCTCAATCAACCAGCAGCTGAAAGCTGCTCGGCACAACCCAAAACAGCTTGTTTTGACAGCTTTTCCCCTGCTTTGCTGGGCTGGAGGAGTCAGAAAAAGCCCTTTCCTGTCTTTGGGGAAGGGCTTTTGCTATCTTTGGGGTGGTGGGTTTTTGAAAGCGCTTTCAAAAACCCACGTCCCCACCTTAGACAGCAAAGCTTTTGCTGGCTTCCTCAATGCGGGGTGAGTGGACGAGGGGGTGACTCACCTGCTCGTCCCCTTGCTGCATTCAGGCAGCCTGGAATTTGAATTTCTCCCTCATTGCACCACGCTTTTGGCATGGGGCTGTTGGCATGGGAAATTCGAAAGCCTGGACTTCAATCGCAAAAAAGGGCTTTTGACTGCTTTGATGCCGATGCCTCTTTGCAATCAAAGGCCCTCCTCCCTCAGGCTTCCCAAGATTACAAGGAGACCCAAGTCCACCTTCCATAGGGTCCCCTATAATGAGTTACCCCTCACCCACTCACCTCCCCATCAGGGCAGCCAGCAAAAGCCCTTTCCCAAAGACAGGGGAGGGCATTTGAAAGCCTAAAGCATGTTCAAAAATGCAGGGCTTTTGATTTAGAGGATTTTTTCCCCCAACCCAGCAAAGGGGGAAAGCTTTCCCCCTGCTTTATTAGGTTGGGGGGACCTTCAATCAACCTTTAGCCGAATGATGCTCCTGGCAGCCCGGAGCTGTCAAAATCAGCTGGGTGTCGGACTGCTAGGGGCAGCTTTTCAATCCAATATTATTTTTTCATCCTATGAGTTTTTCGTTTTATGAGGCATACGTCTTAAGAGGTATTACTTTATATAAAAGATGTTTTCTTGTTTATATATAAGTTTTTTATTTAAAAATGTAAGCTATCCTTTATTGCCCAAAGTTGTTAAATGGACTAACATAAAACAATAACATAACTGCAACATAACATATTAGTAAAAACAGCAGTACCATCAGCTGATAGCTAAGAATCTTAAGGCATCTAAAAGATCTAGCAACTTTTACTTGGCATAAGCTTTCCTGGACTGTGGCCTATTTTTTCCCAATGTGCTGCAGTCCACGAAAGTTTATGCCAAATATAACACATCCGTCTTTCAGGTGCCACAAGGCTCCGTTTTTTTTTACTACAGTACACTAACATTTACTATCCCTGTAGACATTACCTAACAGACAGATGAAAAGCCCTTTTCAAAAAGCAGATGTCTTAGTATGATCCATTCCACTATACCTGAAAAACACTTGTAACAAAACCTGTCCCTGAGATGCAGAAGATCCTGTACTATGACATTCAGTTCATACCACTGAAGGAAACAGAAGTAGACCCAGCACTAGAAATGTGCAAAGGGGGGGAAAAGTAATAGAGGGAGAGAAAAACAAAGAAACAAGGGAAAATGCTTGAACATTATGGCAACAGAAATTAAGGATTCCTTTCCATTCATTCTGGTGGCCGTCATAATGTCTTCTATGCCTTGAAGAAGAGCATTATCTTCTTCTGTCAGAAGAATGTATATGGAAATCCAAGCCTTCTGCACAAAGAGAGAGCTAACCATTCTCTGATGAAGCTGTTTGGACGAGCAGCAAAATGTTTCTATCTCTCAAGAAAAAGAAGTCCTGTAGCCATGGCTCAGCTTCCAGATAAACTCACCTGGAAGACTGAGAATCTTCACAGACATAAACCATTCTCTGAGAAATATGCTTGCTATCACCTCTCATTTCAAGTCATACACTGTCA
The DNA here is from genome assembly GCA_037367245.1 of Phrynocephalus guinanensis. Classification (NCBI taxonomy): domain Eukaryota; kingdom Metazoa; phylum Chordata; class Lepidosauria; order Squamata; family Agamidae; genus Phrynocephalus; species Phrynocephalus guinanensis. The sequence continues at coordinate 55,421,000 of CM074741.1, read as the reverse complement.
GAACTAAAATCTGGCCCTCCACACAAATGAATGAGTATCCTTCAGTCTTAATTGGATACTGCACTGTGAAAACTATGGCTGGTATCATGTCCCATTTTCATTCGAGGGATACAATTAATACCTCTATGGGAAGGATGAATCAGACAAGTCACACACTGTCAGTAGAAGCAGGAGAGGGCAAGAGGAAGTTCTTTGCCTTAGATTCAAAAAGCAACTTAACAAATTAACATGAAATTTGGCAGAGTTGGGAGGATTAATATTGGGATGATCCATCCTGATGCTGATGTAAGAAATGGTCTTTTTATATGTTTAGATTCTGATAAGTGACCTGCAAGGGTATGACTAATACTGCTTCTCTCTCTCTCTCTCTCTCTCTCTCTCTCTCTCTCTCTCTCTCTTTTACACACACACACACACACACACAGAGAGAGAGAGAGAGAGTGACAGTGTGATAGAGAGAATACAGTCTTTTATTTGAAACTGAAACTGTCATTTTTTTTGCTCTGAATTCATAAAATTGGTTCTACTCAGACTATATAGCCTACCTACTAATCATTATGTGGGATGACCCGAATGCAGAGGGTATAAAATGGGAATGAGTATGGTTGTTTACCAAGAAGATGGAAGAGATTATGGCTCAATCTATTCTACTTCAAAAACAGAACCAAGAAAAATATCACTGTTGTCGTGGTCCAATACTCCAATTAACCTGAGACCTTTCATACAGGTTACTTGGACAAAGTTTATCTATAGCTATCATACAGTTCTGAAGCCAATGAACAGTTAACAGCTAAATATTGTTCAAATAAATAAACATTTGTTATAGACTCATGAATTCACCATCCTCAAGTCAACTGTTAACATCCTCCAAGCCCCAAGTACAAATGCTCCATGCGACTTTTCATTCAGTTGGAAATAGAAGATAATAAAGCAACTCAGACCCGCAAAAATGCTCTTCAACATTTTTCTTGAGTCAGAAAACCTAGTTATTAGTATTAAACATCATCAAGGTAGCAAGGAAATACGTCCTTTACACAACATCCCAACTGACAAACAGTATCCATAATTTGGTCTCCATGGTTAAAAATGATAAATGATTGAGCCAAGTGACTGGGACGCAACTGTGTGGGTCTTTCCCATGGGATCAGCGCAGTGAACTTGGAGAAGGTGCGCCGATACCATGGCAAAGCCCTGTTTTTCACAGTTCTTCCACTTGGACAAGAGGTAGTAAAAAAAATGGATATTCTGCTACAACAGAGAGACCATCTAAGGGTCATCTTAACTTTTTTCTCTTCCCTGAAGCAAACTGTACATAACATATGCTTAAGAGGAGAAGCTCTTTTCTACAGACAGAAAACATTTGGATGCTCTGCTTCTTCTTTCAGATATCCATTAGGCTAATTAGAATAGAAAGTACTTTGTGAACACTTCCAGTTACTTAAATTACAATTGTTCTCATAGCAACACATTAACACTCCGAGTAGAATTCCACATTTCTTTTCATTGTAATCCAAGAAATCTTCACAGAGTTTTAAACTGCATGACTATCCATTTTGTAATAAAGTGTATTTAAGATGCACGGTGAGCCTTTAACATCTTTTTACACTTTGTCTCCCAGTACACAAGAATTTAGAAATGAACCTATTGGTATTCTGCTCCCCGAGTGATGTGACTATTTTGTATTTTCCATCAATTCGTCACAGTCTTCCTTTAGAAGCCAGTGTTCTATATAGGTTTGTTGAAATATTTAGTTTAACTTCATTGTTTCTTTCATGGGATTTAGCCCTGGATAAAATTTAGGAAAAATCCAAATAATTCAAATTCAAAACATGTTGCTTTCCCCAACCCTACTAACTCTTTACCAATGATTACAAACACTCTTAACAAACAAAACATAAAACAGCACAGAACAATGATGTGTGTTCTGAAGATCTCAAACCCCTACCCAAAGCATCTTCTAGAGCAGTGGTTCTCAACCTGTGGGTCCCCAGATGTTCCTGGACTACAACTCCCAGAAATCCTGGCCAGCTCAGCTAGTGATGAAGACTTCTGGGAGTTGCAGTCCAGGAACATCTGGGGACCCACAGGTTGAGAACCACTGTTCTAGAGGTTATATTCGCTTAGGAAACCACACATTTTGTCTTTAAAAAGAGTCTTGCCTACTGCCCTTTTAGATGATACTTATTCAACATACACATTGGCTGAAATCCTATTGCTTAGTATTGTACGTTTCATTAGAGTAAGACCACCGAATCAGTTAAGTCATAATTACAGTAGGCCAATTTCAATGAATGGGATTTATAGAGGCATTGACTCATGAAATCTCCCTTGATTCATTGAACCCCTGGGACGGAACCCCTGCAGTGAAATACATGAATATGCTAATAAGCAGCCAATCTCAGAATGTGGGCAGGGTTGAGCCCTGTAAAAAGAGTGACAGTTGAACTGAAGAGGGCGAGCACGAGACAGCAAGCGGGAGAGCAAGGAGCATCCCAAGAGCAGAGAGTAGTAGGCATCAGGGCAATGTGTTTGTCAGAGATAGGGACTGGTCAGGAACTGACTAAGGAAGTTAGGGACTGATTGAATATTTATTGTATATAAAGAAAGAAAATGTTAAAATGCACATTACGTCTGTGAAGATTCTCAGTCATCCAGGTTCGTTTAACTGGGAGTTGAGTCATGGCTACTGGACTTCTTTTTTGAGAGATAGAAACGTTTCACTGTTCATCCAGACCAATGAAGCTGTTTGGATGAACAGCGAATCGTTTCTATCTCTCAAAAAAGAAGTCCAGTAGCCATGACTCAACTCCCACTTAAAATGCACATTATTTATTTCTGTATCGTTATTCACATCAATAAACATTGTTTGTATTTGGAAATGTTACCAACTGTGTCAGTGCCGCTTCTTCTGAATAGAGATAAGAACATAAGAAAATGAATGGTGGCAGCAGAAGATAAAGAAGAGTGTTTTCACAAGTTTCACATATGGATCAACCCGTCACACTTGCCTACCAACCTTTTAGCTGATACTTATTCAACATACACATTGGCTGAAATCCTGTTGCTTAGTACTGTATCTTAAGGGCACTTTTACACGACCTCTAAAATCCGCCTGCAACTTAAATTCGGACCAGAGATTGTGGGGGGTTGTCACGCTTCCTGTGTTCCCACCCCTCTGCACTCCATTGTTCCTGTCTGCGTGAGGGGAGGGAGAAAAAAAGGAAGAAGAAAAAAATGCAGGCTCACCTCCGTCTGCCGTTTGAAGCCGCCTTAGCCGCCCCGTAGTGATTCCTATCTCTTAAAGGGGCAGAGGGGACAAAAAAGCAAACAGAAGGCGAGGGAGCCCCGCATTTAGAGCTTTACACTGCGCATCGGAAGATTTTTTACCTCCTGGAGGCCAGGTGCTTGAAAGGTGTGCTGGGATGCACTTAGGTGGGCGTGGTCGTACTTGATTTTTTAAAAGTCCGGAGCTGGTGGGGAAACATATTTAAGCTCCGGATGTGGGAGCCCTTTGCCTCGGATTTTAGGGGTCGTGTAAAAGCACCCTAAGTTTCATTAGTGTAAGACCACTGAATCAGTTAAGTCACAATTACAGTAGGCCAATTTCAATGAACGGGATTTATAGAGGCATTGACTCATGACATCTCCCTTGATTCATTGAACCTACTCTAGTGTGACTTACTATGCTAAGTAAGACAACTTCAGCCATTGAATGTGCTATAAATTAACTTCTGAATTACAGCAACTGTATTAATTAATGACCTGCAAATGGTCCTATCATTTACAGAACTGCTCAAACCTTCCAGACCCCTTTATTGAGTCATTTCATCTCGTTAGGTATTTTTCTTTTCCTTCTACTTTAACTTTTCCTAGTACTATATCTTTCACTGAATCTTATCATCTCATGATATCTCCAAAGTACAATAGTTGCAGTTTAGTCATTTCAGCTTCAAGTGAGAATTTAGGTTTGCTTTAAACTAAAAGACATTTATCTCTTTCTGATGGCCCAGGATTCAAAGGCTCTCCTCGAACATCATGTTTTAAAAGAATCTACTTTTTATCCCTCTTCAGCAGAGAGGGACTGGATGGGCAGCAGAGGAGCAGCTGCCTCTATCTCCCCCCCCAGTCAACCACCCACCCACCCACCCAAGGTCATGACGCTGGGCCCAATTCTCCTCCGTGGGCTCACGGGGGAGCAAAAACCAGGCTGGGTGGGGGAGATCTGAAGCAGGAGGACTGCAGCAGATCCCCCAGAGCAAATCTCTGCCCTTGACATCCAGGAGGGGTGTCAGGGATCTGCTGCATCCCCCCCGTCCCAGATCTCCCCCTTCCCCAGCCTGGTCTCCGCCCCCCCCTGAGCCCACAGAGGAGGATCGTTCACAGTGCCATGGCAGTTGGTGGGTGGGTGGGTGATGGGGGGAGGAGAGCCGGAGGCAGCTGCACCTCTGCTGCCACCCACTCCATGGCAAGGTGCCTGGGTGGATCAGGGTCCCCAACCCAGTCCCTCACCATCCCCACTGCCAATCACCGCTGCTGTCAGATCGGGCCAAGCACCACAGCTGCAGGTGGGGGGGTGATGGGGGAGGAGAGCCAGTAGTCGTCACTGCACTTCGTGTGTACACAATTAAGGTTGACCATGGGGGACATTCATCACGGTCAGGTAGGCTGCGGGCTGTTCAAACGTGGACAGCCCTGGTCTAAAGGATCTTGATTTTATTCTCCAGTAACACATCCTTTCTCTTAAGGATCTCTCCTTGTTCCTTCATAGCAGCCGGTTTAAATATCTTCTTTTTTTTACTCTTGTTTCTATTTAACTGTTACTAATGCTGTATATTCAGACAGGGACCTAGCATCATTGATTCCTCAAGTGTATGGCTCTATTGTCTTTTCTGGGCCAATTTCTCTGTTTTGTATGAGTCACTTGTCCTTGAGGATAATGGCTCTCATTTACACTTCTTTAAAACCTACACATTAAGATAGCTAATAATCTTATACAGCACCTGGGGAATTTCACCTGCAAGTCCCAGCTTACTATCGATACCTGGCAGACAAAGCATAATGGATAGAAAATGCCAGAATAAAAACAGTGTTAAAAAGCAAGCTACATTAATGGAATACTAACATCCTATTACTAACATAGGAGTACATCCTATTACCATATTGCGCACCTGGCATTTTTAATATTCCAAACATTCTTCTTTTTTTGGTTGCAATTTGGTATCTTGTGTAGTAGAGATCTTCAATGCTTATTCTTCGGAAGTATATAGAGGTGCCATATCAAGTGCACAATTCATTACTACTCACCCTTTCCTAAACCTGCCATGTTAACAAGCAGTCATCCTATTAGCAATTAGAGGAGGGTTTACAAAGAAGAGATGATAGTTATTATATGAAAGAAAAATAGGTTAACAGCATGGAAGGCCATAACTCAGAACACACAACTGTTGTCGGGCATGATAACCTATTATCATCATTTCCATTGGTTTATTATTAGAGTAGGGCATGAAACAATTTTTGTTTCATTTTTCATTCATCATTTTGTTTCCTAATGAAATGAAAAACAAAGTACTTTTTTAAAAAAAACCATAAACTGGGAATTTTCATCTGTTCTGTTCTGTTCCAATCCATTTTTCATTTCTTTAGCTGATCGGCACTTGGCAGGGCAGCCAGCAGGGCTCCATGCACCAGCTGATCGGCGCTTGGCAGGGCAGCCACTCTGGTTGGGATGCCAGTTTGGGGCTCTTGCGCTCGCGTCTCTCACTGCTGCCTGATTTGGCCACTGAATGAAGAGCTGATGACCGCAGCCGCCACTTGCTTCGGTGTCTAAAAAACAGTTTTAAAACCCCACACTTCCCCCCCAACATGCCAGATCGGGGGGAAGACGCAGGGTTTTTAAAATGTCTTGGAGCCACTGAGGCTGCCGCTGTGGCTCCAAGACATTTTAAAAACTCCACGCCTTTCCCCCCAATCAGGCACATTGGGGAACAAATAATGAGAAAACAAAACAAACAAAATGATTTTTTTTAGAAAATTCATTTCATATTTATTTATTATTATTATTATTATTATTATTATTATTATTATTATTATTATTATTATTATTATTATTATTATTATTATTATTATTATTTTATTTTATTTTATTTTATTTTTATACCGCCCGTCTTCCCAGAGGAACTCCAGGTGGTTAACAATAAACACACACTACAACAATCAACAAAAGAAGAAAAGATATTAAAGAAAGGAAAAAATAATAACGACAAAATAGTCGACAGAATCATCGGCAAGATGGCGACATAGAGGAAAGAAGAAAACAAAGTTAAAGGTCACCAAAACACAAACAACCTAAACAAAACGAAAAATGAAATTGAATGGAATTATTCCGTTTCGTGGCCATCTCTAATTATTATCTGGCACAGTGGTTTAATGCCTGTACTGCAGCTAAAACTGTGCTCACGACCTGGGGTTCAATCCCAGGTAGCAGGCTCATGGTTGACTCAGCCTTCCATCTTTCTGAGGTCGGTAAAATGTGTACCTAGCTTGCTGGGGGGGGGAATGTGTCACCTGCATACTGTAATTAAAACTGTAAACCGCCCACAGACTACTTGAAGTGGTATGGGGTGGTATATAAGCAGAACACTTTGCTATCTGTTAATATTCCTGTTAATAGGAATACAGTCATGCTCCTGTTGTTGTTTTTTATTGTTAAAGCAAAAAATCACTGTACTTCTCTGATGTCTCAGGCCCTAGGTTTTTCCCACAAAAAGTTTAATAATTTCTGTCTATGTACATGACATACATTTAACCAAATCTATCCTCACACGCACCTCTTCTTTCTTTATTCAACATTCAGTAATGGGGTGAGATGGATAGATAGATAGATAGATAGATAGATAGATAGATAGATAGATAGATAGATAGATAGATAGATAGATAGATAGATAGATAGATAGATAGATAGATAGATAAAGTCTCATTTCCTACAGCAAGTTGTTGTACAGCTCAAGTCAACTTCAGTAGAAAAATGAGACAGATCAAGTTTAATTTACTGAAACTGAATGTGAGAATAAAGTGATAATTATTATAACAGGAGTTCATGTAAAATTGCTCTAGAGCACAGGAGATTTGGCTTCCCAATCTAGACCTTTCTTTGTGTCAATGTTATTGGACACAACCTTTTCCTTTCAGATTTAACACTATCTATTTCCTATCCATTCCTTTCAGCTATGAAAATCCCCACATTTTTGGTTCATTTGAACAGACAAGAGTTCTTTATAAATAAAGACTTTCAGTGTTTCTTAAAGGTGTTGCTCTAAAGTCTAAATGAACACAGCTCATTTTACTGAGTTAAATCTTTCCCTGCACCCTACATTAATTTTAATCACAGTAAATTCACCCCTTTCCACACTTACATGATTATCTCATTTTTCTTCTTCTGGCTCTGCTACTTCATATTTTCAGATTTCATCCACTAACCAATTCCAGCACAGTGTGTGATATCCCCCTCTCACTCCTTTGGGGTAGGAATTGCATACTGTAAGACACTTTTGTGTTTGAGGTGCTAAAAACTGAAACCTATCATATGAGAAACTCACATTAATCCTAACCTGAAACCACTTTCCTGCTCATCAGCATACACAACAAAAAGTTATAATTGCTTGTAATTATAGTTTCTGTCATTTAATTTCCAAAAGGGAGGGGTATGGAAGGAGAGGACTGAATTAAAGTCCAAGAGGCAAGGAATAGCTATCTTTCAGACTTTGTTTTAAAAATATGAGATTATCTCAAGATCAAAAAAGAGTTCTTTAACAAACAGCTTCTCCAACGCTACTATTAAAACTGCATTATTAAGTCCAACAGATCCCAAAAGTACAAAAGTGTAAAGTAATTTCCTTTAGGGTTGCATCTTAGTCACCACATACCAAAGAGCAGGAAAACATAAACTAATTTAAATAATGACTGAAGCCCACGTATAATGATGACTGAAACCCATGTAGATAAGTAGAGGGGGAAAAGCAGATCTACTCAGGACATGCCTAATATATACAGTTCACTTACAGTGTCCAGAACCAATAGCTGTGCCTTCGCCAGAATGGCGTCAGTCTTCCCCAGTGGGCGGTAAGGTATTTTCCTGCTTCTATCAAAATTCACTGCCAATCCCTTCATGTCTGCAGGCACTGCCTTTTCTTCGTTCCCCCTCTAGGGAAACTTACCCCCTTAGGGACCCCTTTATCTGGATGAATTCAACTTGATAAGCTGGAGCACTTATCAAGTTGTGTTGCCACGATGTAGCCGGAACCGGAAGTCCGCAACAAGTCCTGAAACAATTGTTACCACAAGGATATGAACTGCTGGACTGCTGAATGGCTTAGGTCACTGGTTGCGGAACCAGTGGTTGGCAGTTCAATTTCCAACTGTGCCTCCTTGAGAAGGGCTGAACTTGATTATTCATATGGTCCGTTTCAGCTCTAAAGTTCAAGGGTACTGGTGGTAGATATGGTGATTGTTATATGAACAAACTAGCCAGAAAGTGTGTGCATTTTCTACCACTACATTTAAATTTAAATTTAAATGATTGCTTTGTTTTAAAATTTTGTTATCTTTCTTCATTCACGGCAACTTAGAGTGTTCATGCTAAATATCTGAAGCTCCATAGAAACTCTCAGATGTCGTAAAACAACATAGATAAAGTACAAGGGTTAAAATAGTTCAGCAGCCATTCAGAAGCCAGCCAAGTAGACAAACATGGTGGCACAATGGTTGATGAGAGACACCGAGCAATGAAAAAAAAAATGTCAGAAGAGCACTCCTCTAAATCTCTCAGCATGGCCTGCACTGGGGGATCCCGGTGGTTCAAGAGCTAGACAGAGACCACAATAAGACCAAAAAGAAATCCTAGACAAAAAGTGAGGCTTTGTTTCACTTGTTAACCGGGGTTCCTGTAATCCTTTTATATCACCCTACATGAGAATTATGAAAAATCAAAGGTAATGTACTACCAGTCGCCTTCCTGAACAGACTCAACGGAATACACTTACTGATGTATTGTGTCAGTGCAAGAATATCAGACAAAGAAAAAAAACTATCTATATCTATATCTATATCTATATCTATATCTATCTATATCTATCTATCTATCTATCTATCTATCTATCTATCTATCTATCTATCTATCTATCTATCTATCTATCTATCTGCACACACACACACTGTGCCTTAAATGTGGTTATATTTTAATATATTTTAATACAGTCTTAATCTTAAAACCTGCTGAGGATACAGATAATGTACAAAATGAGCCTATGGCATTGGCTAGTGGTTCCTGCCTTGTTACAAAGTGTGAGACACACCCCACCCCTGGAACTGATTTTCACAGTTTACCACTTGTTTCAATAATTCTGTTTTTATCTGTAGAATTGTATCCAGGACTTGTTAAATGAAATTACTTAGAGATAGACAATCCTAGTCCTGTAGTATGAAGCCAAGGTCGCGTTGTCCATTATCTGTATGTTTACTTGGTTACAGGGCTACAGCATCCATATAGCGTCCGGGGAAGTGGGCTTGAGCCACTTAAAATATAACCATATTTAAGGTGCCCTGTTTATTTATTTATTTATTACACTTTTATGGCACGCCATTCAACCTGGGGCCACACTGGGTGGTGTACAATAGAAAACTAAACATAATAATAATAAAATCCAACATTAATATAACATCATAAAATAAAATACTCAACAGAACAAAAATTAGAAATCAGCTACAGTATGTTCAATTAATAATGAATAAAATCCAAAATTAATAAGCATTAAAATAGGTAGTGACAGCAGGCATTTTTACTTGTGGGCCTGTCTTTGTCTAAGATCTTTTAATTAATACATTAAATTATTGCCTATTTCCAAGTGGACTTATGTGTACGCTTCCATCCCCTTCATGTATTTACCGGTAACTTTCTGTGGTTTCAAGCATACAGTACTGCCTCAAGAGACTTTCATGTATATATATATATGGGCATAGCACAGCTAATATTTACCAGGTCTCTTCAAGTGCATACTGTTTTATTGCTTAACATTATATCTAATAAGCATGGCCACAAATACTAAAAGCTTCTTGTAAAGGTTTTACAGCCCATCTTGTCAATGTAATAGGAAGTTGCCTAAAAGTCAGTTACATTATTATATTATCACAAAGAAAGGTTTTGCCATGATTTTATTTTTGGAATTTGAAAGCTAGAGTCAAGAAAATGAGAGTGAAAGAAAGAAAGAAAGAAAGAAAGAAAGAAAGAAAGAAAGAAAGAAAGAAAGAAAGAAAGAAAGAAAGAAAGAAAGAAAGAAAGAAAGAAAGAAAGAAAGAAAGAAAGAAATGGAAGGCTAAGTCCTCCTTTACTAACCCATGCTATTGTATATTATCTCAACATAAAAAGCATCCGCTACATAAATTAGAATGGCCCTTCCATTATGTCACTGTGGAGCTGCAATTCAGTAAGAATGTTGTCTGCAGTTGCAGGCAAGCTGCCATTTTCCTCCCTGCTTTTGCAGTTCATTTGGCCAACTTATTTGTTGACATGTTGCTGTAATTATGTGGTTAAATCAAATATCAGACTTCCTTTTTATATGCCACTCTGGAATTTCTCCTCCGGCCTCAACAGAATCTAAGCTTCCAGACAAAAAGGAAGCATCACTATAAACAGTGTTGTGTAAGTATCCCTGCATTGCCATGGGCCTCACCGCACCAAATACATGTAGGTTTGATTCTTGTTTTGTATGCAACACATTTTTCCTTTCCCTTTTCTTACAAACCTAAACTTTAGTACACACATAGGTGCCCTTCTTATTTTCTTTATACTTCTTCATTTTCTTAGCATTTGTCCCCCTTGGCGGTGGGGTCCACTATTCTTGCTTTGGCCTTCCACTTGGCAATGTCATGGGCTAGGTCTGGGTAAACCCAGGACAATTGCATGTCATTCTCAAGGAAATTCAACCAGCGCTGTTTTGGTCACATATTTTATTTAAATATGTAACTGTGTGCAGAAATATTACAGTTAAGTAAGCAGTACATGAAAACAACCAGCATCGGTATCAGCAGGTATAAAATGAACATTTTCCAATAATCAAAATGTGAAGACTCACTGGTGCTACTTCTCTATGTTGCCTACTTTACAATAATACATTGACACCAGGCTTCATTCTTGATCTTTCTGGAGGGTCACACTCTTCAGAGGACAACATATTCCAATGTTCCTCTGGTGAAAGAAACACTGCCTCCAATGCCAGGACACCCATAGCATGAACACGGGGGGGGGGGATCACTGATTATGTTATGTTACATTATGTTATAATTTCTCTGGAATAAAGGGATTTATTTTCTACTTCCAAGGATCAGTAGGTGAAGTTTTCAATAGCATTTACATTAAATAAGAAGAATGGTTGGCCATCTAAATGTTTGATTGTTTTGCTATTGCTAAATGTAGTAACATTACTGCAAGCAGGCAAGGATAACATCAGAAATAGGGAGAATCACAGGAAATGTTCTACAAATTCCATTTCCTCTGCTAACTTTAGGATTATTTGATTATGACTCACATGAAGACACTCAACCCATGTTGAGAATGGATGATCTAGATCTCCCCCTTCGTGACCACTTTCTCCACGTAGAAAGTGATCTGAGATTCCTGTTCGCATGTGGACTCAATGCACTAGCAAAAATCCCAGTTTTCCCATTTTCATGCTCACTTATTAAGCCTATGTATGTACAGGAATGTCTCGTGATGAACACAGATACAAAAGTGGAACAGGTGATATCTTTAGGCTACTAGAAAAATAACAAAAACGTTGCTAATATTTCGAGGGTGAAACCCTCTTCCTCAGAGCAGTACCAATAGGTTATAACATGGCAAAAGATGGATTTGCCAGGAGTAATTTCTTAGATGTAAGGTCCTTGGCAAGATTGAAAAAAGCCAGGCAGTTTCTTAATTGAGCCTTGGAACTTGGATGTTGAACACAGACAAATAAATACACAAGCAAGAGACAGAATTAAATTCTGCACATTTTTCTGGATTGAAACCAAGCAATTGCAGCTATCTTTTTACAACTGGTAAACACCCAACATATTACCTAGTTAGTTCTCACTGTGTGCGGAGGTGGGGAGTAGAAAGCTAATCTACACAAACAGAAAGGCTGAATAATAGTTAAACTGTAATGACAACTAAAAACAAGCAGAACCACCCACTACTGAAGAAAGACTCAGAGTAGTCCACCTCTTCTCATGTTCCAGTTCAATTAAAGCAGCACTGATATCAAAGCTCTAATTGGAAGGCTGGGTGGATTAATAAATATATCAGATAAGATCTCTTTCTGATCATTATGCAATTGTCCTGTCAACACAATCTGACATACTGCTTACACTGCACAAATAACTTGAACAACCTGGAATAAAATCTGTTGCACGAGTGCATGGTATATTAGCACAATTAGAATAGGAGAGGCATTCCTGCTATACTACATAATAGTTTCTTCTGTCATCAAGATTTACATTTCAGCTGGCTAAGATTCAACACAAAGGGCTGAATTCTCTGTTGTCTTACACTTATGCTAACTTCATAGAAATCACTTAATACTAGATGAATATCACGTTTGGCCCTAAATTCACATTTCTTTGCATAATCTGATGGGATCTGCTTTTGTTTAAAATATGATATTGTTGGAACAATCTCTGTGTTTCTGCATTCTTGAAAATAATAAAATACTACGGCATAAGTCACCGGGGGGGGGGGGGGGACAGTGGAAATTCAAGAGCATTTGATATAAATGTGAACTGGAGGATAATATGGTCCTTGCAAATAAACCCTTACAAGCAGAACAACCGCAGTCTAACAGCATAATTTAAAGCAAAATCAACTTTATTCTTGATGGATGGCATGTCTCCATCTTTCCTCTGCATTTTTAAATTTTCTTTATGCAGATATTTTCTAAGTACTAAAAGGCTGAAGAGGTGACATCCCAAGAAATAAGCAGATATATATGTCTGTGTTTATTTTTGCACAGTGGTTATAATAAACTTGCATTTCCAAGGCTCCCTGTGGCAATAGCACACTTAGCTATGCTACAGCGCTTTAATTGTTTTAAAAAGCATCATTGCCCTCTTTAAAAATCTGTGAACCTTGTAAACTCCACTGACAACATATAAAAGCAAGCTGCTTAGTTCTTCTCTGAGAAGGCCTACTCCTTTAAACACTACCTATGCCAGATGGTCTTGGCATATAAAGCAGCAGGAGACAACATTTTAATGCTGCTCAAACAAGCAACTTGTGCTAGTTGCAGACCAATGGAAGCAGCCTCCATCTGCTAATCCTCTCGGTAACCATAGCAACTTCTATTTCAGACGTTCTTTAATTTTCAATTCAAATGGGCCTGAGTGAACCCAAACATCCCTGCTAGGGTTCTGTTTCGTGCAGGTACATTTTGATGTATACTAGAAAATTGCAGTTGAGCTGCTATTATTTCACTTAGATCCTGATTGCATAAAGGACAAATCCTGAATTCAGCTTCCCACCTAAAGATTCGTCCTTCACTAATTTCCATTTGGTATGCCTTGGATCAATATGGCAGAAAGCTGACACCTAATGTAACGACCAGTCCAGTTCTAAGCCTAAATCAAATTCTCTTAAACTACATGGGTCCAAGCTTTCTGAAAAACTGTAGCTTCCCATGTCATTTGCCCTGAGTTATAAGAATTTTAGGGGAAACTATTCTGTGTGACTCATCACCTTCACTAGCATGTCCAGCGAGGACACAAGATATGGTCTTCTCAGTAGCTACTCCCTGCTGGGAGACCAGGCTGGCCTCCTCCCTGCTATCCTTTGGAGCACACTTTTTTGATACTGAGTAATATTACAACAGCGTGAACACTGACATTTACAACAGGGACTGAGTGCAGATAACTATGAGAAATAGAAACAAATGCTATCCTAGCTATCCCCACCATAATACGCAAAATTGCTAACACTGGGATGGTCTTTCTTATAGAGATATCCCCTTGGAAGAGATTAAAAAGCACCCCAGGAAGCTTCCTGTGCAGGGTCACTTGAGAAGCATTGAGCCCCAATCTGTGCGTGGAAGCCCCGGATGAAAGGGACAATGGATTCCATAAGACCTGATGCACAGGAAGCATTGAACCCCAATCTGTGCGGGGAAGCCCCGGATGAAAGGGACAATGGATCCCATGAGACCTGATGCACTGGAAGCATTGAACCCCAATCTGTGCGGGGAAGCCACGGATGAAAGGGACAATGGATCCCATGAGACCTGATGCACAGGAAGCATTGAACCCCAATCTGTGCGGGGAAGCCCCGGATGAAAGGGACAATGGATTCCATGAGACCTGATGCACAGGAAGCATTGAACCCCAATCTGTGCGGGGAAGCCCCAGATGAAAGGGACAATGGATTCCATGAGACCTGATGCACAGGAACCATTGAGCCCCAATCTGTGCGGGGAAGCCCCGGATGAAAGGGACAATGGATCCCATGAGACCTGATGCACAGGAAGCATTGAGCCCCAATCTGTGCGGGGAAGCCCCGGATGAAAGGGACAATGGATTCCATGAGACCTGATGCACAGGAAGCATTGAGCCCCAATCTATGCGTGGAAGCCCCGGATGAAAGGGACAATGGATCCCATGAGACCTGATGCACGGGAAGCATTGAACCCCAATCTGTGCGGGGAAGCCCCGGATGAAAGGGACAATGGATCCCATGAGACCTGATGCACAGGAAGCATTGAACCCCAATCTGTGCGGGGAAGCCCCGGATGAAAGGGACAATGGATTCCATGAGACCTGATGCACTGTAAGCATTGAGCCCCAATCTATGAGTGGAAGCCCCGGATGAAAGGGACAATGGATCCCATGAGACCTGATGCACAGGAAGCATTGAACCCCAATCTGTGAAGGAAAGCCCCTGATGAAAGGGACAATGGATCCCATGAGACCTGATGCACATGAAGCATTGAACCCCAATCCGTGCGGGGAAGCCCCGGATGAAAGGGACAATGGATTCCATGAGACCTGATGCACAGGAAGCACTGAGCCCCAATCTGTGCGGGGAAGCCCTGGATGAAAGGGACAATGGATTCCATGAGACCTGATGCACTGGAAGCATTGAGCCCCAATCTATGCGTGGAAGCCCCGGATGAAAGGGACAATGGATTCCATGAGACCTGATGCACAGGAAGCATTGAACCCCAATCCGTGCGGGGAAGCCCCGGATGAAAGGGACAATGGATTCCATGAGACCTGATGCACAGGAACCATTGAGCCCCAATCTGTGCGGGGAAGTCCCGGATGAAAGGGACAATGGATTCCATGAGACCTGATGCACTGTAAGCATTGAGCCCCAATCTATGCGTGGAAGCCCCGGATGAAAGGGACAATAGATCCCATGAGACCTGATGCACAGGAAGCATTGAACCCCAATCTGTGCAGGAAAGCCCCTGATGAAAGGGACAATGGATCCCATGAGACCTGATGCAAAGGAAGCATTGAGCCCCAATCTATGCGTGGAAGCCCCAGATGAAAGGGACAATGGATCCCATGAGACCTGATGCACAGGAAGCATTGAACCCCAGTCTGTGCAGGAAAGCCCCTGATGAAAGGGACAATGGATCCCATGAGACCTGATGCACAGGAAGCATTGAACCCCAATCCGTGCGGGGAAGCCCCGGATGAAAGGGACAATGGATTCCATGAGACCTGATGCACAGGAAGCATTGAGCCCCAATCTGTGCGGGGAAGCCCCGGATGAAAGGGACAATGGATTCCATGAGACCTGATGCACTGGAAGCATTGAACCCCAATCCGTGCGGGGAAGCCCCAGATGAAAGGGACAATGGATTCCATGAGACCTGATGCACAGGAAGCATTGAGCCCCAATCTGTGCGGGGAAGCCCCGGATGAAAGGGACAATGGATTCCATGAGACCTGATGCACAGGAAGCATTGAACCCCAATCTATGCGGGGAAGCCCCGGATGAAAGGGACAATGGATCCCATGAGACCTGATGCACAGGAAGCATTGAACCCCAATCTGTGCAGGAAAGCCCCTGATGAAAGGGACAATGGATCCCATGAGACCTGATGCACAGGAAGCATTGAACCCCAATCCGTGCGGGGAAGCCCCGGATGAAAGGGACAATGGATTCCATGAGACCTGATGCACAGGAAGCATTGAGCCCCAATCTGTGCGGGGAAGCCCCGGATGAAAGGGACAATGGATTCCATGAGACCTGATGCACTGGAAGCATTGAGCCCCAATCTATGCGTGGAAGCCCCGGATGAAAGGGACAATGGATCCCATGAGACCTGATGCACAGGAAGCATTGAACCCCAATCCGTGCGGGGAAGCCCCGGATGAAAGGGACAATGGATTCCATGAGACCTGATGCACAGGAAGCATTGAGCCCCAATCTGTGCGGGGAAGCCCCGGATGAAAGGGACAATGGATCCCATGAGACCTGATGCACAGGAAGCATTGAACCCCAATCCGTGCGGGGAAGCCCCGGATGAAAGGGACAATGGATTCCATGAGACCTGATGCACAGGAAGCATTGAACCCCAATCTGTGCGGGGAAGCCCCGGATGAAAGGGACAATGGATTCCATGAGACCTGATGCACAGGAAGCATTGAGCCCCAATCTGTGCGGGGAAGCCCCTGATGAAAGGGACAATGGATTCCATGAGACCTGATGCACAGGAAGCATTGAACCCCAGTCCGTGCGGGGAAGCCCCGGATGAAAGGGACAATGGATTCCATGAGACCTGATGCACTGTAAGCATTGAGCCCCAATCTATGAGTGGAAGCCCCGGATGAAAGGGACAATGGAGTCCATGAGACCTGATGCACAGGAAGCATTGAACCCCAATCTGTGCGGGGAAGCCCCAGATGAAAGGGACAATGGATCCCATGAGACCTGATGCACAGGAAGCATTGAACCCCAATCTGTGCGGGGAAGCCCCGGATGAAAGGGACAATGGATTCCATAAGACCTGATGCACAAGAAGCATTGAACCCCAATCTATGCGGCGAAGCCCCAGATGAAAGGGACAATGGATCCCATGAGACCTGATGCACAGGAAGCATTGAACCCCAATCTGTGCGGGGAAGCCCCAGATGAAAGGGACATTGGATCCCATGAGACCTGATGCACAAGAAGCATTGAACCCCAATCTGTGCGGGGAAGCCCCAGATGAAAGGGACAATGGATTCCATGAGACCTGCCTGATGCACAGGAAACATTGAACCCCAATCTGTGCGGGGAAGCCCCGGATGAAAGGGACAATGGATTCCATGAGACCTGATGCACAGGAAGCCAGCTTACTCTTATCTCTTCCCCCCATATTATCCAGCAAGGCCATGAGATGGTATGTAAGGAAATAACACGCTGTCTGTTAGTCATTCATCAAGATCCCTGCTTTGTGATACTGCTACATCAGAGAAGCCCTTCCCAGGAATTCATCAGCGTACACCATCCTGACACGTAAGCCCTGTCTCCACCCTCTCTGATGCTCTGCCTTTGTACCAATAAAGAGTCTGGACTCATGCTGGCGGAGGAAGCTGTTGCATGAGGCCTGGCTTGTTGAACCCAATGATGTGCCTATGTGGAATCATTCCTACACTTTCTCCCCCCACCCCATCATGAATCATGGCTAACAGCATATTGGGTGAATGGGAGCAGAAATGGCATAACACCTCTCAAGGCAGGATTCAGCCCATTTTCTCCAGCATCACCTCCTTGATGCAAATCTCTCACACATTCCTCCTATAGCATCATCAGTCACATCCAAACTGAGCTCTTAGGGACACCGCTGCATAGAAGATGATGTCAAGGGATCGAATCACAGGTTTCTCAAGTTGTTCCTTGTCTACTTTGACCCCTTAGCTCTAGACAAAAATATCTAATCTTCCTCAGCATCCAGTAGTTCAATCAAGGTAGAAATTGAGAGGAATGTTTCAGTGCAGAGGAACAAATAGGTGGCCTCCAAACATAGGACTGGATTTCTACATCCCTCTTCACAAGACCATTAAACCTGGGGAGTCTAACATTAGCTAAAAGCATGAAAGTTAGCCAGGCGCAAGTCCCACAGTTGATTATAGTCAAGCAAATAGCCAAGTTTCTCTTCAGGATTTGCAACTCTGTAATAAGAAAAATATTTAAATGATAATTGAATGAAGGAAGAAACATTTTATTCTTTACCTACCTTTTCTGAGAGCAAAAGTCAGCAGAGAAATTTAATAGTTGAAGATTCGGGACATATAAAATGAAGTACTTCTTTAGACAGCACGCAGTTAAATCATGCAATTTCATTCCCCAGGATGTAGCAATAGCCACTAACTGGGATGGCTCTAAGAGAGGACTGGGTAAGTTCATGGGAGATAAGGCTATCAGTGGCTATTAGTCATGAGGCCTATACAGTATATCCTATCTAATACAGAGAATACAAGGAACAAGCTGCTTTTGTAGCTGCATCCCACTTTGGGTACATTCCAGAGGCATCTACAGTATTTGGCTGCTGTGAGATCAGAATGCTGAATCAGATAGGGCTTTGGTGTGGACCCAGCACGTCTGTTACATACTCCTAGAGTGGACATAAATCACCAAGTCTCTTATGAAACTTTCATCCATCTCAATTATATTGCATTCAGAACCTTGCAGAACTCTATGAAAGGAACATAATCTGTATAGCAGCCTTAAACCTCACACTAAATCCATGTTTTTACAAGACACAAAAGCCATGATTTCCATTAATGCTGGTGTGTGTGTGTGTGTGTGTGTGTGTGTGTGTGTGTGTGTGTGTGTGTGTGTGTGTGTGTGTGTGTGTGTGTGTGTGTGGTTTTTAAAAATTATTTTCAAATGTATCCTTGAAATTATAATTATGAACATAAGACACTTCTGAAAAGCATACACATTAATTCGTATTTATGTTTCCCCAAAGTTATATCTTAGAATTTTTCAAACGGATTCTTATCTAAGATTTCAATACAGTCTTCCCCACCATTTCACAGTTCATATACTGCAGTCCCAGTGTATTGCGGGACCCCTGGGCCTGTCTGAGGCCTTCTGCACTTACCCCAGGCTTGGTGCTGCCCCAAGCAAGCCTCTGACAAGTTTCCCAGGCCTATCAGAGGCCCCAGACATGGTTTCCGGTGAACCAGAAGTCACTTCAAAAAAAATGGAAGTGACGTCCAGATCACCAGAAACCACTTCTGGGGCCTCCAACAAGGCCAGGAAGCCTGTTGGAGGCCTGTTCGTGGCAGCACCAGGCCTAAGGTAATTGTAGGAGGCCCCAGACAGCCCCCCCCATCCCAATATGCAGTATCTGCATATTGCGGATTTTCCTTTATTGCGGGTCGGGTCAGGTCCCTAACCCCCACAATAAGCGGGGAATTACTGTATTTTAAAAAGAAATATTTTTATGTATAAATTCACATTTAAATGGCTCAGTACCATGAAACAAACAAAGACGGTGGGAATTAACAATTAGCCAGAAAGGACATATGGAACTACCAGGCCAAAAACAAGCACCAATATGGGTCAATGCTAGGATGGCCACCATAATAAGAGGCAGAACTTTAGCTTTACACAGTACTATATCAATTCTACAGACCCATGGATCTGTGTTCCATCCATCTGAAATTTCAAAAGATTATAAAACCTTTGGATGAACCCATGAGTATTTAAAATCATGCTAAATTTAAGACCTCTGAATGGCAGTCTTTTTGCTCTAAGCCAATACTTTGCTATCCTCTCTGCGTTTTGATAAACTTCCCTTCAAAGTAAGTCTGGCACATTCCCAACACTTACTTTCTACATTTCTTTTGACAAATGAAACTGGCATTTACTGCTACATGGAGGAATTACACCCACTCCTTTTAAAATATATATTAAATAGTATTCAGTAAGTAGAATGCATTTACATTTTTATGGCCTATCCCTCACTTACTAGTCTGTTGGGAACAATGAAACAGAACCCTGACCCTAGGTAACTATTGAAAACTGGAGTATAATACCAAGTGTATGTGCTTTCAAATGAATTCAGAGTTATGGTGACCCTTTCCAGGGTTTCTTTGGTATAGCCTAATTTATAATCCTTTGCTACAGTTTATCATTCTCCTCTTCTGGGGACAGTGTAGCTTGCCCAAGGCCACACATGCTGGCTCCTCTTCACAGAAATGCTAGGGCAGTGATGGCGAACCTTTTAGAGACCGAATGCCCAAACTGCGGTTCAAAACCCACTGATATTTCACAAAGTGCCAATACAGCAATTTAACCTGAATACAGGTGGCTGTGAAGGGGCAATGTTGGGTGCCCACAGAAAGAGCTCCGAGTGCCACCTTTGTCACCCATGCCATAGGTCCGCCAACACTGCCCTAGGGAATCAAACACTTGGTGCTCCATTTCAGTGGGCACTCCAGCCAGCTGTGGGATGTGAATCTCTTATACTAATAATAGTGTAATAAAGCCATGAACAGGAAGCTTGTAGCCTCCCTACAAATGTAGCTGATAAGACCTGTGAAGACTCTTCAGATCAAGTTACTGCTGCTACTGCCCTTCCTATGCAGAATATTATAGAGCAGGATGCCTTTTTCATTCACATGCTATTACTTTCATGACACAAACAGCAGTATGTGAATAAAACAGCCTTCTCTTCCTCCTTCTCCTCCTTCCTTAGCAACAGCCGGAGAGCAGTGAAGCATTTCCAACTTTAATTGCAGCAATGCTAAAGAAGGATGTTGGGTAGCATTTTTTTCAGACAAAACTTTCTGCTCCTTCCTGCCTTTCTTCTTCCATTTGTTTTGCCGCCAGTGGTTAGAAGTACAGTGGAACTTGTACTTACGAGTTTAATCTGTTCTGAATGCATGCTCATAAGTTGAACAACGCATTAAGTAGAGTATTTAAAAATATAAATAGATAAAAACATAAATAAAAAAAAAAAAATGTAAGTAGAGCAGGCCGCATTTAAAATTTGTAAGGCAGCAGTTAAAACACCAACGGTTTAAGTCAAATTGCTCATAAGCAGAGCCCCTCGTAAGTAGAGGTACTACTGTAATAATCTTTAGTTTTCACTTCACATTGCATGGATAAACTTCGCTAGCTTTCTGCATTTTTAGCACTTTACGATTCTGTCTTTTTTACTTAATCACCTTGGCACTACTTTACTAGTCCCCATTTCATGATCTAAGAACATTTTAACATATTATATGATATCTCCACATTCAAATCCTTGTGTATGTTAATATGTGGCAATCTCCACAAAGCTATACATATAGCAAAACCGAATACATAGCAGTTTGCAGTGCAAATTCTCAGAGCCAGTTTTTAATTTTTGGTATATATTACATCCTTCATTTTAGAGAAGCTGCTCTGGGCAATCTCCATTCTGACCATTATTCCAAGTAAGAATAGTAAAAATATTTTATTATGTAGACATTAGTCCAAAAAAGGCACAAAAGTGTGTAAAATATCTGAGAGCAAGAAAATGACTACTAGGAAAGTAAAAGAGGTGTGGTTAGATAATTAGATGATAATTTGGAGTTCTGTCATATACCAAAAGCAAAGCAAAGCAAAGTGTTCTGCTTATATACCGCCCCATACCACTACAAGTAGTCTCTGGGCGGTTTACAATTTTTAATTACAGTGTGCAGGCTACACATTGCCCCCCCCCAGCAAGCTGGGTACTCATTTTACCGACCTCGGAAGGATGGAAGGCTGAGTCAACCTTCAGCCTGCTACCTGGGATTGAACCCAAGATTGTGAACACAGTTTTACCTGCAGTACAGGCATTTAACCACTGCGCCACGAGGCTCTACCAGAACCACAGAATATGAAACGCGAAATGGTGGGAGACAACTGTATAATATACATGTGGACCTTATGTCATCTGGCAAAGAATATGAGATCCAGCCACAAGTCATATTTTAATGAGTTCCAAGAAGCATCTAATTGCTACCCAATGTGCTATGACAGAAAGAGTGACAGACTAGCATTCAAGAGGCCTGGGACTGAATTCCTACTTAGTCATACCTGGTATTATTTCCTACCCTCACCTCTGGAAAGCAAGAATGCTGTAAGGCCCAGATACCTATCAAATAAAAAACTTCCAGTATCACCCACCATACAGTATGTACTCATTAATATAAAAGCAGTTCCAGTCTGGTACCACACTAGCAATCCCTGTGTTCTAGAGTAGAAATCACCAGTTCAATCAGTGAAATAGAACAGTGATGGTTGTTCCTGGTGTTTACACAGCTGAATTCATAGACAGCACCACCCCACCATCCTCGGCAAGCTTTTGCTGGCTCAAGCAGAGTGGCTGTCCTGGTAGCTGTCCAGTCTCAGCAAGGGGTATTTATGCATATGATAGTTTCTTTTGCATTTCAGCCCCTTAACCCATTGTGAAAAGGAGTTGTAGTGAAAGCCATGTGTGCTGGGGGAGGGAGCAAGGGGAGAGTTTATTCTCCAAGTATGTCTCTATGATATCATTTAACCCAGTCCTTGAATATGCAAGCTGACAGTTCCACCCACACCCACACCTACCTGCAGATCAAAAGATCTTAAATAAGATTATAAGATGTTAAATGTTTTAGATGCCTTTTTTCTAAAACAGAAAAAACCCACCTCAAACCTTTCTATGTTTACATAAAGCACAGAACTAAAATATGCAAAAAAATAGAAGCCATAAAAACTATAGATCTGTAATATACTGAAACTAGAGAGTACATTCTGTCACTTCTCCTGGCAATAAGTTATGAGAAACAACCCATTGGTACAATGCTGTTATTAAAAAGATGGCCCATGACATAGTGGCCCATGCCTGGGAACAGAGGAATATCTTAATCTTGCATCGAGAATATGATATTGCACAGAAATTATAGCAGCATCACAGCCCATGCTGGAAGAACAAATAACCAAACAAAAGTTAAAAATAGCTTTGGGCCTTTCAAGCCTTAACTGTGACATTGTGTATTATTACCCTCAGAAGCAAATACAGTACCTTAGCATATACTGTACTATGTATTTTTAAAATTCCTATCACTGTTATATATATTTTAGTATGTTCTTACACATTTAACATCAGTGTTCTTGCACTTCACATAACAGATATAATTTGTAACCTGGGATGGTTTTATTTTTAACACACTGTGCAAACATGCAATACCATTATGATGCTAGGTTGCACAATAAACGGGATTCAGTACTTAAACTATGTCCACTGTTAATGAATAGAAGGAAACAAGACAAAAAGTTGTAACAACAGGTAAACAGCCTAAATCCGCAGAAAGGTAAGATTGAAACCCTATCTTTGAAATGCCAATTTGGGGTTTTGGAAATGAATTGAGACATGCATATGTGTAAACAGGCATGGCCTACTAGACTTACACAAGGGAAGAACCTGACATAAAGGAGAGAGCAGATAGAAATATGGAAAAAGATAAATATTAATTACGAAGCCCTTACAAATTCTAGCTTAGAAAATTGGCCTTAAAGGCTACTAATCCAGCTGTCTGAAGGATTCTTCAAACATGTTGAACCTAGAACGCACTTCAGCACCTGGAACTCACATCCTGTACTCCATAATCAGAGAGGATCAGATTATTCTGGCCAAAATGAATGAGTTACCAAAATACTGACATCAGTGCAGGAGAGGGAGATAGAAGGAGCAAGTCAAAAAAGGTTTTAACTTGGAAAAACCTCCATTTCCAAGAACCAGAAAAGCTACAATTACTGTTCCTTCAGTCAAGATCCGGCACCAGAGCTTGGGAGTTTGCTTCTTCACTGTGTCTCCTACACAGGGGATAGATTCAATCCTTAGGATCCCTCTGCAGTTCTAAAACATATAAGGAATGATTAGTTCACCTAAACTGGAGTCTCGGTTGTTTTGGTGTGCAGTCACCACCATGGCTTCACAAAGTGCCATCCATGGGTTTGGAATAAAAGGGCTAAACTTTAGGAGGCCCCAATGTCTGGAACCTTTACCTTAAAATTACCAGAGGTAACAACAGTCTGACTGAAAGCATACAGGTACTTCAGGAAAGGGAAATTATAATAAGGAAAGTCCAAACGGAATAAATAGCAGTAGAGGCAAAATAGTTTACAGCCTTGGTGATGTGCATATTCCATGTTACAATTTCATCTTGAGAAACCATTGCATTTTTGTTTTATAGTTCTCTACCCCAGTCCGTCAGCTTGGAAACTGTGGGAGTTGTGTTTCAACAGAGTATTTTTTCCTAGCTTTGGCCAGCTTGGACTCTTAATATAAACCAATAAACAAACAAGTGCATAAAACTCCAGGTTATAGAAACCTGTAGCTGGAGTTATTTCAATCCCAGGGATGTCTATCTAGGAAGTGCAAAGTCATACCTTCATAACCTCTGAGTCATGTGCTTCATTTCCAGAGATGCTCTATATTGCAGAGGCAATATGCTATGACACATTTCCCTCTGCTCTCTTGCTTCTGCAACATTTGTTCGAATCATTGTATTTAATCCCTGTGACATGTAACACTACACTACCGAGATAGCAAGTGGGAAAATCCAAAGAGTGATATTTTGAATCATTTTGAAAAAGTAAGCTGCAGACAATTTTCTATATATAAACAACATCCATATACAAAGTTCGGCAAGTACAGTAGAAAGCAGCACAGAGGCATCTTTCATACCACATATAAACATTAAGTATTTCTATCTGGCAGCTTATATGCAGACTTTATACTAATGGTCAAAAAGAAGCATAAATTATATCCTCTACTAACTGCAAACAAGAATAGAGCCCATGATCATTAAGACTATAACCTAGAAAATATATCAGATTACTGCATTTGTAGGTCTTTGCTTTGTTTGTTTGTTTTATCCCAGCAAAGAAGCAATAAGAAAAAAGTAAAAGAGGACCCTTAAAATTATAAAGTAATTCACATTTTTCAAGAAACGTATAGAATGCTTCAGTAGCATTTAATGTATGATCAAAGACTTTTGGCCAAGTAAAAGCTGGCATTCGTCCATCTTTAACATTTAGCAGATCTAGGAGAATAATTGGAGAGGAAGAGGGGAAAAACAATATGAGTTCTCTCTCTCTCTCTCTCTCTCTCTCTCTCTCTCTCTCTCTCTCTCTCTCTCTCTCTCTCTCTCTCTCTCTTTAGTCCATAATTATATTTCAAGATTTGCCAAGATACTTTAAAATGCACAATACACAAGGTTTGGTATTTTCTCCTTGTTCTTAATGTTCTCTTCATCTCTAATGTGGGATATTAAAATAAAAGGATATTTTTAGAAACAGTGTCACAGCGCATTCAAGTCATCAATCTGAGTCCTTAGCACAAACTCTCAACTTGATCTCTCCTGGCTCTTGGCCCTATTACAAAAAGCCAGTCCAAGTTATTAGTTGAGGAGGTCTCTCCAGTGTAGCCTTTTCCTTCCACAGCAGTTATTAAGGTGGAAAAAAGAAGAGGAAGGAAGTAGGTAGTAAGGGATGAGAAAAAAGATGATAAAAGAAATCGAGAACTAGATTGCTGTTCTATTAAGAAGACAGGGTGCTCCTGTCGTCATGCTGTAATGAAGACACAAGGAACCCAATGGCAGAATTCAGCTTCAGAAGAGTTCTTTTGTGGGGGACAGATTTCAAGAAAAAGTATGAGACAAAAAATGTGAACATATTTTAGTTTAAAATCTTAGAATTATGAATTTGGAAGGGGGCTATAAGGTGATCAAGTCCACCCCCCTCCCCCGCATGAGGCTGGAATACAAATCAAAGGACATCTGCCAGATGCTTGTCTAAATTTCTCTTGAATGTCTCTAGTGTTGGAGCACTCACCACCTTGTGAAGTAATTGGTT
Source organism: Phrynocephalus guinanensis (assembly GCA_037367245.1). NCBI lineage: Eukaryota > Metazoa > Chordata > Lepidosauria > Squamata > Agamidae > Phrynocephalus > Phrynocephalus guinanensis. Next base: position 55,395,124 of record CM074741.1, on the reverse strand, counting down.
CCGTTGCGGTACTGCTCTTAAAGTTCTTACTGCCAACATCTTACCCTCAAGAGAGAGGCATTTACAACAGAAAAAACATGTAACAAGGAAACTGTGGAACAACGAAGTCATGGAAAAATAGAAAGACCCACTCAGGGACACACAGGTCTAGGATGCACAGGAGTGAGCTAGAATACTGGCTTTTATAGTTATCCCAAAGATTTTTTTTAATAACTCAAAACACAGGTTGATATCCATGATAGAAAATTAACTCACACACCAGTATTCACAAATTGAGATATACATCTCTATGGCCATGGCAGTTAGGGGATTCTGGAAGATGTAAAAACTAAAATTGTTTTTCCAGTCTCTGCTTGGTTTGATTAGACAGGCTATTTCTATGCCTTTTCTTAACCTTCTCCAAGCCATCAAAATGTACAGTATATTAAAAGCAACAGTTCATTATCAAACTGTAAAGTAAGATGGAGGGGGGGAACCAAAGTCAATGGTACTTACTCAGTTTGCAAGCCAATTAAGGAAAAACATAAACCTATGTTAATTTTAGCCTCTGCCTGAAACCTAAGCTTCCCAAAATATCCAGCCAGACAGAAGATATTTGTGTGATATATAACTTAAACAGCTGATTGGATTTGTTAACTTACCACTCTAACAAGCTTTATTAGTGTCATGCAAAATGCTAACCTACTAGCCATCTTCTATAAATGGATTAATAAGAGGATATAGTTACTGTAAAAACAATGTGCATTACAGCTGTTTAGTCAAAAAAACCAAAACCTTCCACCCGCTCCAGTAACTCCACATTTAACAAGGCCACCAAAATAAACTGGAGACTGACTTTTCTACTCCAGCCTTATCTTCTCTTGGAATAAATAGATTGCAATATCCACAGCAGTAGCCTTTGGAAATTAGTTTAGTAACAGATTCTACCTTTCAGTTGACAGTCTCTCTGCTACTTCAATCCCACAGACATTTTGCCAGTTTCCACAGTTTGTGATGAAACTATATGTACCTTTTGACTTTTCAGAAGACAATTTATTCTAATCATCATCCAGGGAGGAAAAACTTGCTTGAAATCAATACAATTGGTTTCTACCAAAGCTAGCTGTGGTTCACTATGCAGCTTGATTCTCAACTATTAATGTGATGCTAGAACTAACTACATGCAGACTATGAAATCATGAAATGAGAAATCTGAGGCTCTCCAGTTGTTTTAGCATGTATTTAGATTAATCAACAGAACGGTATGTTTCTGACATTGAACATTCTACTCAATGCAACTAAGCCCCGTCATGCAATTATAAACTATGTTACATTTACTGATCTGTAACAAATAAATTTATGGAACTAACCCTTCCAGAACACTTCTCATGTGAGATCAAGATAATTCAACAGATATGGAAATAACAAAAACAAAAAAAAACAATACACAGTATTTTGCTTCTTCTGCTTCATTTAACATCCAAAGTAGCCACTGGTGACAACTTAGAATGTTGGGATTCCTTCTTGGGATATCCTTAGATATGAATAATCTCCCAGATCAACTGAGAGATTAACAGTGAAGGAATGCAATGAGTACTCGAACACACAGAGATCTTTTGGTGCCTTGCATCAGATGAGAACAGGCAAGGAGGCTTGTCGGTAGCTTCCTTTCCTCCCCCTCCTGAGCTCGGCTATTTTATTAGCTATCACAAATCACATACACGTCAGCAGAGACCCATCCAATGATTTTACATCTTGTGTTTTCTGGTCATGCTCAGTAGACTAGGATTATCTCATATTCCTTGGTATTCAACCCCTACGCTTTTTCCGTGGCCATCTTTAACTAGCCCTGTTCTCAGCTCTTATTGGTCAGCCTATTACCCAATAAGAGAATGTTATTAGAGTGACGTATAGACACATAGTGATTGTCTGAGGCTTCTCAGAGCTAGACTGAGAAAGCCTAGAAGACAAATCCCGACATTAGAATACATATTTAAAACACTGAATATGTACCCATGATGTGGATTCCTTCAACCAATATCCACTAACCTGATGCCCTCCCAATCTACTGTTACATACCATCCCAACCAACATATCTATGATGGGTTGAAATGATGGGAACTGTAGTCAAACATATTTCATTGAGCTTAGTGCAGGGGAAATTGCCTTAAACATGTGGCATTTCTGCTGTTCATCCCATTTTCCCTACATTGCGCTCACATTTTCCATGCATAATGTTGGAGGCAGGTTTTCCTTTCAATCTTTCCTGTCAAGGCCTCTTCCTTAACTCCTGACATATACAATCTGCATCAGAGACACAAGCTTGTCTCACCTACTACCTATCACTCTGTGGCAAGATTTACCTCTCTGTCCAGAAAACCCAGGGCGAATGCACTGACTTTTCCATACAGAGACACCAAGCTTGTAGTAAAGCTGAAACTTTGACAAATTAAAGAATCAAATTATTTTTGCTATCTCGGTTCAAAATAGGGTCTGTTTTAGGAATTTTGACATGCATTTTAAACCAGGGTGGATTTTATTTAAGTCAAAATTTAAATGAAAATAAAACCCTGCACAATTTTTTAACATTAAATCATGACTTTAATTAAAAAATTAAAAAAATCATTACATTTTATGCACCCTATTTTTAAAACACACACACACATTAACTTGCACTGGTAGCCAAAAATTATTTTGTTGTGACATTGCATGTTACTGAACCTTAAGGAAAATTATGCTTTTTCTAAAATGAGCAAAAAGGGAACTAGAAGACTAAACACTGAAAGGAGAAACCTGGCTGGAGATATTTCCAGAAGTATATGAAAGTCAGAAGTCACATAGAAATTGATGGGCTTACTTCCAAATAAAGAGATACAGGATCGTAGTTTTAACGTTCTAAGCAGAAGAGACCATGCTCTGTAACTTCACAAAAACAGCAGAGTAATTCCTGAGTCTTATGACAGACAGACAGACAACCCTTTATTGGCATAAAAGAGAATAAAACATAAACTGGTTTGTTAAGTGCCTTATATTAACATATGCAAAGTAGTACCATGATTTTAGTTCTTCTTTTTTTCAGCAGCAATGACAGCATAAATCAAATTGCACAATTTTTATTTTATTTGTAATTTCTGATGTAACACAAAATTCAATTTTGCTTTATATTTGAGAAAGTTAAAAAATGTTAACAGTTAGCAATAGCCACTGCCATAAAATGCTCTGCCTCCTATCATTCTGGCATCTTGGAGAATTCTTGGCTGCTTTTACAGAGATGCTGAATACCAGTCATTGCTGCTTAATCTCATGCACATTCACCTGGAAGCAGACCCAACAGATGGGATCACTCCCCAATTGAAAAAAAAGAGGTGCATAACTTGGGGGTGCCCCTGGACTCATCCTTGAGCCTAGATACCCAGGTCACAGTTGTGCCCTGGAGTGTATTTTCACAATTAAAGCTAGTATGCCAGTTACACCCGTTTCTTGAGAAACATGCTCTGGCCACTGCAACACATGCCCTAGTGACATCCCAGCTGGACTACTGTAATGCACTCTCTATGGGGCTACTGATGGAAAGTCTCAGAACATTTCAACGGGTCCAAAATGCAGCAGCCAGATTGCTGACAGGGGTGGGGTACAGAGATTACATTACACACGTATTAAAGCAGCTCTACTGGCTGCCAATCAACTGCCAGGCACAATTCAAAGTGATGGTTTTAACCTACAAAGCACTAAGTGGCCTGGGTCCAAGCTACCTCCAATATTGAATCTCGTAGTATGAAACAGCTCGGGTGCTAAGGTCATCAGGAGAAGCTTTTCTCTCCATCCCGCCACCTTCACCGGTATACCTCATAAGAACACATGAAAGGGTCTTCCCTGTTGCTGTTTCCAGACTTTGGAACTCCCTCCCAGAGGCTAGGACTGACCCATCTCTGCGGTCTTTCTGGAAACAGACAAAGACCTTCCTTTTCAGGCAAGCTTTCCCTGAAAGATGGACTACCTGTTATGTGACATTTAGATGGACTACCATGTATGATTGCATTGACTGATTTCATAAGAACACCTGTGCTTTACATGTTATTTTCCATCCTTCATAATGGAATTTTCTTTAACTCTTCATGTGCTCTTTTTAGCTTTAATCTTGTCTTTTAATGTTGGTTCCCTTTTCTTAAACTTGAACATGTCTTACATGTTCAGAGCTATATTTTGTCCCTCATTGTTGTGAGCTGTGTTGGGTCCTTTTTCAAGAAAGGTGGAGTAAAAATATTCAAAATAAATAAATAAATGTAACTTATTATGACACATGACACATTAGCCTCATGCAAGGTTGCCTGATACATTTTAATTGTATACAATACATATATAATGTACCACCATACCTACCTTCCAAGCGTGTCCTTGGAAAACACCAGATTTAGCTCAGGATCCTATTTAACACTTGCACGTGTGCTTAGCTTCAGCTACAGAGCTGACTATACGCATCAGGTGCCGTGCTGGTCAAGTGTGACCAAGCACACAACTAGCACCTTGTCAGATTTCTGAAGCAGCTTCTGCAGCCGACTTAAGCAGATAGTATGTAACTAATGAAGTGGCTTTAGTCTACCTCCCAAGGAGGAAGATTTTCTGTCACCTCAAGAGTGGCTTTACACTGAAGGATCTTGGCCCCTCCAATCATTTAGCTTTTCTTTGCTTGTTAACTCTATGTTGACTTAAGAACCTGTACGTTTTCCCCAAAGCAAGACACAGATCTGGATTACTGTTAGTAGTCCTTCACTGTTCCCAGAAATAAAGATAAACCATGGCTTTCCCATACCATGAGGGACTATAAGGTCTAATCCAAAACCAGAAATATCAACTGATTTATTTAGTACATAAATACCTATTTCGACATTTGGTCTAAACTGCAGTCTTCATGTTTACAACATATGGCTAACTTTGGGGGTTTTATAATTCCCCCTCAGTTCTTGTCAGATACCACCTACCCAGAATCAAAAGTTTGCAAATTTCTGTGGCATTTTGATCATTCGAATAATAATCTTGTTCAACTGCTGATTATGGGTTTATTCCCCTCTTTGGTTTATATTTGAGATAAAATATCTCAAATATTTTTTGAATCACCATGGCTATTTTCTCTCTTTTTAGTATGTTTGGAGTTCTAATGTTTTTTTATAGTTCACACAATGCTATTTATACAATCCAGCATTTCCACCTTTCTTTCCTCGGTCTTATGTTTTTTTAATTATTCTATTCTAGATGCAATACAGTAGCTAATGGAACTTATTCCTTGGACTGACAATGCAAGTTAAAATGAATTTAAGGCAAAGATATCAAAAATATAATACCCCATTCACGTGGGTAACATTGTGTATAGGGTCTAAGCAACCGTCTCTGAGATTCATACTAAAATAACTGAATGGTTAGCCTAAAATTTTCTTGCTGAAGTATTTTTAATATTGGTGGTCAATATTTTTAATTGATGTTTAATTGGTTTGTTTCAGCTTGACTTAATGCTGAACATTACTCTATAAGGAATCAGAACACATGAACCAAAATACATGCCCACAAATAAACATACAGTAAACTGCATTAGTGGCAGCAACAGAAAACACAGATACACATTAACTTAGGGAAGCATGTCTTTGAATGCTTCTCGAAAGATAATAGTTTTTAACATCCTCTTAAAAGATAGGAGAAACAGTAGTGGGGGAGGCTGACATAGTTCTCGCAGAAGCCAATTCTACTGAGTGGGGCCACAGCCAAGAAGGCTTGATTTCTTGCAACCATCTTTTTTGCCTCCCTTGGTGTGGCCACCCACAGAAGCATTGCCTGTGAGAAATGGGTGGGATGAGATGATGTTCTGAGGGGGAAACGCTCTGACCGATAATGCAATCCCAGAGCACTGACGGCTTTGTAAGCTGAAATCAAGACCTTGAACCTGGCCTGGAAATCAACAGGAAGCCAATGCAGACAAGCCACAACTAACCAGATGTGATTGAACCTGTTCACACTCAACACCAGTCTGGCCTCCGCATTCTGCACCTGCTGCAATCTCCAGCCTAGCCTTAAATGTCATACTATATTTCATTGTTGCCCAATGATTTTTAAAAATACATTTAAATAAATATATATATATAATTAAAAATAAATTTAAATAAATAAATGCATGAATTCAGTACACTCATTGTGAAGATTTTCTACCCCAAAGGCTCAGTAAGCTTTAGTGCTGAAATCCAATTCAAAGCCCCAGCTGCCCTGTGGGGGGGGACCTCTTCCAGGAACTTCATATCACTTAGAAGCGAACAACAGCTCATCCAGAACACATCTATATCTTTGCACAAGCAAAAGCTCAAGCAAAGGGGAAATTTCCAGCAGAAAGAAAGTCATATAAGTCACTGCACACTAATTTTCTAATGACTATGTCCACCCATCTCAAAATCCTAATTCTCGTTAAAGTAGCATTCACCAGGACGCTTGTCATCCTGAATATCATTTTATCGTTCTTGTTTCCTATCCATAAAATGAAACATGTCTGAAAATCAGCATTGCCTCCTGAAAGCATGTGTCTCTGGTTCTCATATCATCAGAATGTGCTGCCGAGGCCTAGTTCTATATACATCTATAGATGGAGGATGATCTGGGTTATTAAAAGTAAATTAGTACAAACACTGGACAGATCCTATTGCAACCGTGTAATGCAAACCCAGCATTGAGTAACTCGTGTGCACTATCATTCCAGCTGTTGTGTACTCAGACATGCCCAGCTCACACATTTAGCAACAGATGGCCATACAGTTGTGAAAACTGCTTGCATATTCCCCTTATGTGTGCAACATTTTGTAGCAGAATTTTGACCATTATGTTCCTGTTGCACTAGTGGTGCTAATTCCTACAATAAACCTTTCAAAGAACATTATAGCTTGCTGCACATTGGGCTGTCTTCCAACATCAATTCATTCAGCTTTTAAGACTGCAGGTAATTTGGTCACTAATGGGAACTAACAACTGAATCCAGAAGCCATATCAGGCATCAACCATTTAAACTAGATGTCTATTTTACTTTTATTTATCTTTAAGTTATTTCCTTTTCAAAGCCAGAAGGGAGAGAAGAGCTAACACTGTATCCATATGTGGCGAAGTTGTCCTTAAACAACATGTGTTGACGGGGGTGGGGGGTGGTGGCGGTGATGGCATAGAGATCAAATGTCACAATTGTCCGGCAGAAACCCTGACTACAATTTATTTATTTATTTATTTATTTATACAGTTTATATACCGCCCGTCTTCCCAAGGGAACTCCGGGCGGTTTACAACAATTATAAAACACAGCAGAATACAAAACAGAAAAATAAATAATAACTAATTAATAACTAATTAATTATCAAATAAATGGCATATGAAAGTTCATTTGCCGTTTGTTCCGGTCAGTATGGCAATTGCTCTTCACAGTACTAACACTGGACCTCTCTGTAAAGTTACTGGTCACATAATCAGGCTCATCTATGATTTCTGATACTGTGCTTGTGACATAGAAGCATTCATGGAGAGAAGCAATTTAATGGACAGGAAATGGAGGTGAGGCGCGTGAGACCAAGACTGTGTTCATGTGAACACTTGATGGAACCAGTTACTGCTATGAAACTGTGTGCAGTTGTATCGTCATTAAGGGCTACTGGCTTGACGTATGGGGGATAAAGACCTAAGTGTTTCCATCAAGATGACATTGTTGGAAGCCAGGACATACATTTTAATGACTCTCCCCATGTTTTTCTCCCGTACCCTAGAAGTAGGAACAGCCCTACTTTTATGTTTGCTGGTCATGCCCACTGTCATTCTGTTCCAACTGCAGTGGAAATTAAATGTTACTTCAATGGGGATAGCATACACACACACACACACACACACACACACACAGAGAGAGAGAGAGAGAGAGAGAGAGAGAGAGAGAGAGAGAGAGAGAGAGAGAGAGAGAGAGAGAGAGGAGTGCAGTAAGCTAATTAAGAGATGGGCAAGACAGTTTGTGACATACACAAAGGAGGAAAATGGTGGGGGAAGGAGCGATTTGGAAGGAATAGCTGTCAAGGAAATAAATAAATAAATAAATAAATAAATAAATAAATAAATAAATAAATACATAAATAAATCAGCATCGCTGCTGCCTGCCCACCCCTGCCTAAGGGCAGAGCCCCCAAGGAAATAGGCACAGGGGAATTCTCTCCCACCATCAGTCCCTTTAGGCAGGAAAGATGTCAAAAGCCAACCTGGGCAAAGCCAGCAAAGCTTGCCCACAGAAGAATCTGTACCTGCCGCCAAGCTAGGCCAGATTTAAAAGAAACCATGGCTGCAGGCGGCCATCCTCAAAGCCTCTTCCCGCAGAAGGTGATCTGCCGCTGCCACCCCATCCATGACGCACCCTAGGCGCCTCATCGCCACCACCTCCGCACGCACCCACCCATCCTCGGGGTATTAAACATCCATCCTTGCCGCCATCCTTTTGACGTTTGGATCGTCTCGGGCGGTGAGCCCTGACCGAGATCCTGCCCGGAAGGGGCGTCAAGGTGAGAGGCGCAGGGGCCAACGAGGCATCCCAAGGCAGGGGAAGGCTGCTTGAGAAGGCAGAAGGGGAAGCCGAGAAAAAGGGGGGTGGGTGGGCGTCCATGCCTTCCTTCCTCTCCTCCCCCCCAACCCCGCGGCTCAATGCTGCCTTGGAGCCCCGGGGGCTGCGCGAGGCGCCCTTACCAGGCTCGTGCTCGCCGGGGTTGTCGGAGATCTGGATGGCCAAGAGCTCCCGGCCTTCGAAGCTCCGGCCCACGCTGTAGATGCGCGAGATGGAGGGGCACTGCAGCCACACCGACACCAGCGCCTCCCGCAGCTCCGGGTAGCGGTGGTACTCGAAGGAGATGCCGTCCTCCTGGCTCAGGCGCCGCCGCCGGTTCGCGCCGCCGCCGCCGCCCGCCGCCGCTTCGGGCTCGTCGGCTTCGGCGCCTCGCCAGCAGAAGGCTCCCCAGGCGCCGCAGAGCGCCAGCAGCAGCGCCCAGGCGCGACCTCGCCCGGCCATGGCTCAGCCGAAGGAAGGAGGAGGAAGGCAGAGGCGGGTGGCGCTCGAAGGGTCCCCCTCCGGCTCGCGGGCTGCTCGCGGAGTCACTGGGCTGACTCCTTGCGCTGGATCGCTCGCTTCCTCGCTTCCTCGCTCGCTCGCTCGCGGCCACCGCCAGCGGCTTAAACCTGCTCCATTCAAGGGAGAGGCGGCAGAGGCAGATGCTCGCTCGCTCGCTCGCTCGCTCTCTCCGCAGGCTGCACTACTCGCGCAGGAGCCAAGGGGAGACCCAGGATGTACCACTTCCACTCAGGGGATGGTGAGGTGACGTGCTTCCACGCGGCGCCGACCTGGATGGCCGGTGGCGTTTTACCTCACCGCGCGCCGCGCCCCCTGATAGTGGTTAGTCCTGCCTGGGTATAAAGCAGGGCGAGGCTGGTGGGCACGCAGTCCCCCTTTCGGTCACCTTCAAGGCAAATGTACTGCTCTTGACGGGAGGATGCTTAATATTCGGGTTCTTTCTTTTTTTTTTTCTTTCTTTCTTCTGCGTCAGAAGGCTGGTTCAGGAGACGTTGCAGTTCCAGCTTCTTCCCTAGAAAGCCTTCCCTTTTTCGCTGTAGAATGGCTGCTTCCATGCTGCTTGAGAGGCACTCTGCACATGCCCTGCGGATCAGTGAAGTCTCCTAACCACAAAAGCAGGCCACAACCCATGGACTTGACTTTCAGATGCCTCAGGATCGTGGAGCCTTTGCCCGCTCAAAGGCACTGGCTATGGTTTCACTCTTGATGATGTTCATGCCCAACTGATGTATAAAACATTCCAAGCAAAACAAATGATGAGAAATAAAGAGCACCTCAGTCAAAGTTCTCATGGATCCGTTTGAAGGGTGCAGTTAATCAGGAATATACATTTATAACAGTGACAGACAAAAGCATTTAAGCAACACAACATGGCAGACAATTTAACAACAAAAAGACACTGTAGTGAAAACAAGATCCCAGTAAAACCAGGAGCAAATGTGACTTAAATGTTTTATTTTCAAATAAATGGGTACAGAGTGGCAGCCTACATAGATGAGAGGAGTGACAGTGGGGACCTTCTAATATTGTTAGGACTACATATCCCATTATATCTTGCCAGCAGAGCCAAAGGTGGGGGATGAATATAATGTGAAAAAATCGCACTGTCCATCAATTTTAAACATCTTAAGGAGTAAAACTCTACTGAGCGAGATGAGACTTAGTTTCTAGCCCTCTCTTTAAAAATGTTTGCTTGAAATATTTTAGTGAAGGAGTAAAAATATTACCCAACCCAGAACGTTGTTTCTATGCATGGATCACATGACTACTTTTTCTGTTCACTAGACATGCCCCACTGCTGGAAACTGTTTCAAGGGCTAGTGCATACAGTGCTCCACTGTAGTATACAACGGTGATATATTGTCCATGTTACTTGATTTATGATCGCCCTATTCTTATGTTTGCTGGTAAATTTATAATCTAATATACACTAAAACAGTGGTTCTCAACCTGTGGGTCCCCAGATGTTCCTGGACTGCAACTCCCAGAAGTCTTCATCACTAGCTGAGCTGGCCAGGATTTCTGGGAGTTGTAGTCCAGGAACATCTGGGGACCTACAGGTTGAGAACCACTGCTCTAAAACTTACATGATAAGGCAAGCGTAGAACCTATGCTAATCTCTAATCTTTTTCTATATAACAAGGATGACAATTTGTAGCACCAAGCACCTCCGGAAAGGTGTCTCTCTTCTTCTATTTGGAAGTAAGTTAGCACAGGGTTCAACTATGGGTCTTAATACTCCCATTTTTGCATTGGGTTCGGCTCTCTTGAAATCTAGTTAAACATCTCTAACTACGCGATGTACAACTAAGAACTCTATTTTTGCCAAGAAAAATGTTAAATTGATTCTAGTCACACTTTTGAAAACTCATTTTGATTGCCTGTGCTGGAATAAATAGTGTCCCTGAGTGGTTGCTGAGTTTTCGGTGCCAGGTAAAATTGGTTTTGGACTGCAGTATACCCTGTGGTCTGAACTCTTCCTTTTTTCTGTTTCTTTTTTATTGCTACATCAAATTAGCATTATGTTGCTTCACACCATAAATTGGGAGCAGGGATTGAAGATGCAATTCAGACCAAACATGACAATTCTTACAAGACTAAATAAATGGCTGTTGGAGTAGTTGTGGTCTGCATTACAGGCTCCTGACGTTGGCTTTGCTGAATGAAAGCTGCTGAGTCCATCCTCAGCAGTCTCAAGGCAGGGAAATTCCTCCTCAAGTAAGGCACATGGTTGAGGTGAAGAATTCAGTTCCCGGCACAGAGGGAATATCAGGATCTGGAGCGCTGAAAGAGCCATTACACAACACAGCTCAAAACCAGGCTAAAAGTTGTTCCTTGAGGATTCATACACCAATACAAAAAACCCATGGGACATTAAATTGATTTCTCAAAATCCAAGCCAACTCCTGATTTAATTCAACAGTGTCCCTGTGCCCATAATTCATTGTTTTGGTCAAGGGTGTTTACTGAGAGGTAGAGGGGCTTGACTTGAACATCAAACAAGGTATGCGGGCAAGGAGAACTTAACACTTCCCTTACATACACCAAAGCATCTTTGGATTCCACCCAAGTTCACATGATTAGAGGCCTGAAAAGGAATTTGGATCACAGTGTAGCCGCAGAGAAGCAATCAATTCACCAATCTCACCCACATTACTTGATATTAGCCAGTATGATGTTGTTGTGGCTGGAGTGTGAAAATGGGGTTTGAGAGATTCAAAGTCCTAGTCCTGGCTGTGCTATGAAGTGACATGTGTCTCAGCCTGTAACTCTCATGGCTGTTGTGAGATAAAGCGTTGAGGAGAGACACCTATACTGTAGGTCTCTTTGATACATGTGCTATACAGGTGTAGGGCAGGTGCGATTAAGAGAATAAGGTTGTCATTATCATGTGTAATTCGGCCAATAATTGCATTATATTTTATAACATCTACATGGGCGGTAATGGCAATTACCTAACACAAGGGGGGTATTCCATGCAACAGCTGTTAATGTTGTCTGGAAACCATTTTTCATAGAGTTGGGCTTAAAGTAGCTCTCCGTCAGCAATACTCAGCCTTGGCACTGCTAAGGAAAATCACTGTGTAATTAGTAAGCTATTTCCAAGCAGTAACAGCTGCCTCACAGGACATCATTACACAGAAGCCAGGTTGGCAGCATTCCCATTTACGAACATCTTGAAACATATGATATCCCAGAATTCCAGGTTAGTAGAGATAATGATAATTGTTTCAGGGTAGCAACTGTACATTATTAGTTCAGAATATGAGCTACAGAGAGTGCTAACAGCTTTGAAAACACATACAGTAACAAGCATTTATTACAGATTAATGTTGAACCCCATGGTTAAGACCCTGCTTCTGTCAGTGTTACAGAAGTTAAGCAATTCTTCTATCTGTAACATACACACACACTTCAGTGCCTCTACTAGAGTACTAGGAAACCCTCCTGAACAAATTCTGAGGTAATCTGGTCAGCTATCAGGGAACAGAAGAAAGTCAAGAAAGCTGCTAGTGTAACTACAGATTTAGGTGTTTAATAGGACCCCTTATGACACTGCAGGCACAGCCATTTGAAACGGTATCACTTCACCTTAAAGCAGCTTCACAGGGTCAGTGGTTATTTGAAGAGGCGATTTGGTGGGAATACATAAATCACCTCACTGCAGTTCTTCTTTTTGAGGGCTTTTTAATGGTGCAATTAAAATGCTCACAGCAGAGCAGGGATCTGCTTTGCCCACACAGCTACACTACAAAAGTAGGGGACATATTTCATCCTCGAGGGCTGAATTCAATTTATGAAAAGTTTTCAAAGGTCATTTTCTAGTAAAGATGAAAGTTTGGGGTCAAAAAATGTCAGCATGTTTGAGCTTATAGTCGTTATTGCTAGTCATTAAGCCATTAAGCCCTTTTGGATTGGGAGAGGAGAATACAAAAGCCAGGAAACCACATAATAATTGTACCATAAAGAAAACGAGCATATGGTCATCAGAGAACCACAAGATTGAGACCCTACAGTGGTGAGATTTAGCCCAAAGGCCATATATCCTACATCCCTGTGTATCCCCCCCCCCCAAATAAGTGTCATTCACTTATGTGGGACTTAGTTCCAAGTCAGTTTGTATAGACCTGCAGTCTAAACATTAAATTCTATATTGGTATGGAACAGTAATCCAAGAATAACAATGATTTACTGGTTTATTAACTTGTGGTGAATCTTGTGCTACTAAACATTCCACAAAGATTTTCAGAGGGTTGGGATTTAGATGTCAGACAATTCTGGGAGAATAAATCACAGCCCTGGAGACAGACTCATTTAATGTAAATAAATGTTGACATATTTAAAATTATTTGTAAATGTGTGATCTAATCCAGCACTTGAATGAAATCAGATCACAACGAGTTTGTATCTTGTATGCATGTATGAGAGTGTATACACATTTATTTTCAAGATTATCCCAACCAGGCATAAAGATAAGAGCCTACAAATAGAATATAGCTGGGATTCTGTGCATTCTTTGTACTAAAAATATCTTACAAATGTCCTCTTTGGCCTGGTTGACTGCAAAGAACAGTCTGTAAAAATTGTACATCAGGCAGCTGAATTATTAACAATGTAAAGTTTACATGACTTGAAAGAAGCATGTTACACATTCTTTCTGATAATACTTGTAGAACTGTTGGATACTGTAGCTTAGTATCTGACTGTGGAGCCAGAGGAAAGAAGTTTGATTCCCCATTGTGCCTCCAGAGATGAGCCAGTCTGTGTAATGGTCATGGGTGAGCCAGGGTGCCCACAGAAGAAGGGGGATGGTAAACCACATCTAACTATTCCCTATCTGGAAAACCCTGGAATGGGTCACAATAAGCCAGAGCCAAGTTGATGGTGCACATACACATACACATACTTGGAAGCTGCCCAAACATACATATCAGGTGGCATATTTTGTAATCAGATTTTAACAAAGATGCTGGGTGAACGACAGAAACATCCATGCTAGCTAGGGATCTTGGGATCAAATTATAAACCCAAGCTTTATTTTCAGTGCCAAAACTGAACTGGACTCCAGAGTCCCTTCAGCCGAGAATACATTCCTGTTACCCATGCTTTCTTTATTTCAATAGCTTAATTTTAGGTTGTAAAAATCATTTCATTGTTGCTATTGCTAAAAAGCTCAGGAATTAGAAACTCCTAAAATAATTCTGAAATGTATAGATGTATAGATGTAATAGAGATGAAGTGTATAGTGTATCTGGTGGCTAACCCTGATGCAAGACCTCTTTGTAATGCTGATATAAATATTAAACATTACTCTGCAGCCTAGATTAAACATCATTCTTTTCACAATAAGTTTCATTTATGTTCATGCGTATAGTTACATAATAATCCACATATGTGTACTTTCATAGATTTATCCATTTATTGCTATTTATGCTTCGTTATTTTCCTTCTTTGTCCCAACCACAGTCACATGGTGACAGTCTTCAAAACTGATTATATCATGTACAATATTAAATGGACCTATAGCATCTGTATGTTTCAGAAGGCCTTTTTGGTATCTGTTCTAGTCATATTGTTTATAAATAGATACTTACTTCCTGACAAATTAATCAGCTTGTTTCTTCCTACTTGCTATATGAAACATATGAGTCAATTGTTCCTGTAAAATTTTCAGCCATAGTTTTAGAATACTAAAGCAAAAAAGCAAAGCATTCTGCTTATGTACAGCCCCATAGTACTTAAAGCACTCTAAGCGGTTCACAGGTTAATTCTGCTGGCTACACATTTCCTCCGCCCACCAATATTCCAATTCCTTTCCCAGATTTCTCCCAGACCCCTTGATGAACCCATATATTTTTCAGAGATAATGGAATAAAGAGTTGAAACCACCCCCTTATCAGACTCATCTAAAGAGCAGAGGAACACCTCAAATCTAGTGAGACTTCTGGTGGCTTGTTTCCTAATCTTGAGCTGTTTAATAAACAAGCTTATGTGCTGCCAACTGCAGAATCATTTAGAAGAGTCAATGTGTTAAATTAGTTTGGTTCTTTATGAACACTGCATGAGTAACCCATTTAATATTAGTTTTTAAGATTGAGAAACCATTACCATGGTGCTGGAAGTATGAATGAAGCTTCAATGACTTTAAAAATGCTTCTAACTAGTAATAATGTTTATAGTGGATAATAAAGTATATCGTCCATAGTATGTGGCCCCTTAAAAAGACAGAAATGACCAAAACAAAATGTGTTGGAGAACACTATGAGTTCTTTTATTAGTTGTACTAAAAACAAAGCAAAGCAAAAAGCAAAGTATTATGCTTGTATACCACCCCATAGTGCTTAAGCACTCACTAGGTGGCTTGCAATTCATTTATAGAGGCTACACATTGCCCCCCCCCCGTGAGCTAGGTACTCATTTTACTGACCTTGGAAGGATGGGAGGCTGAGTCAACCATGAGCTGGCTACCAGGGATTGAACCCCAGGTTGTGAGCACAGTTATAGCTGCAGTACAGCTGTTTAACCACTGCACCACAAGGCTCTTTGAAATGGAAATGGAAGGATGTAGTCAGCATATTTTGTGATTGTATAAGACAGTGGTCCCTGACTTTGGGTTTCCTGATGTCCTTGGATGACAACTGTTAGAAACCCTGGCCAGCACAGCTGCTTTTGAAGGCTTCTGGGAGTTTTAATCCAATGACGTCTGGGGACCCAAGGTTAGTACCCGGGTGTGTATGGTATGGTCAGGGCATGCACAACTGGGTGTGTAACCAAATATATAATGCAGAGACACTCCACTCCTCATTGGTTAGTTGTAGTTAATGGTGGCAATGTACATAAACTTCCAGAGACACCAATAGACTTCTGGCTATCATGTTATTTTATTTCACAAAAGGCCAATTTTTGTACCCAGATTATCTAAAAGCTAGTTTCCAAATAATTTTATTAATTTTTAACATGTTACTTCCAAGCTCTGCATTGTGCCAGAATTATAGTTCAAACCTCAGCAGAACATTTTGCCTTCCTGAATAAATGAGGGCTAATCTAGACAGTGTGAAGGAGGGAGATGGTTTGAGCTGAAGAGGGTTGCTAGGAGATGCAGTATGCCATTTGGTGCAGTCCTCAGACCCTATATATGACCCTATTTGGTCTTCAGTATTTGCTGATATCCTGAAGTGCCCTACATGGAACTGAAGAAGTGATTAATTTACCAATATCCTGAAGTGGCTGTTTTATTAAGTCCCTTCACAATTTTGACTAATTGGAGGGATGCTTGCTTTAGGTCTGTTTTTGGTCTGTTTCCACTCTGGCCTCAAAACAGAATGATTCTATCCACACCTGAAAAGTAGAAGCCCCTGAGAGAACTGTTCTGGAGAGGGGGGGGGGGTGGGTTTCGATCCCTCCAAAATATCATCTGCCTTCTTTCAGAGCCAAACCAGCCCATTTCTGCCACAGACCAAACAGAGGGCTAAAAGCCACTAAAATCCTGGGTACACATTAATTTCCTCAAACAACATTCTGGAGCGGAGTTCGTGGTCTCCATATGTTCCATTCCTGTGCTGGAGGAACAGAAGAGCACCCAGTTTTGTTTTGTTTTTAATTTTCCTTTCCTCCCCACCCCCCAATTATTTATTCTATTTTATCTACTGATGATCCCTGTTGGTCTCCTTGGTAAATGTTAGGAGAGGGATGGGGATCAGATGCCATTGGACTACAACTCCCATGGTCTCTGAGCACCAACTATGGCAGCTGGGGCTGATTAGAGTCATACTCCAACAGGATCTGGAAGGATATAGTTGCCCAACCCAGCTTTCAGATAATTTAGTTGCTGAAAGAGCTATAAGATAAGCGGAAGAAATGTAACACAAGCGTTCCCTGCTTTACCCAGAAAAACCATCTGAATTCTTGGAGACTAGAGTCTGCTTGGCATGAGGCTGTTTTCCATTTCACAGCATAGCAATGCTTCATTCTACATGCAAGTGTTCTTTTTTAATGTCAATGAAGCTAAATACATGTTTCCAGCCGAACGGTAGTGATTCCCTAGGACTGCGTGTTTATTCCACCCTAAACCACTAATTTAGTGGTTCAGCTCATCTGAACTGAAATGAGGCAGAGGATTACACACACCCATTCTGGCTGCAGATTACAAATATGGGCTACTCAGGTTTTATAGATTCTGTGCTCACTGGTGTCCATTTTGCAGATGTATTGTCTGAATGCATCCCTTGTGCTCACTCATTTTACAATACTTTCAGCTGGGAGCAACATTCAAAATGAAACAGCTAGATTATGGGAAAGCAAGATATTTGAAATCACTGGGCATTGGTGGCCACAAACAAAGATCAACAGAACAAAGCAATTGTTGGATTCAGCAAAACAGCTACGTCTGCATATATATTTGCTGTCCAATGAGTCACAACTGACCTTGTTGTGCTTTTAGATTTAGCTGCCTAAACAAACTTTCTGGCCAGCATCTCTGCTGTGGGCAAACTCTGCTTATGGTAAATTGTAGTTTGGTTTAACCACAGGATGTCATTTTCTAAGTTTAAGTTTTGTATGGAAGTACATTGGTATGGTCGGTTTTCCTCTGATTTTCATGTCAAACATTTCTTTCCTTGTTATTAATATATTTGGGTTTTTTTTAGATTGCATGTTCTTTAAATGATTCTGTAACAGATGCCATTTATTTATTTATTTATTTATTTATTTATTTATTTATTTTATATACCACAACCATCTAGCAAAAAAGCTAGTCTGGGCGGTTTACAAACATATACAAAATATAAAAACAGATTAAACAACTTAAAATGGTAAATAGCATATCACCATCTTATAGCCACTGAGCATGCTCATTCAATACCAACTTATTTCCATTTGTAAATGTGTATATATATATATATATATATATTTGTTTTCGTAGATTTTCACGGGTATAGGTATGCATGTTAGGGTGGATTCGGGTTTCTTCCCGTGTAGAAATCTGGTTGTTTTGGCGACGTTTCGACGAGGTCTCACTCATCATCTTCAGGCTGGTGTTCTGGCTTCTTTCTTCTTGAAGCAAAGCGTGATCTCAGTTGACGTCCTTCTATAAATACTGCTGGGGGGTGTGGTTTGCTTGCTCTGTTGCTGATTGTAGGTTCGTTTGTTCTTTTGTGATCTGCTGTGTGGCTGAGGCGATCGTTAAGGGCTTAACTGCTGGTGGGTTAGATGGCTGTTTAGAGACATCCTGTGTGGGTGAGGTGCTGGATGTGTGTCTATTAGCCTTTTGTTTCTTAACGACCTTGGTGATGGGCGTTCTGGCAGCATCCTGGGCTTTGGTGGAGTGGGGTCCCGTGTCTTGTGAATTCATTTTGGTCTGGCTGCGTGTCTGTGGTCTCCCAATGTTTTTTTGGCGTGTGTAAGTGTGCTCCATGTGGTGGCTGGAGTGGGGAGTAGCGGTAGATGGTGCAGTCGTGGTTTTGTTATTGGATGGTGGTTTCGTTTCATCTGTGGGAAGGGTCTGGGTTTGTGTTTGGTGTGGATGGAGGGTGGTGGCATCTTGTGTCCTTTTGGACCTGGTGTCAGTCTTTGTGGCAGAGGCTCGTCTGTTGACCAGGGCTAGTTTCCAGATGTCAGGCAAGCGGGAGGTGTCATCACGTTTATTCATGTTGTTTGGGTGTTTCTCTATTTCAATGGCTTCCATGATTATTCGACTGTTGAAGTGTTCCGTTTTGGAGATGAGTTTGGTTCTTTTAAAATCAATTTCATGAAATACCATGCAAAGTCTGCCCAGCCACATACATCGGACAGACAAACAGGAGAATAAGCGCACGCATCGCAGAACACAAGAACGCAGTCAAAAAAGAAGAAAAATCTTCCTCTCTCTTCCAGCACATAAAAACAACAGGTCATGAAATTGATTTTAAAAGAACCAAACTCATCTCCAAAACGGAACACTTCAACAGTCGAATAATCATGGAAGCCATTGAAATAGAGAAACACCCAAACAACATGAATAAACGTGATGACACCTCCCGCTTGCCTGACATCTGGAAACTAGCCCTGGTCAACAGACGAGCCTCTGCCACAAAGACTGACACCAGGTCCAAAAGGACACAAGATGCCACCACCCTCCATCCACACCAAACACAAACCCAGACCCTTCCCACAGATGAAACGAAACCACCATCCAATAACAAAACCACGACTGCACCATCTACCGCTACTCCCCACTCCAGCCACCACATGGAGCACACTTACACACGCCAAAAAAACATTGGGAGACCACAGACACGCAGCCAGACCAAAATGAATTCACAAGACACAGGACCCCACTCCACCAAAGCCCAGGATGCTGCCAGAACGCCCATCACCAAGGTTGTTAAGAAACAAAAGGCTAATAGACACACATCCAGCACCTCACCCACACAGGATGTCTCTAAACAGCCATCTAACCCACCAGCAGTTAAGCCCTTAACGATCGCCTCAGCCACACAGCAGATCACAAAAGAACAAACGAACCTACAATCAGCAACAGAGCAAGCAAACCACACACCCCCAGCAGTATTTATAGAAGGACTTCAACTGAGATCACGCTTTGCTTCAAGAAGAAAGAAGCCAGAACACCAGCCTGAAGATGACGAGTGAGACCTCGTCGAAACGTCGCCAAAACAACCAGATTTCTACACGGGAAGAAACCCGAATCCACCCTAACATGCATACCTATACCCGTGAAAATCTACGAAAACAAATATCCGACCTCTACGGGGAGGAAACCTTCCAGCTGACCAGAACCTACGAGAAACTAGAAGTCCGAAGAGCCACCATCTTATGTGACATTGCATTCCTACGCAACTGCCGAGATAAAAATGTGATCCCCACAAGCTTCCAACTGAAATTCCACTCAAAAACCCCATCCAGCGAAAGGATCCTGAAAAGAACAGAACTAGCCCTAATCAGAAACGAACTACACAAGAAAAGATACCTACTAGATCAAACCAACAGAGACCTACTCACTCTCCACCTCAAACTCAGCAACAAAATCCACCCAACACTCTGGAACAAATCCAAGCAACTCGCCGCCTGGAGAGCTGAAACAGAGACCTCCCACAAGACAGACATACACACCAACAAACTCCACAAACTGGAAAAACGCCAGAAGCCCAACCCCCCACAGCAGCCCATGAAACAAACAGTTCACAACATATCAGACAGGACACTCACCATCGCAGAGACCAAAGTCCTGTCCAAAGGATTCAACTTTGCAGTCGCCCCCAGACACATCCCCACTGAAAACATCATATGCGGAGTGGAAGCCAGCCTAACCAAAATCAACCCAGATGAAGCCAACAAAATCAGACTCGAAGTCACCAATATCCTCTGCTCCAGCAAACCACCCAGAAGCAATTTACACAAAGAAGAACAAAAAGCCCTCACCAACCTGAGGAAAGACAACAACATAATCATTCTCCCAGCAGACAAAGGCAATGCCACAGTGGTGATGAACACATCTGACTACCAAGCCAAACTATCCAACCTACTACAAGACCCTGCTTACATACCTTTGAACGCAGACCCCACCACCTACCTGGAAAAAAACCACCAAAGCCAAAATAAAAGCCTCACCCTTAAGTGAAGAAATCAAGCCAAGCATCATCCCCAGAGAGAAATCATCCAGATGCCCCAAGCTCTACGGACTCCCCAAGATTCACAAAGAAGGAACACCTCTCAGACCCATAGTCAGCTCCATAGGCTCACCCCTACAAAACCTCGCCAAATTTCTTGCCAAACAACTCCAGCCCTATGCAGAATCCATCACTTCATACGTACAAAACTCGTTCCACTTAATAGAAATTATAAAGAAACAAGACCTACAACCCAATGACCTACTCGTGAGCTTCGATGTTGTTTCGCTCTTCACACAAGTGCCCATTCAAGAAGCCTTGACAGCTATCCACAACAAATACAACCCCCCCAAGCACATCCTAGATCTGACCAACCACTGCCTAACCAACACATACTTCATCCACAATGGACAAAGATACAAACAGATAGAAGGAGCACCCATGGGATCACCCCTCTCACCGGTCATCGCAAACCTATATATGGAACACTTTGAAACCAACGCGTTACAGAAGTCCGAACATAAACCCAAACTCTGGCTCAGATATGTTGACGACACCTTTGTTATCTGGCCACACGGGAAAGACAAACTGAACAACTTCCTCACACATCTCAACAGCCTACACCCCAAAATACAATTCACTATGGAAATAGAAGCCAACAACCAACTTCCCTTCCTGGACGTCCTAATCTACAAAAAACCCGACGGCTCCTTAGGACATACCATCTACCGGAAAAAAACACATACAAACCGCTACTTAAATGCACAATCACACCACCACCCTGCACAGATCAACTCCGTAGCAAAAACCCTCATCTCCAGAACCAAACGCCTCGCTGATAAAGACCACCTAAAAACTGAATTACACACTCTCTCGAATGCCTTAATTGCGAACGGATTCCAAAAAAACACCATCACCAAACTAATCCAAAAAGAAACACCCCCCAAGAACCAAGAAACAGAAGAGAACAACGGCACTGCCCTCCTCCCTTACATCAAAGGCACCACAGACAAAATCAGCAAAATTCTCCACAAACACAATATCAAGACAGCCTTTTGCACCGAACAAAAAATAGCCAACATTTTAAGAAACCCCAAAGACAAGATTGAGCTAGAAAACCAAGGAGTCTACGAAATACCATGCAAAGTCTGCCCAGCCACATACATCGGACAGACAAACAGGAGAATAAGCGCACGCATCGCAGAACACAAGAACGCAGTCAAAAAAGAAGAAAAATCTTCCTCTCTCTTCCAGCACATAAAAACAACAGGTCATGAAATTGATTTTAAAAGAACCAAACTCATCTCCAAAACGGAACACTTCAACAGTCGAATAATCATGGAAGCCATTGAAATAGAGAAACACCCCAAACAACATGAATAAACGTGATGACACCTCCCGCTTGCCTGACATCTGGAAACTAGCCCTGGTCAACAGACGAGCCTCTGCCACAAAGACTGACACCAGGTCCAAAAGGACACAAGATGCCACCACCCTCCATCCACACCAAACACAAACCCAGACCCTTCCCACAGATGAAACGAAACCACCATCCAATAACAAAACCACGACTGCACCATCTACCGCTACTCCCCACTCCAGCCACCACATGGAGCACACTTACACACGCCAAAAAAACATTGGGAGACCACAGACACGCAGCCAGACCAAAATGAATTCACAAGACACAGGACCCCACTCCACCAAAGCCCAGGATGCTGCCAGAACGCCCATCACCAAGGTCGTTAAGAAACAAAAGGCTAATAGACACACATCCAGCACCTCACCCACACAGGATGTCTCTAAACAGCCATCTAACCCACCAGCAGTTAAGCCCTTAACGATCGCCTCAGCCACACAGCAGATCACAAAAGAACAAACGAACCTACAATCAGCAACAGAGCAAGCAAACCACACACCCCCAGCAGTATTTATAGAAGGACTTCAACTGAGATCACGCTTTGCTTCAAGAAGAAAGAAGCCAGAACACCAGCCTGAAGATGACAAGTGAGACCTCGTCGAAACGTCGCCAAAACAACCAGATTTCTACACGGGAAGAAACCCGAATCTATATATATATATATATATATATTTGCCCCTAAGGATTTTTTTTGTTTCTTTTGAGAAGCTTGGCAGTCTCCTAAGACATCTGGTACCTTCCTCTTCAGCAAGGTTGCTGCCGATTTGATTACACAAACAGTGCCTCTCTCTCCTGAAAATCAACACCACAAAAAATAATCAGGGATGTCTTTAGGTCTGAGTCCCAAGTCCAAGTCTTTTGTACCAAGTACCAAGTGCAAGTCCTCGGAAAAGAGTTCCAGGTCCCAAATCTGAGTCACTATTAAAAACAACCTCCTCCCCCGCAGGTAAAAAAAGGGAGGGTGAGTGGGTTGTGAGTCACAATTCAGACCTGACTCACTGGTGTGTGTGTGTATGTGGGGGGGAAACGAGTCAAGGTTTATTCAAGTCACCAGTGCAACTTAAATCTGTCTTGACAGCAAGTTACATGGGTCACATCCCCATCTGTGCAAATTATATAAAGCAAAAGCAAAGTGTTCTGCTTATATACTGCCCCATAGCGCTTCAAGCACTCTCTGAGTGGTTTATAATTTAATTATGCAGGTTGCACATTGCTCCCCTCCCCCCACAGCAAGCTGTATACTCATTTTACTGACCTCGGAAGGATAGAAGGCTGAATCATCCATGAGCTGACTAATTGGGATTGAACCCCAGATCATGAGCACAGTTTTAACTGCAATACAGGCATTTAACCACTGCACCACGAGGCTCTTCTATTATGAAAAAAATTGCAGACTGGAATCCCATCAATTATGCCCACTTAGTTTAAATCCAGTGGTGTAAATCTCAATGGCAAATTGCCACCAGTATAGAAGCTGAAGCTTACCAATCTAATCATCCATCAAGTCATATGCCTGGTATTTGACACTAGATGCAAATGCTGACTTTTTACTGGAGGCAACCAGCAGATGAGATTTATGCTGTTGGATTAGGCCCACAAGCATAAGCAAGCAGATTCTGGCAGCTGTATGCAAATTTCCAGGGATAGCTAAAGCATTTGGCTGCCTAAGGCAGAGAACAAATTGGCATGCACCACACCCAGACTATATACAGGAGCAAACTTGACCAGTAGTTCAGTCTTTAACAGCACAATGTGACAGTGAGTGCTGTTACAGCAATGTAAAAAGAGAGACTAGACACATCCTGAATAGGAGGCGCTTTCCTGAGAAACTGAGTGGGAGCTCTACCCATTGCCTTGGGTTTCCAGGGCAGAGGCTCTGTTAAGCCTTCTATGTAAAGGAAAGGCAAACATTTGTTTTAAAGCAGAACTTATGTGATTTCTTAAAAGGCTGGCTTACAAATATGTACTTCCCATGAAATATATAAGCTAGTCTTTAAGGTGCCAGCAGCTTTTGGGCTTTTTATTTGTTCTTTTATATTTTTAATTATTATTTAACTTGTATTCTGTTTTTACCTATTGCACTGATTAACACATCTAACTTCTCTACATCTACTACTGCTTTGTACCTGACTTTATTCAGTTGATGATAAGGAGAACATTATTCAATTCCACCCCTAAAACCCTCTGAAAGTGCAATCAACCTGCCTGGCTTCAGAGGATACAATCAGCACCATTACTTTCTCAATGTTTTGAGAAGTATGCTTTGGCTGAATATTCTCAGTTATGACTTAGTCGTCAGTAGAGATGGGCACGACTTGAAAAAAATTTTTTCGAGTTGTCGTTAGTCGGGCCAGTCCCATTTCGGGTCGTTTCCGGTTTTCGCGAAAATTCGCAAAAATTAGTCGGTTCGTTTTTTCGTTTTTCGTTGTCGTTAGTACTGGTTTTTTTGGGGGGGGGAGCGGGCTCCTGGAGGCACCTCTGTGGGGTGGGTGCCTCCTCTGGCCCGCTATAAAGGGAAAGTGGGCTCCTGGAGGCACCCGTGGGTGCCTCCTGCCACTAGGAAGGGGAAGCAGGCTCCAAGAGAGACCCTTCCTGGCAGTTTATAAATTTTCGCGTGTTTCTGTTGTGCTTGTGTGTTTTTGGACCACGATTTCAAAAACAATATTGCGTTCGCCGCCCCATTTTGGATCCCCCGCCTGCACCGCATGGCATGGCGATGGCGACTCGCGAGTCCGGCTGCCCAGGATGGGGGGGAGGCGGGACCCCCCCTCCAGAAACCACCCCTCCGGTAGGTGCCCTGCGCCCTTAGTCAAGCAGGCATTTTTCCGCCTGCTTTTTTGGCCCGGGAATGGGTGGGGGAGAGTTTAAAAGTTTTTTCCTGTGCCGTCCGTGCCGCTTGCTTGCGCTTTAATTGCGGCGGCCGGCGAGACTGGGCTTTTTGCTGGCTGGCTGCGAGCCTGCGGCGAGTCCCACAGAGCAGCCCACTAGGACGGGGGATGGGGGGGAGGCCGGGGACCTCCAGAAACAACCCCTCTGGTAGGTGCCCTGAGGCACGGCAGGCATTTTTCCGCCTGCTTTTTGGCCGGGAACCGGGTTTTTTTAACTTTTAAAAACTTTTTTTCTGTGCCGCGTGTGGCATCGCGCGATCTCGCGATGCAAGGAACGAGCACGACAAATCAGACCAAAATTGTTCGTTCGTCGGTTCGAGCTCGAAGTCTGGGGGAGTAATTCCCGTTACCGTTTCCGTAGAGTAACGGAACCGAGTAACGGAAACGGAAACGGAAATACCGCTAAGTCGTGCCCATCTCTAGTCGTCAGTATCAAGCAATGAAAAGATTTGGCCCATGTGCATCTAAAAGCAGTATCCTACAATTTATATTTTCCATGCTCATGCAAGGGTTGAGTGACTGTAGGACACTGCAGCTGCAAAGATTTTTCAGAAAATATAAACGTGTTAACAGTATCCCAAATGGAACCTAAGAGAAAAGAAGAATCACTCTGGTGCTTGCCAGAATACACAAGCTAGTCATGCTCGCACAACTTCACAGACCTCAGCAATGTGGATTCCAAACACATGGACAAAATTGAACAAAACATGAACAAAAGAGAAGAGAATTCTCCTTTAACTGAATGCAAAGTCTCCTAGGTGCTCTCTCAATATCTGGCATGTATCTATGCATTAGTATTGGGAGAGGTAAAATCCAGAGACAAGGGGCCTTTTTACACGACCCCTAAGATCCGCTGGCCACTTACATTCGGATCAGAGATCTTAGGGGTTCGTCGCTCTTCCTCTGTCTTCCTCTGTCCCCACCCACCCCGCACTTCCTGGTTGCTGGCTGCCTGAGGGAGGGAGAAAAAAGAAAGAAAAGCATGCCGTTTGTTCCCGGCAGCATTCAGATCTCTTAAAGGGGTGGGGCGCAAAAAAAGAACAAACAGAAGCCGGGAGAGCCCCGCACTCACTATCCTTACACCGGATCAAATATTTGTCACCATCAAAGACCAGGTACAAGAAAACTGCTGTTTGGTCGTGCTAAAGTGGGCGGGGTTGCAGTTAATTGTCTGCAAAGTCCGGAGCTGGTGGGTAAACATTTTTAAGGTCCGGACCTTGCAGCCATTTGCGGCGGAGCTTAGGGGTCGTGTATAAATGCCCAAGGTGCTTATCTCTGTGCCCTCCTCCTCAGCAGACCCAGAGCACCCATTCTCCCAGCCCTTCCTTGCCCCGTCTTTTGGCATCACCACCAACCCCCTCTTCTAGCTTTAGGTCCTGACATTGTAAGAAGTGGGATGCTCCTGAGCAAGAAATCTTAGAGGGTTCATATGAATTGCAGCCCAACAACATTGGAAAGGTCACCATTTTACCCCATCCTCCATCCTCCAGGTTTCCTCATTTCTTCAGCTTCATGATTTCACCCTCTATTGCTTTCCCAGCTTCCTGTTGACTGGGCCACCACACTTAAGTTCGTACCACTCCCCTTAACTACTCTATACTTAGGCCAGCTTTACAAGCTCTTCTGGCCGAGTCCATGGCCCCACCACAATTTAAGTCAGGGATGGAAAATGCATTGCCCTCTAGAATAGATATTGTTAGACTGCAAGAGGAACTCTCATCATTTCTCACCACTGGCTATGCTGACTACACCTGATGGGAATTGCAACTCAACCACATCTGGAAGAGCATATCTTCCCTAACCTTGCCTAAGTGCTGTGTAGAGGTTTCCATAGCAACCTTTTCTTTTGGGGGTAAGGGAAGCAGTAAGTTCCCTGTGTTCCCTTCAGTCACCATCTTTCTCGCCATTACTTTTCCTTTTCCTACTCCACTATCTTTTCTTAATTCTTCTACAGTATTAAGATGATGAACTTTAGTCACTCTTCTCACAAAGTAATGTGATAAGTACTAAAAATAATAAAAATATTATTTAGGAACAGATTTAAAATGAATTTAAAGACCAACATTAAAAACTGAAGCCATATGTAGTAATACAGTTTTTATTGTCTTCTAAAAACATGGGACTATCTGAAACTTGGAATAAGCCCAACAGTTTCTCCACTAATGGCACCAACAGATGCATATTATAATAATAAAGAAGATGCCTTGACTTTATCACGTTTCAGAATATGACAGGAAAAATTAAATCTTGGCAAGTAATAAAAGAGGAAAGAAAAAAAGATAAACTGGCTGACATATAATCAATTATTGTCAAGATATAAAGAAGATGCCCAGGAAAACAGAGGAAAATTAAGAAACTTAACAGAATTTGAGAAAGTAATTACACAAAAAATGACAAATTACTAGGACACATTTATAAATTACTACTGAGATTCGACACAGAAATGGAACCAGTTAATATCAGCATGTTGAAGTGGATGCAGAATTTGGGAAAAGAGATTACCTTCTAACAATTAGAAAGATTGTGGCCAAAATATATATATAAAATTCACAACATGTTAAATTCTAAAAGAAAATTGTACTATTGATGGTATATAACTCTGAAAGACATTAAAGCTATAGATAAAAGATATAATGGTCTTTGTTGGAAAGGTCAAAAATTTGAAGGCCCTGATTAGTACTTGGATGGGGGACCACCAGGGAATACCAGGTGCTGTTAGGCGCCTGGAGTAGAAACTGGCAAACCACTCCAGTATTCCTGCCAAGAAAACTCCATGGACATGGACTGTAATGACACAACAACAGCAACCATTCAAATGCAGGAACAGGAAGATGCATTTATTAGACCACAAAAAACAAATGAACTGCCAGCTGTTGATGATGATTTAGTTTATGCAAGCTGTGCAGCATGTTCTTGTGAGTAGTTCCAAAAATTATATGCTGGATATGAATTAGCACCAAAAGCTAGTGGTTTGTTGTTTGTTTGATGTATTTTTAGTAGATATCATCTGTTCCTGCATCTGTATTGCTTTGGAGACCACACAACCTTTTTCTGATTTTTTTTCTGGCTTAGTACATCGTTGGTGTCACCCCTTACAGCAGGTGCCTTCAAACGTTACTCAGGTGAAATCCTAGAAAAGAAAGACAACACCTGCTGAATTACGAGTGAACAAGAATTTCTGCTCTTTCAAGATGCTATTCAGAGCTTTTGGAAGTTTTTGGTGACCATTCCAGTGAAATACCATGTAAACTTAGGTGTTGTATGAGCAAAGTAGAAAATAAAGTAAAAGGTAAAGGTTCCCCCCGCATATGCATGCTAGTCGTGTCCGACTCTAGGGGCGGTGCTCATCTCCGTTTTCAAGCCGGAAGAGCCAGTGCTGTGCAAGTCCATGGCCATGTGGCCGGCATGACTGCAAGGAAACACTGTTTTACCTTCCCTCTTTTTACGGCGGTACCTATTTATCTACTTGCATTTTGCATGCTTTCGAACTGCTAGGTTGGCAGGAGCTGGGGTTATCAGCAGGAGCTCGCTCCGCTGCGTGGCACCCGGGATTCAAACCGCCAAACTGCCGACTTTGCAGTCTACAGTTTCGGTGCCTTAGTACCACTGAGCCACCACACCCCCTAAAAAAAGTAGAAAACAGTTTCATACTATTTACTGGACAGCTGCCCTTATGTGTATGTATTGTTATCTGGATTTCATTTCTTGCTGGATCTGAATTTTGGCTTAGAGAGCAGAAAAGAGAGCACATTTATCAGCCAAAACAAAAATAACCAGCAAAACATTTGCTTTATTGAAGTTGGCAGTGGCAGCAGCTGTTTAGCTGTGTCAGAAATTCTTGCATAGTGACATAGTGAACAATACAGCAAGGAGTGCTACGTATTTTGTTTTCTCTGGTGCACTGGCATTGTTGTAACTTTGTAATTGGATCCAGATATAATTGTGAGCAATGTAGATTGTGTAAAATCAGTGGAACCTAAGGAAGTCATTGCTAACTTCTTTCATTCCTTTCAGTACTTTAAGTACGACTAAGGTCTCATCCAGATATATTATGGGCCCCTGTTAAACAGGTAGTCCCATTACCCATTGGTCTGGATTAGTTTTGCAGAGCTAGGTGCTATTACTGGGGTACTTTACTTTCTTTCTTCTTTTGAAGGTCTGAGTTTCCTCTCAGGCAATTCCTTCTGTGACACCCCAAAGATGGACACCTTGGGTGGTTCTTTAAACAAACTTTTATTTGGAACATCTTCAACTTTACTAACCATGACTTCATGGAGACTCCCAAATCCCTTTCACAGATACCATTTTCCTGCCAGGTGTCTCCCATCCTATATCTGTGCAATTCATTCATTTTACCTAGATGCACCACTCTACATTTCCCTGTGTTGAACCCTATTCCATTAGCTTTGGCCCAAGACTCATATGTCAAGGTCCGTTTGGATTTTCATCCTATCCTCTAGGGAATTAGCAACCCCACCCAATTTGGTATCATCTGCAAATTTGATCAGCCAACTCTCTATTTCTTCCTCCAAGTCATTAATAAAGATATTAAATAGCACCAGACCCAGTACAAAACAAGAAATTCTGGTGCTTAACTAATTTTTAGGTTTCCTTTAATTATTGGAATGTATACTTGTTGGAATGTATACTGTATTTTATCGGGCCTTTGGCTGTAAAATAAAATTGATTGGTTGATATTTTATTGGAAGGAAGGAAGGAAGGAAGGAAGGAAGGAAGGAAGGTTGGTTCTATGTCTGCTTAATGCCCAACTGTATGTTTGTACCTATAGAGATAAAATAATTCAGTCCATCTTCTGTCTCCCACTCAAATTTAGTTTAAGCCAAAATCCAACTGTGCAATACTCCCCCTCCTATTAGTTCCCATTCAAGTGCCCAACCCATCATGCATCTAGTTCTGCAGCCACTGCAACACTGTGCATGTAACAAACAGGGAGGGAAAACTTACACCGTCACCTTTCTATGACCACATAAGCATAAGGATATAGAATGCTGACTGCTTAAGACTTGCATAAGGCAGAACATGATTACAAATCTTAAATGACCTGATATACATGGCAGCAATCTTACTGCTCACAGGAGTAGACAGGCAACATAAAGGAAAGCTGTGCTTAGCAAACTAGGCAGTACGTTTCTGATTGGGGAAAAACTGGTTTGAGCACTGCAGTTTGCAAACACGAACAGCAGATGGTGCTAAACATTGCCAACTAAGCACAAAAATACTTGGCAAGGAACAGCTGTTGGGAGATTTTCCCCCAGATGTTACACATTGAGATGGAGTTGAAGAATGCTCGACCCATGAATTGGAAAGCTCTGGTAGGAGGGAGGTCACATTTTTGAATGGTTGCTCATTATGAAAAAGCTTGCCAAAGATAGAAGAAAGCAAGCCTATCGGAGACAGGGCAAAGCAAAACCTATTGATCTAAGCCAAGTGGGTCCCAAGCTTGGGTAACCCAGGTGCTCTTGGACTGCAGTTCTTAGAAGCCTTCACCACTCGTTGTGCTGGACAGGGCTTTTGAGAGCCGCAGTCCAAGAACACCCGGGTTGTCCAAAGTTGGAAGCTACTAACCTAAGCGATCCAGCAAAGCCCCCTGTGCACCCCAAATGATTCCTGTAACCCGCAGCTCATGCAAGTTGTCTCTCCAGGGAACACATTTGTGTGTGGGGTACAATGGAAAATTCCAGTGGCCACTTCTGCAGCAATGAAAACGGCAAGATTTGTAGCCATGAACAATACAGGGATCAATTGCAGTTCTGCAGGTACAGTCTTTTCAGATGCTGTCTTAATTCCGCACACCCCCGAGTGAAAAATAGAAACTAGAGAATGTTTCTCTGAGTACTGCTGGTGCTGCTGCAGCAAATGAAAAGAAACCAAGATAAGAAAGGTGAGCCTTCCTGTTTCCGCATGCTTAACACCTTGCATAACTCTGGATGGACCATGTGTGTGAGTCAGAAGAATGTCACGTGCAAGCTTCTTACACACAGTATAGGAATGTACCAGAGTCGGGCCTACAACCTATATATACTCTGAAGTGGGACAATCCACACTTCTAGCATCTTGACTTGCCATCTAGTTTTACACTGCATTCCGAATCAACTTCTCCATGAAGAACTATCCAGGCATAATTAATACGGAAACTATTTCAACAGTAGATTTTAAAAATGTAACTTTAAGGCACTAACATTATTGCCTCTACTGTATATCAGACCTGTAGGTGTGTATGTTTTCATAATGTACACCATCTTCTGGTGAAGATGAACTATTACAGACCAGTACTTGGATTGGGAAATTTTTAAAAATTGCACAATTCATCATTTGCTAAATTGTTGATTTGTATTTGTATTAATCTATGCCCCCTAACAAATATGAATTAATGAAATGTTATTTATTTTTAAATTTGTTGATTCACCAGGATATAAAATGGCCCCTAAGGCACTTAGAGACACCAAAACTGCAGGGAAGCCTCCCGGACTCTATACAAACCCTCAATCAAGTTTGCTGAAGACTAGGTTTCTACAAACCAGCTTCTAAAGGGCACTTGCTGGGGATGGGGGAGAGCACTTTTGGGGTCTATAACTTGGATGTCTGAAACCCAATCTTCACCAAACCTTTAAGGATTAAAGGCATCTGATATTTGTGTGTCTAGGTGCCTTGGGAGACATTTATAGTTTTAAATCACCATTTTTTATCTACTTGGAACAGATATCCTGGAACAAAACATGTCTCCTCTGTCCTTTCCCATCATAGGGGCTAACGATAAACCATATGTCACAATATTTGCTGTTCATTCAATAGTTCTTATGATGGCATCATCCTGTCAGGTACACTTCAGATAAATTAAATGCTTGTTTAACAAACAGGAAACATATGAAGTTTGGTGAATTAGTTGTGCTGGTTTCCACAAGTCTCCATGTGCTATTCAAGCAGGTGAAAGTTCTACTCCAGCCGTGTTGGTCTTAAGTTATTAGTTTTAAGCCATTAGCAAATACTGATGTTATTGCAAGCTAAAAAATTAGGGCACTACATCTAACTAAATTCCAGGGTATCTTTTTGATGGTTGCAGCTGCTCCAAGTAGGTCACACTGGCTGAAATCCCTTATTAAGTGGCAACTAAAATAGGTGCAACTAAATTATGGAATTGAGAACTGACTCATCAAATCC
Organism: Phrynocephalus guinanensis; assembly: GCA_037367245.1. Lineage (NCBI taxonomy): Eukaryota > Metazoa > Chordata > Lepidosauria > Squamata > Agamidae > Phrynocephalus > Phrynocephalus guinanensis. The sequence continues at coordinate 55,362,943 of CM074741.1, read as the reverse complement.
CCACTATTTCAATTGGCCTCTTCTAGCTGTGACTTACTCCTGGATTTCAGTCACTGATGTCCTGATCAGCAAGTCAGGAAAAATACTCTCCAGTTAAATCTATTGGTCAGTTTTGATATTGCACTGAAATATTGTAAAGATGTAGAAGTCAACACCAAATAATACTCACACTGCTGTTGAGGTTGGGAAGCTGATGGAATAAATCCAGAGAAAAGTGAAATGACAAAACTAGACTACCAAAGGTTATTGCTTAGGATATTGTGCTACTTTGTCATATTCTATGTTAACTGGAACCACTGCCCAGTCCCTTTAACACAAGCTTCCTATACATACAACTCATTCCCCAAGCCATCACATATCGCAACTGGTCCCATGGTCTGGAAGTTGAGTCATGGCAACTGGACTTCGTTTTCTTGAGAGATTGAAAAGTTTTGCTGCTCATCCAAAGAGATTCATCAATCTGAAGAAAGCTAGTTGTGAGTCCTCCATTTTATAGTTCACTTTGACCTCTTGTCACCCTGGTCTGAAATAGGCTCATAAGATGAACAATGGCCTGAATAGAATAGAAACTAACCTTGATAACTGGGAATCTTCACAGACATATGGTCCCATATCTTGGTTGCTTATGTACCCCTACCATAACACCCACAGATGTATGCACAGTTATTTGCCAGGGAATATATGACACAGCTGGAACTCAGCATGATCATGGTTTCAGCTCACAAAAAATGTAGATATTTTTCTCCCTGTAGATATCCAGAATGATAGGATGGCAGGACTGGGCAAGGAAGCTACTCAATCGTCCAGAATAGCACATTCCCTTCATATATATACATAATGCCTATTAGTATTGCAAGTAGATGGAACACACTATCCAAGACCAAATTAGGGACAATTCCCATTGGTCACTAGTACATTTTAATTAGAAAGTGGTGGGATTTATATATCATTATATACCATCTCCATTCCCTAGATAACGTGGCTACATATTTTCAACCTATATCCATACAGCATGGTTCTTTATTTTATTTATTTTATTTATTTATATAGCTTGTATGCCGCCCACTACCCAAAAGTCTCTTTAAGAAAATAATGTTGAGATGTAACTACAGTATGTAGTACATGTGGATTAAATTCTCAAATATTGTTTCAAAGTCAGGAACTTTATTTTCTGAAGTTGATAAATGGCAATTTATTACAAAGAGATAAACAGGGAAATACTTTTAAATCCCAGTATCGTTTTATTACTTGTTGTAATAACCATGAAAAAAGCACAACCACCTACATTTTTTTGCCAATCACAAGTGCAAAATATAGCAACAATCGAGTAGTTTGCAAAGTTATGTATAACACCAACTAACAGAAACATTCAGTAAAACAGAATAGAAAGTCTCTTTCCAGCAGATTAAAGAAGATATTTTCAATCTTAAAAATTTTAACAGCAGGTCCATAAAGCTCTGTTATATTAGTATACAGAAATTATCTGCCAGACACTTTTCTTGCAGTTTTGTTCCCATGAGGGCTCAAGGATTAGAAAATTGGCCAAACCAATTAAAATCAGCTCCATACTCATATCTGAAAGATTCATAATTCTATTCAACTCTGACACGCTATTTCTTATAAACTTCCAAATGTATGGCATTCATGTTCTGTTCTCTTTTTACTGAAATATATATGCTTTACTTATTTATAAAATAGAGAATGTACTCCGATTAGGAATATGCAGAAATCAATAGTTCTGCCAACTATTCAGCCAAGATTAGGCAGCTGTTCTTTGTCTTCCATTGAAAGCAATTATTTTGCTTTCAATTGTGACATGTTAGAACTTCCACTTTCAACCAAACGCACACAGGGAGCTATTTGCATTTGCAATGTTCCCCTTCTGTTTCTAGTAGGAAATCTATTCATTCTTCTTTTCTCCCACGTCTTCCTGCTTCTTTGTTTTTTCTCTGTAAGAATTGTATTGTGAGTCTGTACCAAAGAGTTTGTCCCACCATGTGAAGGTTGACGCATAGTTGCCGATGAAGTTCATATGGTGGAAATCATGAAAGCGAGCCCCAGCATAGAAAGGCACCAAGTGCATAGGATTCAACGGAATGTCATAGCCACTAAAGAGAAAGAGGACAAATTTTAATATTAGTACAAAGACATTTCTCACATTTCCTTTGACTACTGCTAGGAGATGCAGGTCTTTCCAGAAATAAATCTCACTGGCTTTCACCCAAATATATAGTATTACAGCTATACAGACCTTGGCTTGTTTTAATATCGGCTTGGAATTGAAAGCTCTGAAGTTCAAAGACCGTGCCACTGGACAATGCACTTTTTTTGGGTGCAGAATTGTAACAATAAAATATTTCACAAGGTTTTCTCTATTTTATATGGATTTACTTCAAGAAGAACATCAAATAGATAGTTCTCCACAGGGTATGAAGAAATGAGACAAAATTCCCATAAGTGAAGGAATGTTCTGAAGGGTTAAGGCACTCTTATCACTGCTTTCTCTTTAGCCTCTGAAACATTTGCAACAGTATAAACAGGTAGTTGTCTCCTTCAAATTTAGTGTGGGATTTAAGAAGCTATTTAATTTATTTTATTTCTGTGTCACTTTTCTCCCAATTATGGGACCAAAGGTGTTTCATAAGTTATTAAAAGACTAAACCACTTAAAAAGAGGATCAATTATTACATTAAAAAAATTAAACATGCACAATAAAACCTCTTAAGATGAATGCTCCATAAAACAAAAAACTCTTAGGATGAAAAAAAATTCTGGGACTGAAGGCTGCTGCTCATTGCAGCCTGACACCCAACTGATTTTGACAGCTCTGGGCTGCCAGGAAAAAAAACTTTGGTTGCAGGTTGTTTGAGGGGATTTCCCCCAACCCAGTAAAGCAGGGAAAAAGCTTCTCCTGATTGCCATGGAGAAATGAGCATCTACACTCAAGGATGAGTCCAAGAATACACCCAAGATCCAAGTCTTGAGTTGACAGGGGGGATGTAATGTCATCTAGTACAGGTTGAATGCTAGTACCTGATCTGCTCTTTGATTAACCAGAAACACCTTTGTCCTGTGTGAAAAAAGTTTCAGTCTGTTTGCCTTCATCCAGTCCGCTACCAACAACAGACATTGATTTAGAACAAGAACAGCTTATTTGTAGGTGGAAAGAAGAGCTACAGTAGGATGTTATCCACATACTGCTGATACCTAACACCAAAATTCCAGACAACCTCTCCAAGCAGTTTCATGTATAGTATGGGGGACAAGACACAATTTTGAGGGACTCTACAGGCCACCAGCCAGGGCATCAGCACCACCTTCTGATATCATCTCTCCAAGTCTCATCACAGTGAAACAGCCCAGAAGGATAACATGGTTGATGGTACTGAAAGCTGCTGAAGGTTCTCTTTGAAATACAGTATGTAGGACATGGGATGCTTAATTATAGCTGACAGATCTGGTAACCTAAACAGCTACCTACTCCTGAATGTCAGCCTGTACTAATTTGGTCTTACCCACACAGCAGGACAAGAGAGCAACACACCTTTTAAAGGGTTTCTTACTATATTTTTACATGTGTTACTACAACAGAATTTTTGACCCGTCTTTCAAACATGCTGTAAGACAAGCACCATAATGTGTGCCTCATAATCAATGTGTAAGTGAAGAATTGGTTTTGAGCCTGTTGAAGGCTGTTTCGGACTGCAAAGACTTATGTGGCTGAAATCCTGTTGCTCAGAGTAAGTAGCACTAGACAATCCCAATGAATCAATGGGGATTTGGTGACTTGACTCTTCCATAAGGAATCCATAGGGAGGACTTGAGTCACTGATTCACTGGGCCTACTTCAGTGACTCACTAAACTAAGCAACAGGATTTCAGCCATTGAGATGAAAAGATTTGCATTTATCTATTGACTTTGCTGCAAGCAGCCACTGGCTTCATTCTGAAAAAATGGAAAGGGACATTTTTACTGCAGTGAAGGAGGGCATCTTATTTCTTCCATGTTCCCTAAAAGTCAGAGACTGTGAGGGATGAGAAAGTCCTTCCATGAATATCTTAACAGCTCCCAAAGATCAACAGTACAAACAACAAACTCCCAACCTCAGGAACCACTAGAAACAATACCTATTTTAACATCAAAATCAAAAACATTCTTTCTCTTCCTATAATGCATTCCAGTGAGCAAAGAGACGGAGAGTCTGTCAGTGCTGCACACCCATCCAGACTGCGGGGGGTTCTAGTGGTCACTGTCAATTGCATCATTAAATATCACAGACAAAGTCTTTTTATAGTTCTTATATGTAGAACTTAGTGGATCTTCCTTGCTTGAAGAGTTTCTAAATGCCAGTGCAGAACTCTGCCCAGCCAAGAATTATGTACAGTGTAAAGCTAAGTTTTACAATAATATGCAAGCTCTGCTACATTGAAGGGAACTGACCACTAGGTGAACTTTATTACAGTCCTAAATTCGTATTTGTAGAATAAAGTCACTTACAGGGCGTTCTAAACAGTTAATGCTAACATTCTCAAAAAAACCTTTCTAGATATTACTTGATGGTTACAGACTCCCAAGGCTTCACTTTGTAATAAAACAAAATTACCTGTGAACGTCAATGGTCTCCATCAACCGAAAAATCACCCAAGCCCACAAAAAAACCACATGATTGCAGAAGACTATTATTCCAATGAAAAATCCAGTCCCAAGAATAAGCGTTTCTAGTGGATGTGCATATTCAGCTTGCATTCCAAATGGAGCCTATAAGTGAAGGAGAAAATGTGTTTATAATATTTTTTACATTTCAAAATACGTAGAAATACAGTGAACCCTTGTATAACAAACAGCTTGTATAACATAAAATTTGTACAAAATAAAAAAATTCCGGAGATAGGGGAAATTTGCTTAACATAATCGCCTATGGGGAGAATCCGTACAACATAAAAATGGGATTACTCCATTTTCAATGCATTCCTATGAGAATTTGTATAAAGGAAAATTTGCTTAACATAATTCCATTTGGAACAAATTAATTCCTTTATACAAGGCACCACTGTACACGACTAATTTTCAAAGCCATGCTTTCTAATCTGGTGAAGTCCTCACCCGTTCATACTTAGACCCTGGGTAAGTTATTTAAAAGAAAAGCAGGACTGAATAAACTGGCATACAGCCAATGGTTAATCCCAAATAAATTAATGGACCCACCAAATTTGTTCTCATCAAATTCCAGATGATTTCATTGTTTCCACTCTACTAACAAACAAACTTAGTCCATTGAGTCAAGCTCCATCCCTGTATCTAAGGATATGCAGTACTACTTTTGGAATACAATAAAACAGGGCTGTCCAACTTTGAACAGGCCAAGCTCTACTTTTTCCAGACGAAAGTGCCTGAGAGCTACTACACTAAAACCTCTACTTAGGAATTTTATCTGTTCCGAGCATATGCTCATAAGTAAAAAAAATTGTAAGTAGAGCAGCGATTTCCCATAGGAATGCAATGAAAATCAATACATCCTTTCTGGAGGGAACATATTTCAATGCATTCCTATGGTAAGGCTGACCATGCACATGCTTCCCTTACATCCGCTTGAGCCGGTGTGGATGGGTGCAAGGGAGGTGCGTGCATGCTTGTGCAGATCACCCCTTCCGCTTGCCCAGGCTGCTGGAAGACTTTTTTAAAAACGTGCACTTTCCCTCCCAACCCGCCCGGGCCCGACTTGACTCTATTTCTCTTCCTGTTTTCCCCCTTCTCCCTTCCAGCCCCCTCGCTGCCACTGCTGCTGCCTCCCATAGCTCTCACTCACTTCTGCCATGTTCCCTGTGCAGCTAGGATAGGCCAAGCCAGCAGCGGGGCAATCACATTGCCACGGTGGCAGGAGGAGGAGGGAATGGCTCAGAAGGGGAGCAGGAGGAGCGGCAGGTTACAGTCTCTGTGAGGCAGCTGTGGGGGTTGGAGGAGGATGAGGATGAGGATGGAAGGATGAAATTCTCCGGGGGGGGGGGAGAAGAGGGGGTGTCACCACACAAAGGAGGTGGGCATGCCCATGACTCCGCCCCTCACTGTCTCCTTGACTCCCCTTCCTCCGCTCTGCACCAACAACTCAATTGGTCAGGAGACAATGGCACGCTGATCATCTGGCCGGTAGGGAGAGCAGGGGACTGTGCCATGGCCCTTGAACTGCCTCGCTCGGCTGAGACAGTGGGCTGAGAGACGCAGAGCTTTGCTGGGGCAGTGGTGGTCCTTGGGTTGGGGGAGGTAGAGGTGGAGAACTTATCCCCTCACATTTTTATTGATGGCTGGCGGGCTACTTTTGAACCCTTCACAGGCTACTGGTAGCCCCCGGTCTACCTGTTAGGCAGGCCTGCAATAAAATATCTCGTTAGGATGTTAGATTTAGAACTTAAGAAGTAAGACAACCTAGGAAATTAATAAAGTGCTTCAATGCATAGAATTACATCTTTATACAGTAAGATTCTCCCACCACTTTTCCAGGTCATGCCAGTGAGGTTTTCTGAACTCTTAATTCATCTGCCCCACTCAGTTCAGCCTGGGAAGCTATTCCTTTTTTTTAAAAGTTTCATCATTTTAAGAAGGCTTTATGGTACAAATTAAGCTCAACGTCTGCTGTTGGAACCTTAACTCTCTTGCAAAGTAGATGCTTTCCTTGCAGGAAGTCCCAAGTTCAATTTCTGCCATGAGGAACTCTTCTGACTGACACCACTGAGAGCCATGGCCAGTGGGAGTTTACAATAGTAGGCTAGTGAGCAAGTAGTTCCAACTAGGATATGGAGTTTTCCATGTTCCTAACCCAGATCAAAGTCATCTGTGAAACAAACAGGGTAGTGCATAACCGAACAGTGGCCTCAACACAGGTCAAACAACAAAGCCAGATGGAAGCTTCTAGCTTCATCCCTCTACTGATCACAGACAATGGTGGTTCAGACCAGCACTGCTCCAATGAAAAAAGGGAACTCATTGTCGAAGGAGTTATCAAGTAGTTTCTTGTATGAGCTAAATTCATACTGACAACTGAATGGGGTTCTGGACTTTTTGACTGAAATGCAATTTTTAAAGCTAGGCATCTGCAGCCTCCTTGTATGGCACAGACGAAAACAGTGTACAAACCTAGGGGTCTCTTCTCCAGATTAAAAAAAAAAACATGCTAACACATTTCTGTATCCATAACAGTACTCATTAACCATGTCATCGATGAATTCAAGTCAATACGTACAACAAACTCATGATGCACTTTGTGGATGTATTTATAAATCCTCTTGTGATGCAAGAGTCTGTGAAGAAAATAGTGCCAGGCATCTTCAATCACAGCACATCCGAAACACTGGGCAAGTATCACATACCTTTGAAAGCAATGACATTTACTTCTTAAGACAGAGGTATAAGACATCTTCCTCCTACAAACCCCAAAGCTGTTGTAATTCTGTTTCATAAAATGAACATTACATTACCGTTAATAAATATAAATCCTTACTTGTTGTATACACAATATGGGCGTTTTTAAGAAATGTTAAATGTTTAACACTGTATATAGAACATTTGGGTTTTGAAAAACAAACAAACCAAAAGTTAGTGAATGCAGAACATGCCTCAAGCCTTGTTTATCTACAAAGGCCTCCATAAGACAGGTAGGGCAGGAGTTGTTTAAGGCACAGAAACCTACATTGTATCAAACCCCGGATAGTGTTTCAAGCCCTCCCCCACTACATACGTTTCATACTTAAAGCAAACCAGATCTGTATTTTACTGTCATTCATAGATATTTTTTTAAAAGAAATAATCTAACACCCACAAGAAGTGCCCTGCAGTTTATTGCATTATCATCAATAGATGCTTTTATATTTTAGGGCTCTTTGTTTTCTCTTATCGCTAGATATCATTATCTGTAAAGCTGCCTTGTGTGCCCCCTTTTAAACCTTTACAGGTGGCCTGAATGCATTTGAAACAAACAGGTAACTGGGCTGCAAGCTGTAATATGAAAAAATGGGACTTAAGAACATGCAACAAAAGATTTTAAAAGTTGGGGATACACTTATAGTTGAAGATGGAATGTTGTCCTATTTCCCCCCCCCCAAGACATGTTTCAACTGCAATGCAAACTCATGAATTTAAAGTAAAAAAAATCACTGTGTACTATTTGCCAAGGTATGTAATAATGAAACTGTGCACATTCAACTCTTTTAACATTAGAAAAAAGGGCCGAATCTGTAATTACAAAATATATTAAGAACCACAGAAAAGTTCAGCTTGAAATTACAGCATATGAAACACCATTTATCATTTCGTTAGTGTGGTGGAGTACAAAGTAAAGGGGAAAGCCATTATTTACTTACCATCTTGGCATGTTCTCCCAGTCATATGGAATATTAAAATATTCTGTGAAGTAATAGGTGCCACATATTAGAGGCAACTGTATAAAAAAGTGATTGAACATAAGTGTTTTGAAACATTTCCATTGCCTTTCCCATGACTCTGGCTTATCCTGTAGTCAAAACAAAACAAAACCATGTGTTATGTATTATATAACCAAACTCAGAATATACTTATTCAAAAGGCAGTGTTCAAGACACAAACACACAAGGTTAGATGTATTAGATACAAGTCAAACCTTGTGTCTCCTAATATTAGACTATTAATCCTATCAGGTTAGGCAGTGTAAACAATGATCTGATATAAAAAGCTCTGGTTCAAAGTTAGGAAAAGGTTCAAGGCAAGGTTTCCCCCCGATACCCAAGTTCAATCTTTTATGTCTGTAAGGGCCAGTGCTTATCTCCATTTGTAAGCCAAAGAACTGACATTTGTCTGTAGACATATTTCTGTGGTCATGTGGCTGGCATGATATTTAAGAATATCTTGACAGTAAGAGCTGTTCAACAGTGGACTGCCTCAGAGGATGGTGGACTCACTGAAGGTTTCTAAAACAAAGGTTAGATGGATATTTGTCAAAGATACTTTAGCTGTGGCAGGGAACTATTAGCCTTGATGACATGGGGGGTGGTGGTTTTCCTCCTAACTATAGTTCTATGATTCTATGAAAATGGGGGTTGAAATATATAGATGGATTCACTATAATAAACCAACATTATAAATGTCTTAGTGCCATTTTGGGGTAGTGGGGGAACAATTGTAGCATGAAAGTTTCAATCAAATGTGGTTTTCATATTTGAGTGAGCGGTGAGCATGTAAGTCCAGAACATCTACAGGAAATAAGCAGACCAGAAAGACTGATTTAAAACACACCTGGTGGCCTTATAGTAATATAAAGTATCATATTCTATGCAAGGTAGAATACTACAAGATACTTCAATCCACTTGAAATGAGGTTTCTTTTCAGAAGACACAAGAGAAATATTACTGGAGCATTATGTATAGAAAATCCCGTAATGTAGAAATTGGGCAAAAGTTAATATTAGGCTGTGCTCAGCCTTAGTTAATATCTGGCCAAAACGTTAAGAAACATATACTGCATAGAAACTGAGTAGATTGCCTGACATGTACTTAATAATAATTAAAACCCAACATTAATTCACTTTTCCTAATGCAGCATATGGCTGTGAATACTTACTCAGAATGAGATTAACCTCCTAGCATTTGCTCTGGCCATGACTACTTTTGTCTTTCCATACAAGCCAGCATGTCATTAGCCAGAGAGGTAGTAAGATGTGTCATTGACTGGCACTAGATAGGAAATGAGGGTTATAATTTCCCATAGAAAACCAAACTCTATCTTACCTGTTGTATTTTATACTTTTGCATGTAAGGTATAAACTGAAATAAAAATCCAGGCAAACATATTAAAAAATAGGAAAGTTCATGAACGAGAAGTGATCCCCAGGTTGCAATCTGGAATTTTGTGTAGTTATTCAACATATACACCCAAGCATTTTTAAATGGTTGCTGCAGAGGGTTTTCGGGTAAGAAAGAATCAATATATTCCACAGCCAAGTAAGCTGAGTTCAATATGCCAACACTGTCGTTAGTTGCCATTCTTCAACTCTTGTACGTCAGTCACATCAGTAGCTCCTCCACAAAATTGCTGAGAGTCTGCAAAATGTTAAATAACATAGGTAAGACATTATTTCAAAGCTCAACACAGTGCAATGTAAGAACTCTTCAGAAAGACAGATAGGAAACAACGTCTTGGCATTCATGAAGAGCAAGTATTGCTATTAAATCCTCTTGAGAAGAAATGGGTGCTAGTTCCTTACATATTTAGAAGTAACCTGAGCTCTGGAATAGAGGTCTGCTCTTACCCAAAGCTGCCTGGTGGTGATTTGACTTGATAAGAGAATTGCCAAATTATGCAATGTAACAATTGTAATTTTGCACTTAGCAATACGTTTCTCCAGGATGCAAATGTAGCACACTGAATGTTTACTGCAGAATTAATATTTATTTAGATGAGGTATAGAATCAAATTATTATAATGTATTGTAATTATTATTATTATTGTAATTAAACTGTAAACTTCCCAGAGACGACTTGAAGTGGTATGAGGTGGTATATAAGCAAAACACTTTGCTTTTTTTTTTGCTTTGTTATTATTTGTATTCAATGTGGGTAAGTAATACATGGACAGCAGGTTACGAGAAAGGCCTCTTGACACTATGAACTATAGCCAACCAGATCAGACAGTACTGGTATACAGGCAAATTGGTTAAGTAAGGAGCTTAAAGGTGAAGGTTTTGTCGTGTGTTGAGGCTGCGCTCTCTGGGGATAGACAAGAATAGGGAGGCCCTCCAGGAAGAAAGAGGTGGCCGACATTCTGCCCGACTTGGGTCACCCTCCTCCATGGAAAAGGCATCATTTATTTATTTATTTATTTATTTATTTATTTATTTATTTATTTATTTATTTATTTATTTATTTATACCCCACCTTTCTCCTTGGAAAAGGACCCAAGGTGGCTTACAATAATGAGAGACAATACACAGTCCAGAATATTTAAGACATATTCAAGTTAAGAACAGGGAATTAGAAGGGCATCTTAGAACATTAAAAGGTGACATTAAAGCTACAAAAAGCATGCCAAAAGAAAAGAAAAATCCATTGTGAGGGGTGGAAAGTAAACATGGAAACACTGGCATTCTTATGAAATCAGTCAATGCGGTCATGCATCGTAATCCATGTAAAAGTCACATAGTATGTAGTCCTTCATTTGAGGAAAGCTTGCCTGAAGAGAAAGGTCTTTGCCTGCTTCTGCAAAGACAGCAGAGATGGGGCAGTCCTGGCCTCCAGTGGGAGGGAGTTCCAAAGTCTGGGAGCAGAAAGAGAGAAGGCCCTTTCATGTGTCCTTAATGAGACGCACCTGTGAAAGGCGGTGAGATGGAGAAAGACCTTATGACAATTGCAGCAACACTCACCCTTTGAAAGCAGTGGAGGTGAGGAGGGGGGCACATGACACTATTGGAGCCCTGCTTCTTCCCCTCCGAGCTGCTGACAAGGTATGTGAAGGCAGGAAGATGTGTGCTAGAAAAGCAGGTTTTTCCTGAGGCAGCAGTTCAGCGGCGGTGACTTTGGGCCGATGCTGGCTTTAAGTCTTAGCAGTTTTAAAACAGAGAGGTAATTAAGTGAGAAGTGCCTGTATATGGAGGGACTATGTTCTCTCAGTGCTTAGCTCATTTACAGACAAGTCTATGGCTTCCTTTAAGGCAGCAACACATCTCACATTTGGTCACCCTCTTTACCTACTGCCTTCAACCTTTCCCAACATTGTTTTTTTGAGGGAATGACACCTTCTAAAAGTATGACCACCTCAGTTTCATCATTTTTGCCCCCAGAGATAGTACAGTACATTTATAGAATGTACCACTAAACAGTTTGGAGTTTTATGTTTCTTTTAATGGCCTTCAAACAGTGAGAATTTGATTTAAATTACTATTTATTCCAAAACCATCAGATTTTTATGGATTTTAATGATATATTTAAATCACAATTGAAATCAATTTGATCTTTAACAAATCCCTGTTGTTACTCCACCCAGACATCAAAGCATTGCCTAATCCCATTGCCTCAGAAAAAGTAGGTCCCACCCCAACATTTGTGCCTCTTAGCCTCAGGTATTGATCCTTTTCCTCTCCCTCAACCTGTCCTTTGAGGACTTTTACTGGCAATATTTTGTACTACTATTCAAGGTGTAGCTGCCTAAAAAGTGATTTTCAAATTAAAAAATAATAATAAAAGCATGTAAAAAACACAATTAATTGTTCACCTACTCCACTTCCTTCTTTTTCTTATCTATGCTTTGCAGGATTACTATAGACTCCAGCATATCTACTGTAGCCTAACAAGGCTATGCAGGTAAGAATGGACACTGTTCTCAATGGCATTTACAGAACTGTGTATGAAAACATAAATCCCATTTGTGTCCACCTGAGAAATGGCAAAACCTGCCTCATACAATGGAATACATACAGTGTAGGTCACATGCCTCCACTCCATGTACCCTATTTTATGTCATTTTATTTTTACTATATTTACTGCATTTTATGTTCTTTATTTATTGTATGAATTATACATGTTTATATTGTGCTCTATTGTATTGACTCATTATTGCTGACCACCCAGAATGGCCTCGCTGCTAGATGGGTGGTATAAAACTCCAATAAACAAATAAAGTAAAATAAATACACTGTTCTACATTCCTTCCCAATTAAGGAATGTACTATTGAGAAAACCAATGCAGCCAGAGGAGCCCCTTCCCAATATGGGTTCAATAGTAGAAGTGAACAAGGTAACAAGACACCATCTCTCAACGTTACATTTTCCTGCCTTTTGGTAAGAACCGTAAGACTTATGTGTCAACAGTGCCCACCATGACCACAAGCATTTTAGACCCAATTGCAACTCAACATGTTGGCTAAACACTGCCTCGACAAACTGAGGTGGCACACTTCTTCACCCTAGTTCCCAGACAAGTACAGTGGGAGAGAGCTGCATTTATCTTCTGGTTGTGGGCTTCCCATAAGCATCATGCTAACCTAACACAGGCAATAGGAGGCTAGACTGAGCTTTGGTCTGATCAATCAAGAACAGTAATTTCAAAACATTCATAATGAAATTAATGGATTTGCCAGGTATGCATATTGATGCTACTGTGGGTGAAAAATTAGTGAGAACTTGAAGCAAAGTGTGGCCAAGAAGTGAGACTGAAGTGGTGATGGGGATTAAATCAAATAAATTGTTGGTGAAAATGTGTGTGTGAACCATCTCCAGTGCTGCATAGCTAAAAAGCCCAATAAGAATTCTTGTATCAAGAATAGTATAAAGATGACTTAGCCCAGACACAACCCACATGTGGCAGCTTGATTCAAATATGCCAAGAACTTCAATTTAAGAGAGACAGCATCATTTCCTCACACAACCCCTTTCATTACTGAGTAGGGATTTGAACCTGGGACTTTTGAGGTCCTTTTCCTTGCCTTTGTTCAACTATGTTATTCTATTTGAAGTATGCTTATTAGGAAGCAATGACTGCTCATCTTGGTGACACTTGTTCTTGTATCAACCTAAAACTGTGCACCTCTGAAAAATATTTGGCCATTCAAGATAGTCTCTTTTCTACCAACAACAAAAGGATCAAGATAATCCCCAATACATAAAGCCAAATTTTGCTTGGAGCAGAAAAGAACAAACAAAAACATACACACAAACAAAAAAATCCCAAAGCCGGTATGTAATGAGGAGCAGTGGAACCAATCGGAGTGACCTGAAACATCAAGAGGGAAGCGCCATATATTGTGACATTATGTAAACACAAGGCGAAAAATCTGAAAGCAGGTTTGCTGAGATATCAAGTGGGGTTTTCTTTCTGTATTCTTGCCTTTCCTTGCTATTTATTTTACGTTACGTTCTTTCTTATGCGGTCATAGACCCGATTTAAGAGCACAGAAGGAAAACTATTTATTTATTTATTTATATTCCTGGGGGGGGGACCTTCAAGGGAGGAATCTTTTCATACCTCTGCCTGCGGACCTTAAAACAAAGGGACGTGTCTCTTTTTGGATCCTCATTACGGGTGCCACTAGCACAATTAAGCAGTTTAAAGAAGGGCCATCCTGAAAACAGGACATGCCTTTTTAAATGCCCTTTGGATGCCACCGGCATGCCACACATATTTCCTTGCTCCGAAAAGACTGGAGTGAAGCATTTCCACGACCGCAGCCACAACTGGCCGATCCCTACCATGTAAAGGGCTTTGCGCGCCCGCCCGCTCGCCCGCCCCGCGCCATCACCCTTGCCTCGTAGCCCTCCCGGGTCCACTCACCTGGGTCAGCCCAACGCTCCCGCCGGCATCCGACAACAAACAGGAGCAGCAGCAGGGGCCGCCTCCGCAGCGTTTTCTAAAATACGCTCCCTTGATTGGTCTCGGGGCCACGCCTCCGAGGTTGCGATTGGCCAAGGCGCGGACCTTCGTCACGGTCAGGCGGGCGCCAGACCCGAAAGCACGGCACTTCCCGCGGGCTGCCATTGGGTGGCCGGATGGAGTGAGGATAGTCAGACATCGGCAGGCAGCCAATGGTAGGGCGCGCCGGTTCAGTGACGACCAGCGGGGCGACGTGCGGGCAGGTCGCTCCCTGAGGCGGAAGGTTACCATGGGAACCGCAATTCTACCCTTTACCTTTTGTTTTGCTCACCGGTTCCTTCGAATTAGGACAGGCCTCAAGAAAGCAGGCAGAGAAAGGATTTTTTTTGGGGGGGGGGGGGGCAATTCTGCCCCGTGCAGCTGTTTGCAGCAATGCAACGTGTACTGCTGCAAAACAACAAAATGGGTCTTGTGGCACGCTTAGCCTACTCGTGCCAAGACGGTCGTATTGTCAGCGACTTTTTTTTGTTGCACTTGGCCATTATTAACTATGGAATGCTCACTTTCAGTCCTTTTTGTATTTCCTCTCCCCTGACTTCACTGTTTTCAGTCCCCTCTAACCGCTTGCACTCTGTGGAGTTCTTAAATGCTAGATAATACTTTGTTTTTATTTATATACTACCCATCTAGCCACTGGCTACTCTGATGCAACCAACAGTATAAGGTTTCATGCATCAATTACGTTTTTAGGTTCCAGGTTCTCACAAGATTCTGGTTCACCTGTGTATATTTACTCAGAAACTGATGAACACAATAGATAGGCTGTCCCCTCCAATAATGGTGTGCATGTCAGGCTTCCAGCCAGTTCCTGAGCAGCCCCTCCTTGCTACAGACCAACAGGGTAGTGGAAAAACTAGTTTATTCTCTTTCTTTTGGAGGCACAAGTGGTGGGAAAAGACGCCTGTAAGCACCCATGAAATACTTTCAACCTCACCAGCACTTACTATGTTTAGTAAGTGTGTCTTTAATTGCAGCTGCATTTCTCAATATTCATTTGCCGGCCGCTGGATTATGGAGAAAGCTAGAGAGTTCCAGAAAAAAATCTATTTCTGCTTCACTGACTATGCCAAATCCTTTGACTGTGTGGACCACAACAAACTATGGCAAGTTCTTAAAGGAATGGGAGTGCCTGACCACCTTATTTGTCTCCTAAGAAATCTATATGTGGGACAAGCAGCAACAGTCCGAACTGGATATAGAACAACTTACTGGTTTAAAATTGGGAAAGGAGTACAGTACAACAAGGCTGCATACTGTCACCTTGCCTATTTAACTTATATGCATAGTACATCATGCAAAAGGCAGGTCTGGATGAATCACAAGCTGGAATTAAGATTGGCGGAAGAAATATCTACAACCTCAGATATGCAGATGATACTACTTTGATAGCAGAAAGTGAGGAGGAATTAACCTCTGAATGAGGGTGAAAGAAGAGTGAAAAAAATGGACTGAAGCTGAAAAACAAACAAACAAACACCTAAGATCATGGCAGCTAGTCCCATCACCTCCTGGCAAATAGAAGGGGCAGAAATGGAGGCAATGACAGAGTTTATTTTCTTGGGCCCCTTGATCACTGCAGATGGCGACTGCAGCAATGAAATTAAATGACACCTGCTTCTTGGGAGGAAAATGATGGCAAACCTAGACAGCATCTTAAAGAGCAGAGACATCACTTTGCCAACAAAGGTCCGGATAGTCAAAGCTATGGTTTTTCCAGTAGTCATTTATGGAAGTGAGAGCTGGACTATAAAGAAGGCTGATCACCGCAGAATCAATGCTTTTGAGCTGTGGTGCTGAAGGAGAGTCTTGAGAGTCCCTGGACCGCAAACCTATCCATCCTGAAAGAAATCAACCCCAAATGTTCACTGGAAGGACAGATTTTGAAGCTGAGGCTCCAGAACTTTGGCCAGCTCATGAGGAGAGGGGACTCCTTGGAAAAGTCCCTGATGTTGGGAAAGATGGAAGGCAAAAGGAAAAGGGGACGACAGAGAATGAGATGGTTGGACAGTGTCATCGATGCAACAAATATGGATTTGATCAAACTCCAGGACGCAGTGGAAGACAGGAAGGCCTGGCAAGCTCTGGTCCATGGGTTCACAAAGAGTCTGATACGACTGAACAACTGAGCAACAACAACCCAGTTGTGCCACCTCAGTAGCAGAGACAATTGTATTTGTCGGTATCTGGTTTCAGATTGTATTCCAGGATTTGCAGTAAAGTTATTCACTAGTAAATTATGCTAGTGCTTACACCACCAAACAAATTACAAGCTATAGGGGTGAGAAAAACTCATACTAGGACAAATATGTCCTCATAGTTAAAGGTAAAATATGAGCATAAAATAGAGTTTGGCATGATCTGAATAATATCTGGCTGAACAAAGAACAATCAGTTTTTTGCATTATGATGTTGATGCTTTGATTAAAGAAAAGCCTCAAACGATATGAAAAAGAAATATGCAAAATTTTATTAAAGAAAATAGATCAAAATGACAACAATTTTGGTCATAGTGAAAGCATTCAGGGATTAATTAATTTTTATTTCATTTTTACATACATGTCCTCATACAGTACAAAGCCACAAATAGCAGCTAGAGTTACACAGGAATAATTTTAAATGCCATGCAAGTAAAACAGAACTCCACACATTCATTATAAACCTGCCAAATATGGTCCATGCCAAATATTAACCCCTATGATAGAGTTAAGATAGATCCAATTAAATATAATAAAGGAGACCTTAGGAAGTAAGGACCACTGAACATAATTTAAAAACATTTTGGCATTTATATTTTCTGTAGCATTTATTAGTTTTAAAGCATTAGTAAATATCAAAATATACACCTCTGTTTTACAACATAGAACTGGCATACTTAAAAGTACCATCTCAATTATAAATAGTATCAAGTTCCAGAAAAAAAATAAGCAAAAGATATTACACATACTTAAAATCTGCACACAATTGTAATGTTCCCAAAGATGATTTAGAAAAGCAACCAAATTCTCACATCAGTTTGTAGCACTATCCTGGGGTTTGATAGTACTATGGTGGGATTCAGTACACTGGGATCACATCCACCCAGATCATTGATGCTTTTCCAAAATGTTCAAGTCCTTCAAGAATTGGAGAAGAGCTTTTGGAGCAGTTGATCAGTTTCTATGAATGGTATGATGTATTTTTCATGGTAAAAAGGTCAGTCATATTCATCTTGATTTGGACCCTGCTAGAACAGGGCAGGCCTATGTAACTCTGAGAACCATTTTCCTATTGTTTGAGAATCTTTGCAGGTTGTAGATCTTGAGAACATAGTCAAAGTATCTGAAATAAAGGGCTGAACACCTGTTTATTCACGTCTTGCCTTTTTTTTTTGCAGATTAATTAAGTCAAGGTAGAAATGATACCAAGGTTGGGGAAAATGATTACTTCCTCTTTACAAGAACGGACTGCCCCTCCCTTTTGAGAAGAAGAACACAATCTGACCTTTATTTTTGGCCTTCACCCAGGTATTTTGAAAAACTATAAATCTGTCTCAAATTTATTATTCTTGGCAGAAGTGAATGCAAAGGGATACACTGCAACTCCATACATTTTTAGATGACCCTGGTCAGGGCCTATTTCTGGGACTGGGGATTGGATAGAGGAAGCATGACCCTATCCCAGTGGATTGCCTGGATATGAGATCACTGGGTTCTTATCAGGTGGTAACCTGAAAGGTGGTGTTGAGGGAATTTTTATTTCGTACTTTGGGCTTGGCCACATGGGGTCATACAAGGCTCCATTCTGTTCTCTAGTTATTTAACGCCTTCATGAAACTAAAGAGGGATCCTTCGAAGCTAAAGCTGGTATTTGTGAATGATATCTGAACTCAGTGTCTGGATGAGGTTGAACCAGCTGAAATTAAAACTTTTACAAGATGAAGGTGCTGCTGACCATTAAAAGATCTGTAGACATTGAGATTCCACCTTTTTGGAAAAAGCTGTACTTTTACTGAAGCGTCAGGTTCACTGTATAGAAATATTTTTTGGTCCTGTGATGTCCCTGGACTCCTAGGTTGCTGCAGTGGTGAGGTGTCCTTTTGCATAGCACTATTTGGCTTGGTGCATCAGCTTAAACCTTTCTTAAGTTGACCAGACTTGGAAACGACCACTCGTGCTTCTATTTTATCACTCTTGACTACTCTAGTGCACTTTTAGAGGCCTACCTTTAAAAGGAGTCTGCAAAATTCAGCTAGTGAAAACTGATGTAGCTAAGCTGCTAATTGGTGCATGGTATCAGTATCTTGTCTGATATTGGTTTATATCATTGCCAGGACCAATTCAACGGCCTGTTTTTACTGTTAAAGCTCTGACTGGTCTGGGATCTAGCAAACTAAGAGACTAACACATTATGGACATGTCATGATGTTACAATGTTCAAGAGAGACTCTCTTGAAAATACTGTCATTGTGAATTCCCACTTGATGGCACACAGAAGAGAGCATTCTCATGTGTTGTCTCCAGACCAAGGAACACATTCATCTAAGAGCTGTGATCAAATGTTCATGGTTTTATTGTTTAACTTGTTTTCAGTAGTCTCTTGAATACCTTATACTCATACTTTCACTTGAAAAGTAAGCATAACATATCATAAATAAACCAATACAGCTCCAGGATACCTGCAATTCACCAATTATTTCTTTTTCTTAGGAAAAGAAAAACAAGTTTATTTTCACCAAGACACATTACGATATCTTCCACTTTAAAAAAAAAGGTGTCCACCATGAAATATATGATTGGTCCTTAAAGGAAGGAGTTTTTGTCCAGAAGTCCAACAAATAAGATCTGTGGTCCATACTACAGTCATATGCAGCTTAATGTCAAATAATGCTACACATTGCTTCAGCCTAGAATAATCTTCATTTTCATACTTAACTGTAGCAGATCACAGCTTGCAACATGTCTCAGTGTGGAGAAGTTCAGAAGTGCTTTGAAGCTCAATCGCTTCAACAGTGCTTATTCAAGCTTGCTTCTGGTACATAATCAAGTTGAGGAAAATATCTCTGCCAACTCACAATGGTTTATCAATAACAGTAACACCTAGAGAAAAAGAAAGAGCAACAAGACTTGAACTCCTGTTTGGTGGAGTATTCCAATTCCAGTAGGGTAACTTTAACAACGCTAAATATTTCTGTTCAGAAGAATTTCACATGCATCATTCTGTCTCAACAATCCCATAAAGCAGGGTTAGGAAATCCTTGAGCCTGCCGGATGTGAATGCCAGTTTCAGATAAGCTCTTGCATTTCCTTACACCTCTGTATGGAAAGGCAAGATTTCCAATTCTGCAGATAGGAAGTTAAGCCTGACAGAGCTGATTGTTTAAATCAGCTATAAATCCCATTTTCATCATGTTAAACGCAAATACAATAAATGTAAAAGTCAGATGAGCTGCTTTGTTATTCTGGCAACTTATGATGAATGGGCAGTTTCTTTTATACATTCAGTGGACACCCTTGCATTTTAGACAAGACCCAGTAACAGTCAATTTGGCACTGTTGCAAACAAGGCTTATCCTAGTTCAGGCCTGCCCAAAGTCCGGCCCGTGGGGGGGGGGGCAAATCCGGCCCTTCAGGCCATTCTGAGTGGCCCGCAGCTGGCTGGCCCGCCCCTCCCTCCCCCTCCTTCACCCCATTTTTTTTAAAGTATCTTCCACCAACACTGACACCACCGGGAAGCTTGAGGGGCTGGGCGGGCCAGCTGGCTGGTGAGCAGAAGCTTGTGGGGCTGGGCGGGCGGGCAAGGGGCTGGGCCACCACCACCAGCACCGCCGGGAAGCTTGTGGGGCTGGGTGCGTGCACGGGGGCAGGCCACCGCCACCGGCATCACCGGGAACCTTCTGAAGCTAGGCGCCCAGCCTTCCTTCCTGCGGGTGGGGTTGCAAGAGGTCAGTGGGTGGGGCTTTATGGGTCAGTGGGTGGGGCTTGCAGTGGGGTGGCAGGGTCAGGGAGCAACCGGCCACTGACACATTCTCAGCCACCAAATCTGGCCCTCCTTACAAAAAGTTTGGGCACCCCTGTCCTAGTTGTACCATTACTACAAAACTGCTGTCTTCTTTTAAATTTAATGTTAACCTCTTGAGAGCTGTCATCAGATCTGCTAAAGATGAAAGTCTGGAGAAAACAGAGTACTACATTACATTCTGTTTTCATAATACAGAATGCCATGTATTTAATTCCATTTCATCCTATCTATTCCACAAGGAATTCAAAGTCAGCTTACATGTCACATTCATTGCAGGAATATAACCAGGTCATCTCCCTTTATCAGCCTAGAGTAGAAAGAAGCAGAGTCTTTCAAATTTGTTCATTACCTGCATAGCTCCTTCCTGTACTCATACATGATGATACAACTGTCCATTTATCTGTTGTTGGATTATAGTATTCCACTGTTGCCAAGTTACAGGACCCATCATCTCCGCCAACAACATATAAGAGCCCATTCACAGCGCAAACCCCTAATACAAAGGAGAAATATACTGTTAGGCAAAATGTGTCACCAGAAGCAATAAATATTAAGCCTTTTTGAGTGGTCAATTTGTGACTGCAATTTTCCTTGTCTGTTTCTGGAGACATACATGCTTTCTACCAGATTTGCATTTGGGGCTAGTTATTTTTCAGCGTTCAAAACTGCTGTAACCTAACATGTCTAATGCTGTTCAATTTTATGAGGCAAAGGGCAACAAGAGTCACATTAGACTTCTCCATATTCAAACCCAGATCCTTCAGGTATAAAAACATGCTAGTGTGGTCATATCATCACACAGTGCCTTCTCATGAACTGGAGTCTTCTCTCTACACTACATTATGTATATTATAAACTGTATTTAAAGTTCCTTGTCAGCTGCCACACTTACCTGCATTTCTCCTACACATGTTCATATCTGCAACCTGTTTCCATGTATTGATGGTGGGATCATACACTTCAACACTTTTTCTAACTAAAGGACCATCATGACCACCCACTGCATACAGCAAATTGTTCAAGACACCAACACCTGCATGGATAAAAAGTAAACCTGGTTAACAATTAAGTTGGGGGAAGGGCAGAATTTTGCCTACTTGTGAAACAATAGCAAGGTTTGCAAACTCTGAAATGGGTAAAGGGGGAGAGGGGAAATTGCAAGGTTTCTAGGCACAACAACCTCATCTGAATATTAAGCTTTACATTGATAAACACTATTGCTTTAGTGCTTTGAGTGTTTTAAGGTTCTTCACACAGTCATGTTATCCTTACAGAAGCCCTGAAAAATAAGGCTAGAGCAGTGGTGGTAAACCTTTAGCACTCCAGATGTTTTGGACCACAACTCCCACAGTCCTTTGTCATTGGCAATCTAGGCTTGGAATTCTGGGAGTTGCAGTCCAAAACATCTGGAGTGCCAAAGGTTTGCCACCACTGGGTTAGAGCTTGTTCTCCTACAGGATTTTGCATAAAGGTAACTCAATAAACATTTATCGGCAACTGCCAGGCTCTCCGTTGTGCAAACAGCCAAACACTGATTGCTGAAACAGTCACACAGCCAACTTTGTGGAGAAAAGTACATCAGAGAGGAAAAAAGATCAACATGATGCATGACTGACCTTGAACTTGCCTAGAACCTAAGTAAGACTTTGCTCTAGCTCAAAATCTTTATCTCCATACTGGGAATGATCACATGAGGCTGAGAGCAACCCAATGAAGGCCACTGAATGGGTTCAGGAAGATTTGAATGTTCAATCATTAACTGCCTGGCTCACAATGGACTTACAGCCACTATGCATCAAAAGGCCAAAATAGAGGGTTGATAAGATGCAAGTACTGCTAGATGCCACAATAGATCACACAATAACATAGCAATGAATAATTAATAAGAATTAATATGCCCATTTGCAGATTATGTTCACCATGGTCTGCTTCACAACATTGACACGGAACACTGGGAGATCTTTAACGTGGCCAACTACCTACCCTCACTTTTTCAACCCCAGAATTGTAGTATGGCAGGTGAAATGTAGAAAGATTCTCCCATCAGCAACCAAACCTTGATTTAAAATAGGATTTTGATCTGAGATTTCTAATACTGTAATAAATGCAGTTATTTCTTACATGCAGGTGCCTGTGCCTGGCAGGGATCTCTGCCTCAAAGCTCAGTACACATTTATTTTCAACTGATTTGATGTTGATTGATGCTGATGTTGACTCATGTTGTTTTATATTATTTATTTATATTGTTTGTGTTTCTGTTGTAAGCTACCGAGAGTGGCCATTTACTTGGAAGGGCAGGCTACAAATATAATAAATAGATAAATAATATGGTGTGAAATATTTAGATGTTTTAAGTGTCATGCAGCTATTGGTACAAAACCACTACGTTCTTATTTAAATCTTGCTTGCTCACCTGCTCCACTACGTCTAGTGCTCATTTCTGCAACGTAGCTCCATTCATTTGTACTACAGTTATAGCATTCCACTGTACTAAGGCACTGACGTGATGCACCATCATAGCCACCAACTGCATACAGCATACCTGGAAGTATGATGAGCAAAGTACATATTCAGCATAAGTGAATAGGTATAAAGCTATTTAGACTACACAGCTGCATTTGATACCCTGTGCTAGCCAACACATGTAATGCTGTAGGCAATTTTGGTCTTCGCTCTCCTATTATGCAGCAGCTTTCTGCTACAGAAAGATGCCATCACTTTGATGTGACTTGCTTCATTCCACAGGGGACATGAAAAGCACCTCTCTGAAGATTGTGAAGACTGTGGATGCGTTTGGGCATCCCCTGGACAACATCAGCTCCGTCTCAGCTGATCCTTCCATTCTGAAAGCACCAATTCATTGCTTCTGACATAAACATGGAGCTTCATTCTATGTTGACTAATCTGCCCGTTTCGATGGTATCAAAATTTGAAAGATGCTGAATCAAAATAAGGCAGTGTAACTTAAACTATCCACAATTAAAATCATTACCTCAAAGCAGCCATCTTTTTTAAAAAAAAAAATCACCCCCCCCCCAAAATTTATTCATGAAAGCCTCTGGAAACCTAAGCTTTTAATAACAGACAATATTTATCTGAAGCCAATAGAAACAAACTGCCATAGACTCTGATTTTCATTACAAGTAATACATTTCCATTCTTTGTTACAAAGAAAGAAAGAAAGAAAGAAAGAAAGAAAGAAAGAAAGAAAGAAAGAAAGAAAGAAAGAAAGAAAGAAAGAAAGAAAGAAAGAAAGAAAGAAAGGACTAGGAGAGGAAATTCATAACCCAGCAGATGGCACTGATGAGCCTAACAGCACTTTGAAAGGAGGCTGCAAGCTGCATTCACAAAATGATTGTTCTGCTTTACAAACATTGCTTCTTTTGGATATCCAGCGCAGCTAATGTTTAACATTGCCAAGAACAATGTCACACAGGTCCAACTTACTCCAAAAAGGAGACCTTACCTCCAACTACACCTACACCAACACTACTTCTCCTTGTGTTCATTGGAGTCACATGAAACCATTCATTAGTCTTCATATTATAGGCTTCTACTGATGATAAACCTGTAACAGAGCAGAATAGAAAGCTTGAAATGATGAAAGCATTACTCAGTCTTATTTTCCTTGTTTTAAAACTTTTTATTTTTGACTTTTTGAAAATTTAACATAATACTATAACATAAACTACATTAAAGAAAAACATTTAAAGAAACAAAAACAAGCAGACAAAAAGCAAAGGTCAATACATCATAAGATCATATAATACATCCATTATAGATTGTCTTATATATTTACAATGAGTCAATAAGGGGCTTCCATATATCTATATAGATATCCTCTCGTAGTTGCTTTCTATATGATATTTGTTCAAAGGAGGCTAGTTGTCGCAGATCTTCTGACCATTGTCTGAAGGGTGGATGGTTATCCTTCCAGGCCTTTAATATAAGTCTTTTTGCCACCATGAGAGCTCTCAAAATCCAGTTTCCTTGACCTTTACTTAGACCCCATACAGTGGGGATATAATTTAAGATAACATGAATATCCTCAAATAACAGACATTTCCCCAAAACTTTATTAATATAGGCAAGAACTTCCATCCACAATAGGTATATTACTGGACATTTCCAAAGCATATGTATTAAGGAAGCGTTTATATGATTGCATCTCCAGCATCTGTCTGAATTTATCAATTTCTTTCTAAACAGTCGTTGTGGGGTCCAATATATTCTGAATATTATTTTTTGTTGGATTAGTCTCAGTTTCAAATCCAAGGAAACATCTTTTATAGAGTCCAATACAACTTTCCATTGTTTAACTTGTGTTTCATTTTCTAATTCCCTATTCCAAACATCTTTAAGTTCTTGAATATCTATTTTATAAAAATCTATTAAATATTTCTAGATTATAGTTATTGGTTTAAGTTTCTCATTTGATCCAATAATTACCTCTAAAAGTCCTGGTGGTTCTGAAGCACTCATTGCAGATGGGCCAAAAACAGACACCAAAAGGTGTTGAAGCTGAAGATATTGCCATTGTGTATTTGCAGGTAGGTTATATTTAGAATGTAAAATGGCAAAAGGTAGAAAATCATCATCTATGCCTATTAATTGATCTAAGGTAAACATACCACATTCTGCCCACTTTTCCCATATAATGGGCTATTTTCCTATGAATAATCAATTGGAATTTCCTATTCAGACAATAAAGGAGTATCATTTAGCTGCCAGCAGAGAAAATACCAACTCTGGGCTGCTTGACTTTTCTTCGTTGATGTACAAATACACTCACCTGGAATGCATTTTATGCATAATGTTGAATAGAATCTGGTATAAGTCCAGTGCTTTTTCCAGTTGAAAAAGCAGATATAAAACATGGTGAAGAGTGGAGTTAAAAGAAAGGAGCTTTCAGAATAATTCAAAAGCTGAATCTTTTATAGTACAAATGCAAACAATTCATTCCTTCTAGTGGGTGTCATTTTCTGACAGGTGTTTGTTTATTTTTTAAAAAAGCAGCACGTCCTCTATGTGTTTGAAGCATTAATTTTAGGGGGGAAAGGCTAAAAAGAACCATGATTGCAAGAAAGCTGTAAGACTTCAAAGGGGAAAAAATCCAAATAGGCAGTAGACTTGTTAGGAAAAGATGATATGTACCTGTACTCCCATCAAATCCTCCCACGGCATAGAGAAGCCCGTTTAATACAGCGGCTCCCAAAGTGCTTCTTCTGTCTTGCATATTGGCGACGCTTGTCCACTGGTCCTTCACCGGATCATACGAGTCCACTGTGCGAACCCTCAAGGAGCCATTGAACCCACCAACAGCAAAGACCAGACCATTCATGTATACCACTCCTGAAACAGAGGAAAATATCTATATAAATAGGCTTCCAGTCTGTCCAAACTGTATTTTGAAAGCCTAGAGCAGGGGTCCTCAACCTAAGGCCCCAGGGCCGGATGCGGCCCCCTAAGGTCCTGAATCTGGCCCCCGGGACCAATTGCAACCCCCCACCTACCCCCTACTTTGCGAGCAAGCCAGCCTCCGCAGCTGCTTCTATTGCTGAGGCAGTTCAAAGTAATGGGCTATGTCACTTCTCTCACTCCCCCCAACCACCACCTAGATAATCAGCATGCTGGCTAGTGGGGCATTCAAAGTGGGAGGGCTACGGCAAGGTCCCCCGATCCCCCCACCCACTGTGGTCCGGCCCCCAATGGTGTCTGGGGCGCGGTGAACTGGCCCTCTGTTTGAAAACTTTGAGGACCCCTGGCCTAGAGCCATCTGCATTTTCATTCATATATATTATATCCAGTGAGATGTCGTGTTTAACAGCCAAGTTGTCAGCACGGCTTTCAATATGACTGCAGGCAACACCACTCATTTAAGGAGAGACATAAATACCTGCTCTGCATCTTCTGGAAGGCAGCTCAGCAATCTGATGCCATCGTTCCTCTTTAAAATCGTAACACTCCACGCTGCGAATAGCTTTCGGTGCTTGTCCTCCAACCACCACCATCAGCTTTCAAAGGAAACAATATCCAGTAAGCAATTTAACTGCTTGTTCAGATGAATAGACACAGCCACCGAAACAGTCTTTGTTCTCAATCAACATGATTAAAATAAAATAAAAATTAGAGAAGATCTACCATCTTTTGCCACAAAATGGCAAGGCTGTGAGTGGATTAAGTTGGGCATAGATGTGTAGGTATGGATGCAAACATGTCCCCACCATAGCTGTTGACTTCTGGGGGCAAAGGCAGAGAAAGAGCATTTTTTAGGACCATGTTTAATTTCCTGCAGTTCTCTTTTCTTTTTCTGAGGATATTTTTTAGGAAACTGAATTCCGCTACTAGGAATATCCAATTTTTAATATAGAACTCAGGAAATGTCCTTTAAGTTCAGCAAGTTTGCCATCACCAGTTATGTGAGGTGGGGAAAACCTCTTGACAGTTGACAGTATAGTTCAAGGGTTCCCTGTTCAATGATCACCTTGTAGACGTGTGGCACTACACATACATCTAAACCTGTGATTCTCAACCTGTAGGTCCCCAGATGTTCCTGGACTGCAACTCCCAGAAATCCCTTTCAGCACAGCGAGTGGTGGAGGCTTCTGGGAGTTGCAATCCAGGAACATCTGGGGACCCACAGGTTGAGAACCACTGATCTAAACTATTGAACCAGAAGGCTGGAGCATTCAACAGACTGAAATGAGTTCTGGTGCAAACCTGCACATCAGCCTTGTCTGTTGCAATTTGTTAGCTTCTGCGTTAACTTCTTCCCACAGAACACGTTGCAATACAAAAGAGAAGTCATGATGGGCCTCACCTTTGGAAGGCAAGCAGGTGTTCTCAGCCTTGTCCGCGTGGTCTTCATCAAAGCCCTTTGCTCAAGCGGCAACAGGTGATACTTCATGGCTTCAATGAGGTAATCCTTGCATGCACTGCTGTTTTTCACAAGTGCCTCTTCTTCAACCCTCTGTGAATTGTAGACACATTGACGTGGTCTTAGTAAATTCTGCAAGTATGAACACTAGCTAATCTAGTTTGGTAGAGTCGGTATGAAGTTAGTTAAGTCCTGTATCAATGATCTGTGTTGTATCAAATGAACCAAATAACACACCAACACACAATGAACCAGAATTGCCTGTTCCAGTTAGCTGCATTCAGAGAGTGTTTAAAAATCCACTTAGATGCTACTAACAGGACATTTTTGTTAATCAGGCCGGTTCAGTTATCCCTCCAGGTTAAGGAGATCATAAATGTACATTTTATTAATTACATTTAGTTTCACGTCTTCCAAAATGCCCCAAAGAAAAAAAGGAGGGGGAAGACTGACGGTTTAGTACCAAAAGGGTATGGTGGCTCAGTGGGCTAGAATGCTAAAACTGTCGGCTGCAAAGTCAGCAGCTTGGCAGTTTGAATCCCGGGTGCCACGCAGTGGAGTGAGCAACCACTGTTAACTCTAGCTCCTGCCAACCTAGCAGTTCAATAGCATTTAAATGCAAGTAGATAAATAGGTACCGCCATAAAAAGCAGGAAGGTAAACAGTGTTCCATGTGCAGACATGTGTTCAGCCATGTCGGCCACATGGCCACGGACTTGCACAACACTGGCTCTTTGGCTTGAAAACGGAGACGAGTACCACCCCTAGAGTCAGACACGACTAGCACGCATGTGTCGAGGAAACCTTTATTTATTTATATATTAATTTATATTTATTTATATACCACACAATTTTCCCAAAGGAACTCAGGGTAGTGAACAATGTTACCTTTTTATCTTAACCGCAGGATCTCTCCTAGGTTATAGCACTCCTCAGAAGGCTGAAAAATTGTGAGGATGTCCAAAAATTGAGAACTTGAGGCAAGTGTCAGCCTGCTTTTGGTTTCATGGGAATCTACATTTAATTATCCCCACAAAGTCACTGCTAATTATATTTTTGTGCCCAATTCTTTCCTGGCAGGGACATTGGGGCCACCCAAATGTCCTGCAGCAGCTACATGCATCTGAATGGGTGCATTTGTGTGTGTGGAGGGGTGTGTGTGTTTCTGCTTCCCTGCCTGTATCAACTATCCCCTAAGACCATGAAATCTACACATCTGAAACAAAAAAGGGGTTCTCCTTATACAGTATACTGCCCCATAGCACTTCAAGCACTCTGTGAGGAGTGTGTAAGTTTGCATTACATTGGTTTTTTAAACAAGCATAATTAAGTTTAGTTAACTGAAATCTGTCTGCAGCTTGTAGCGCCATCTTCAAATATTGGGTGACAAATGTTTCCAATCCTGTCCTTGAAACAAACCTGGTAACAGGCCAAAGATGTGAAGTTCTCCAGAAATGGAAAGAGTATCCTCTTATACTGTATATTTCTGTGAACATTTGATAAAATTTAACATAGAGGGAGAAAATATCCTAAGGCCTTGTAAATGGACTGGGGAGTAAGCAATGTTTCTTAAAAGGCACATGCCCCGTGTATGTGTGTGTGGACATATGTGCACATGGGGAAAAGTCCCTGCACAGCAAGGGAACTGGCCCCTGATTCCAAAAAGGTGAAGGACTGCAGGCATAGGGAAAGAGACTGAATGAGCATCAGAGGAAGGCCGGTGTGAAAGAAAACAAGAGTATGAGCAGGAGTTACTCAGGGATTCCTCACACTTACAAAGCTGGGCATTACAGTTTATAAACATAGCATTTCCAGATTACAAAATACTGAAGTAAATTTGCAGAACTTTACAAAAACCACCACAGACGGTTATGCAATTTCCTCTCCTATACAGATTTTATTTCCACATTTTTAGTCCACCCACTGAAAATTCAGTTGTTTTCAAAGCAGAGAGCAAATGTAAAGGAATGCTCACTTTTTATTCAACAGCATAAAGATACAAGTATATTAAGTTCCCCTCCTTCCATGCATGTTGACCTGTGGAGACTTATCAGCTCAAGAACTGAAGATGTTGCCCCAAACCCCTCTCCCTTAATAGCTCATGGGGTCATTCAACTGCTATTTGTGACTGCTGCATAATGTCAGTATGGCTGTCATCTCGAAACCAAGGCAAATGGGCGAGGCAACAGATGATTGGAAGAGTGCTGATGTTGCCCCTATTTTCAAAAAGGGCAAAAAAGTGGAACCTGGGAACACTAGACCGGCTCTGCTGATATCAACCCCGGAGAAAATTCTGAAACAGATTATAAAGCAGTCACTATGCAAACACCAAGAAAATAATGCAGTAATAACTAGGCACGAACACGGATTTGTCAAAACAAATCCTCCCAAACTAATCTAATCTCATTTTTCATTGAGTAACCGACAAAGGGAATGGTACAGGCATAGTAAAACTTGACTTTTAGCCAAGTGGCCTGTGATATTCTGATTTAACAAGCTAACTAGATGTGGGCTGGATAGAACTACTGCCAGATGGACACACAATTGGTTACAGAATCATATAGTGATAATGAATGGCTCCTTCTCAAATTGGGAGAAGGTAACAAGTGGGGTACTTCAGGGATCAGTTCTGGGCCCAATGCTCTTCAACACTTTTATCGGTCACCTAGATCAGGGGATATGGGAAATGCTAATCAAATTTGTGGATGACACAAAAGTGGGTGGAATAGCTAATACCATGGAAGACAAACACAACATTGAGAATGTTCTTGATAGGCTTGTGCAGCAAACTGAAAAAAAAACCCAAAGTGAAATTCAACAGGGATAAATGCAAAGTACTAGACCTAAGAAAAAGAAACCCAACACATAGTTGCAAGATGGGGAATACCTGGCTCAGCGATACTACAAGCAAGAAGGATCTTGGAATTGTTATAGATTACTATGTATTTTAGGTTCTATATACTGTATGATATAGGCTACAGGCTGAATATGAGCCAACAGTGTGATGCAGCTACAAAAAAAGGCAAATACAGTACTAGTTTAGGCTGCATTAATAGAAGCATAGTCCCCAAATCCCCTGAAGTAGTAGTTTCCCTCTATTTGGCACTGGTCAGGCCTTATCTTAAGTCCGCTTGTGCAATTAATCCTGCACTATTTTTTTATTTTTATTTTTATTTTTGGTAAAACCTTCTTTTACTTACTTGAACCAAATACTCTCGGGAGAGCAATGGCAGACGAACATGTTCCATCAGCCGTGCCATGAGGTCTTGTCGCACATCTTTGTCATGGTTAACCCAGGCGATCACTGCTTCAAAAACCTTCCAAAACATAAAATGCATTATGAGTTGTCCATACTTTCCCATTTGGCAAATTCACCCCATAGGCTATTAACAGGTCCTACTTTATCAGTTCTGAAATCTATTCTGGGGGAGAGGGGAACTTTCAGTAATAGGCAGTACATCAGAGGAAAACAGTTCACAAATAGACAGAACTGCCTGGCCTCACACCAGGGTTAGACACAACTTGCCCAAAGCCGCAGTCTGGCTCTACTTACAGGAGACACAGAGGGGAATTGAACTTCTAACCTTTAGCTTTACAGACATCAACTAAACCGCTGAGCTATCTTTTAGGGGGAAAATGAATACCAAAATAGGCAGGCATTTAATGTGGAAAGAAGAAATCTCCCAACCACATATGGAATTGGGGCAGGATGAAATTGCCAATGGGATTCTGAGAAAAGCAAAGAAAAAGAAACTGACACACACACATATATATATATATATATATATATATATATATATATATATATATATATATATATATATATATATATATATATATATATATATATATATATATATATATATATATATATATATATATATATATGCATGTTAGGGTGGATTCGGGTTTCTTCCCGTGTAGAAATCTGGTTGTTTTGGCAACGTTTCGACGAGGTCTCACTCGTCATCTTCAGGCTGGTGTTCTGGCTTCTTTCTTCTTGAAGCAAAGCGTGATCTCAGTTGAAGTCCTTCTATAAATACTGCTGGGGGTGTGTGGTTTGCTTGCTCTGTTGCTGATTGTAGGTTCGTTTGTTCTTTTGTGATCTGCTGTGTGGCTGAGGTGATCGTTAAGGGCTTAACTGCTGGTGGGTTAGATGGCTGTTTAGAGACATCATGTGTGGGTGAGGTGCTGGATGTGTGTCTATTAGCCTTTTGTTTCTTAACGGCCTTGGTGATGGGTGTTCTGGCAGCAGTGGGGTCCTGTGTCTTGTGAATTCATTTTGGTCTGGCTGCGTGTCTGTGGTCTCCCAATGTTTTTTTGGCGTGTGTAAGTGTGCTCCATGTGGTGGCTGGAGTGGGGAGTAGCGGTAGATGGTGCAGTCGTGGTTTTGTTATTGGATGGTGGTTTCGTTTCATCTGTGGGAAGGGTCTGGGTTTGTGTTTGGTGTGGATGGAAGGTGGTGGCATCTTGTGTTCTTTTGGACCTGGTGTCAGTCTTTGTGACAGAGGCTCGTCTGTTGACCAGGGCTAGTTTCCAGATGTCAGGCAAGCGGGAGGTGTCATCACGTTTATTCATGTTGTTTGGGTGTTTCTCTATTTCAATGGCTTCCATGATTATTCGACTGTTGAAGTGTTCAGTTTTGGAGATGAGTTTGGTTCTTTTAAAATCAATTTCATGACCTGTTGTTTTTATGTGCTGGAAGAGAGAGGAAGATTTTTCTTCTTTTTTGACTGCGTTCTTGTGTTCTGCGATGCGTGCGCTTATTCTCCTGTTTGTCTGTCCGATGTATGTGGCTGGGCAGACTTTGCATGGTATTTCGTAGGTTTTCTAGCTCAATCTTGTCTTTGGGGTTTCTTAAAATGTTGGCTATTTTTTGTTCGGTGCAAAAGGCTGTCTTGATATTGTGTTTGTGGAGAATTTTGCTTATTTTGTCTGTGGTGCCTTTGATGTAAGGGAGGAGGGCAGTGCCGTTGTTCTCTTCTGTTTCTTGGTTCTTGGGGGGTGTTTCTTTTTGGATTAGTTTGGTGATGGTGTTTTTTTTTTGGAATCCGTTCGCAATTAAAGCATTCGAGAGAGTGTGTAATTCAGTTTTTAATGGTCTTTGTCAGCGAGGCGTTTGGTTCTGGAGATGAGGGTTTTTGCTACGGAGTTGATCTGTGCAGGGTGGTGGTGTGATTGTGCATTTAAGTAGCGGTTTGTATGTGTTTTTTTTCCGGTAGATGGTATGTCCTAAGGAAGATTAGGACGTCCAGGAAGGGAAGTTGGTTGTTGGCTTCTACATAGTGAATTGTATTTTGGGGTGTAGGCTGTTGAGATGTGTGAGGAAGTTGTTCAGTTTGTCTTTCCCGTGTGGCCCAGATAACAAAGGTGTCGTCAACATATCTGAGCCAGAGTTTGGGTTTATGTTCGGACTTCTGTAACGCGTTGTTTTCAAAGTGTTCCATATATAGGTTTGCGATGACCGGTGAGAGGGGTGATCCCATGGGTGCTCCTTCTATCTGTTTGTATCTTTGTCCATTGTGGATGAAGTATGTGTTGGTTAGGCAGTGGTTGGTCAGATCTAGGATGTGCTTGGGGGGGTTGTATTTGTTGTGGATAGCTGTCAAGGCTTCTTGAATGGGCACTTGTGTGAAGAGCGAAAACAACATCGAAGCTCACGAGTAGGTCATTGGGTTGTAGGTCTTGTTTCTTTATAATTTCTATGAAGTGGAACGAGTTTTGTACGTATGAAGAGATGGATTCTGCATAGGGCTGGAGTTGTTTGGCAAGAAATTTGGCGAGGTTTTGTAGGGGTGAGCCTATGGAGCTGACTATGGGTCTGAGAGGTGTTCCTTCTTTGTGAATCTTGTTAAGGCCGTAGAGCTTGGGGCATCTGGATGATTTCTCTCTGGGGATGATGCTTGGCTTGATTTCTTTACTTAAGGGTGAGGCTTTTATTTTGGCTTTGGTGGTTTTTTCCAGGTAGGTGGTGGGGTCTGTGTTCAAAGGTATGTAAGCAGGGTCTTGTAGTAGGTTGGATAGTTTGGCTTGGTAGTCAGATGTGTTCATCAAACTGTGGCATTGCCTTTGTCTGCTGAATGATTATGTTGTTGTCTTTCCTCAGGTTGGTGAGGGCTTTTTGTTCTTCTTTGTGTAAATTGCTTCTGGGTGGTTTGCTGGAGCAGAGGATATTGGTGACTTCGAGTCTGATTTTGTTGGCTTCATCTGGGTTGATTTTGGTTAGGCTGGCTTCCACTCCGCATATGATGTTTTCAGTGGGGATGTGTCTGGGGGCGACTGCAAAGTTGAATCCTTTGGACAGGACTTTGGTCTCTGCGATGGTGAGTGTCCTGTCTGATATGTTGTGAACTGTTTGTTTCATGGGCTGCTGTGGGGGGTTGGGCTTCTGGCGTTTTTCCAGTTTGTGGAGTTTGTTGGTGTGTGTGTCTGTCTTGTGGGAGGTCTCTGTTTCAGCTCTCCAGGCGGCGAGTTGCTTGGATCTGTTCCAGAGTGTTGGGTGGATTTTGTTGCTGAGTTTGAGGTGGAGAGTGAGTAGGTCTCTGTTGGTTTGATCTAGTAGGTATCTTTTCTTGTGTAGTTCGTTTCTGATTAGGGCTAGTTCTGTTCTTTTCAGGATCCTTTCGCTGGATGGGGTTTTTGAGTGGAATTTCAGTTGGAAGCTTGTGGGGATCACATTTTTATCTCGGCAGTTGCGTAGGAATGCAATGTCACATAAGATGGTGGCTCTTCGGACTTCTAGTTTCTCGTAGGTTCTGGTCAGCTGGAAGGTTTCCTCCCCGTAGAGGTCGGATATTTGTTTTCGTAGATTTTCACAGGTATAGGTATGCATGTTAGGGTGGATTCGGGTTTCTTCCCGTGTAGAAATCTGGTTGTTTTGGCAACGTTTCGACGAGGTCTCACTCGTCATCTTCAGGCTGGTGTTCTGGCTTCTTTCTTCTTGAAGCGAAGCGTGATCTCAGTTGAAGTCCTTCTATAAATACTGCTGGGGGTGTGTGGTTTGCTTGCTCTGTTGCTGATTGTAGGTTCGTTTGTTCTTTTGTGATCTGCTGTGTGGCTGAGGTGATCGTTAAGGGCTTAACTGCTGGTGGGTTAGATGGCTGTTTAGAGACATCATGTGTGGGTGAGGTGCTGGATGTGTGTCTATTAGCCTTTTGTTTCTTAACGGCCTTGGTGATGGGTGTTCTGGCAGCATCCTGGGCTTTGGTGGAGTGGGGTCCTGTGTCTTGTGAATTCATTTTGGTCTGGCTGCGTGTCTGTGGTCTCCCAATGTTTTTTTGGCGTGTGTAAGTGTGCTCCATGTGGTGGCTGGAGTGGGGAGTAGCGGTAGATGGTGCAGTCGTGGTTTTGTTATTGGATGGTGGTTTCGTTTCATCTGTGGGAAGGGTCTGGGTTTGTGTTTGGTGTGGATGGAAGGTGGTGGCATCTTGTGTTCTTTTGGACCTGGTGTCAGTCTTTGTGACAGAGGCTCGTCTGTTGACCAGGGCTAGTTTCCAGATGTCAGGCAAGCGGGAGGTGTCATCACGTTTATTCATGTTGTTTGGGTGTTTCTCTATTTCAATGGCTTCCATGATTATTCGACTGTTGAAGTGTTCAGTTTTGGAGATGAGTTTGGTTCTTTTAAAATCAATTTCATGACCTGTTGTTTTTATGTGCTGGAAGAGAGAGGAAGATTTTTCTTCTTTTTTGACTGCGTTCTTGTGTTCTGCGATGCGTGCGCTTATTCTCCTGTTTGTCTGTCCGATGTATGTGGCTGGGCAGACTTTGCATGGTATTTCGTAGACTCCTTGGTTTTCTAGCTCAATCTTGTCTTTGGGGTTTCTTAAAATGTTGGCTATTTTTTGTTCGGTGCAAAAGGCTGTCTTGATATTGTGTTTGTGGAGAATTTTGCTTATTTTGTCTGTGGTGCCTTTGATGTAAGGGAGGAGGGCAGTGCCGTTGTTCTCTTCTGTTTCTTGGTTCTTGGGGGGTGTTTCTTTTTGGATTAGTTTGGTGATGGTGTTTTTTTGGAATCCGTTCGCAATTAAAGCATTCGAGAGAGTGTGTAATTCAGTTTTTAGGTGGTCTTTGTCAGCGAGGCGTTTGGTTCTGGAGATGAGGGTTTTTGCTACGGAGTTGATCTGTGCAGGGTGGTGGTGTGATTGTGCATTTAAGTAGCGGTTTGTATGTGTTTTTTTTTTCCGGTAGATGGTATGTCCTAAGGAGCCGTCGGGTTTTTTGTAGATTAGGACGTCCAGGAAGGGAAGTTGGTTGTTGGCTTCTATTTCCATAGTGAATTGTATTTTGGGGTGTAGGCTGTTGAGATGTGTGAGGAAGTTGTTCAGTTTGTCTTTCCCGTGTGGCCAGATAACAAAGGTGTCGTCAACATATCTGAGCCAGAGTTTTGGGTTTATGTTCGGACTTCTGTAACGCGTTGTTTTCAAAGTGTTCCATATATAGGTTTGCGATGACCGGTGAGAGGGGTGATCCCATGGGTGCTCCTTCTATCTGTTTGTATCTTTGTCCATTGTGGATGAAGTATGTGTTGGTTAGGCAGTGGTTGGTCAGATCTAGGATGTGCTTGGGGGGGTTGTATTTGTTGTGGATAGCTGTCAAGGCTTCTTGAATGGGCACTTGTGTGAAGAGCGAAACAACATCGAAGCTCACGAGTAGGTCATTGGGTTGTAGGTCTTGTTTCTTTATAATTTCTATGAAGTGGAACGAGTTTTGTACGTATGAAGAGATGGATTCTGCATAGGGCTGGAGTTGTTTGGCAAGAAATTTGGCGAGGTTTTGTAGGGGTGAGCCTATGGAGCTTCAACTGAGATCACGCTTTGCTTCAAGAAGAAAGAAGCCAGAACACCAGCCTGAAGATGACGAGTGAGACCTCGTCGAAACGTTGCCAAAACAACCAGATTTCTACACGGGAAGAAACCCGAATCCACCCTAACATGCATACCTATACCCGTGAAAATCTACGAAAACATATATATATATATATATATATATATATATATATATATATATATATATATATATATATATATATATATATATATATATATATATATATATATATATATATATATATATATATATATATATATATATCCTTATTTCAAGCTGATAACGTCCCTTCTTAATTCTGAATGACCCCATTTGGGCCAGAATTCCACTGGCACACGCCAACTGAGTTTGAAATTAGAAGGATTTTACATAAAAGCTCCCATGCTAAATGTTTCTGCAATCTACATATATGGATCCTTAATAAAAATTCAGTTCAACTTGCAATTTGGGTACAAAACAAAATCTGCTGGGGATTTAGTTAAGGGATAAAAGTCATGCAACTCTAAAAGTGGGCTGAGATGTAGGCTGACAGCACTGCACTGCTGCCAAGTCTCAGAACTGGAGCCTAAGGCTGAAGTGAGGTGTCAGCCCTTACAGAAGGAAAAAACCCACACAGAAGTGGGGTATGTAGCAAAACAAAATGATCACAGCCATTTATCCATATGCCCCAATGCACCACATGGTTTGCTTAACCTACATCTTAGCCCACATTTAGTGTCATATGATGTTGTCTTGTGTCGTTATTAGGATTCAAGTAATGATGTCATCTTTGGAGCCTTTATAAAATCAGGGTGCCTTTCTATTTCATGCATTTATCTATGCTTTGTTAACCTCAAGACTTGACTATTGCAGCATGTTGTACTGTATCAACTGGTAAGTCAGACTGCATATTATCCGACCATTCAAATAGTCCAACAATGCTGATTTTCTTATTTCATTACATTGTCACAACACAGGCAGGAACAGAACCTGGAACGTTACAACACCCAGAATCCTCAAGTCACAACAGGTACTCAAAAACAAAGCAAAACTCCAAACTTTTCCAAGCTCGACAGAAGTCAAGAAGACACCTTGCCCTCTAACCCTGTAGCGGGGAGGAACAAACCGATCAGCAAACCTTTCACTGTCTACCTGACATCCAGCAGGTGTCCCCAATCAGCAAAGCAAGTAACTAGAGTTGTCTCTTAGAATATCAGATACGGCACGGTCACATGCAATTACAAACCCTCGTTCAGCCACGAAGCTCACTGGACAACGTTGACCTAGTTGTATCCACTCAGGGTAACCTGAGCTGCAAGGCCGAGAAAGGGAAACCTTGAAAGAAGAACATCTGTTCTCATCTGGAACTCCCCACGCCATCCCTGCTGCAGTAAAGTACTACCAGTGGCTACTGTGCTGCTGGATTTGTTGCTGTGGTTGCTGAAGTTGTCATCAAACTCATGCCTTAAGAATCTTTGTTCAAAAAGATTCACGAGATCAAGAGATGCCCAGTAGAAATGAATTAGATCATCTATATTGTCATTGGACGTGTTTCTATACAATACCCTTTTGCCATTCTCTTCTTCTGGGGGGGGGGGGTTTGTCACCCTGAGCCTGTGCCGCTTGCCTAAGTCCGTGCAGCCTAGTTCTACTCGCATGGAGAGGGAATTCAATTCCCAACCTCAGGCTCCACAGCTAGATATCAAAGGCACTGAGCTATCTAGCCAGCTCAGTGTACCTTTACAGTTTTAAAATTTTGAATCTTTTATTATTTTTTAAATTTTGTAAACAAACAAAATCTTCTCATTAGTTTCTGTGGGCCCATTTGGTCAAAAGGCAGACTTAACAGTACAGTGGACCCTTGTATAACAAACAGCTTGTATAACATAAAATTTGTACAACATAAAAAATTCCGGAGATAGGGGAAATTTGCTTAACATAATCGCCTATGGGGAGAATCCGTACAACATAAAATGGGATCACTCTGTTTTCAATGCATTCCTATGGGACTTTGTATAAAGGAAAATTTGCTTAACATAATTTCATTTGGAACAAATTAATTCCTTTATACAAGGTACCACTGTATTTCAGTCAAAGGAAAGAAGTTTGATTTGACCGAAAGGGCCACAGTCAGAGCCAAAGCAGGCTCATGTTTATTTTCACCTCCAAAGCTGGAGGTACAGGATTTAGAATTTATTTATTTATTATTTATTTATTTATCACACTTGTATCCCGCCCATCTTCCGGATCGGAACTCTGGGCGGCTAAGAATAAATCAAGACAAAAGAAAACAAAACAACAAATTCCGGTAAAAGGAGGTGAAACAATACTGTCCAGAGGAGATGACGCAGGCGGCAAAAAAGGAAAAAAAAAACTTAGATAGAAAGGTCGCCAAATGCCTCCTTAAAAAGGTGAGTTTTAAAAGCCTTTTTGAAGGCGGGCAGGGACTCTGCTAGGCGCAGCTCACTGGGGACATGATTCCACAGCATGGGGCCCACCACAGAAAAGGCACGGTCACACGTACACGATTTCCGTGCCTCTCTGGGTGAGCGCGCCTGCGCCATTCTTGTGGGCCTGGTCCCAGTTGATCTCTGAGAGATACACTCCGACAGGTACTCTGGTCCCAAGCCGTGGAGGGCTTTGAAAGTCAAAACCAAGACCTTGAACCTTATCCGGAGGACCACGGGGAGCCAATGCAGGCGGGCCAGAACTGGGGTGATGTGCTCAAATCTACGAGAACCCACCACCAGCCTGGCCGCCGCATTCTGCACCTGCTGTAGCCTCCAGAAAAGGATCAAGGGCAACCCCACGTAGAGGGCATTGCAATAGTCGACCCTCAAAATCACGAGGGCCTGCATGACTGTCCTCAGGGAGGGCTCATCGAGGTACGGTCGGATCTGGGCGATCCTGCAGAGATGGAAAAAAGCGGCCCTGGAGACAGCCATCACCTGGGCTTCCAGGGAGAGGGCTGAGTCCAGGACCATGCCAAATGCAATGGGGACTGTGCTGAAGCCATGCCGTTTCTTACGCCTTGCTTTCCCAGGCTCCTCTTTTCAATCGTTTCTCTGTGATCAGCTTTTTTTTTCTTTCTTACAGGCCACAAAGAAAGAAAGAAGACTGACCCTGCAGAAGCAAGCAGAAAGACTCTGAAAACCTGCAGAAGGCTTAAGAACCTTCTCTTGGTAGGTCTGTTCCTTTTACTGTATGTATATATGATGATTCTCCCATATGAGAGCTGGTCTCACGATTATCCAGAACTGCTTCCAAATTAAGCAAGAGTTATCTTACCTTGTCCTCTGATGAGATCATCAGTTTGTCACTCGATATTAAGCTGCACACCTGTTCTATACCAAGGTTCAGAAATTCTTCACCAAGTACAACCTCAGTAAAGTGCTGTTCTGTTTGGGGGGGGAAAAACGGATTCTTGATAAATCATTTTTTAAATTTAAATCAAATGGATTTTTAAAAAAATCATTAATTTTTATGCATCCTACTACCCGCCATTTCTAGTGTGCTGATTCTTTGGAGCTAAAACAACACAGTTATACACAAGATGGAGGTATCAGAAGGTCTGGTATTGCTAGTAATTTTGTATTGAAAACAAAAAAGTAGCTCAAGAATTTAAGGGAAGTTGGTGACTTAGGCTTTGACTACATTGGCAAGCCGAACTGGTGCGATTCGGCTTTGGTGTGACTTGATTCACAGCCTATTTAACACTTCTATTCAGATCAGGTGATAATATGGGGACTGCAGATTGCTTTGATGCCAGAGTCCACACTGGCCCCTCAATCCCATGTGGTTTGATCCACACCACCATCCACAGACCCCCCCCTCCTTTGATCCCACCCATTGCTGCTCCTTGGTTCCCCTTTTAGTTTCACTGTACAGTAAAGCTGGTGGGCTTTTTAAACTGTTGCATGGCTTTAAAGAAAAGGAACAGTTTGACAAAGTTTTCTATACCTACAAACACATACACATAGTCCAGAGAAGCATAGTAGGATGATGTAGCTCATCAGAGTGTTTTCATATTGATTTTTATCTTTTTTTTAAAAAATGTGCAAAGGTGATCTAGAACTTTAATTAATATTGATGCAAAGATAAGGTCATCTAACACTCAGATCAGTACAGTGGTACTTCAACTTACGGTTGCTTCAACAACCAAATAATTCAACTAAGGAAAACTGCTTTCTGCTCAGCATGGCAGCTGACTTTGATAGGTCTGACCAGTCAAAGTCACCTGTCAGATGGAGCGGAGAGCAGCGATCACTGCCCATCGCCACCTCCTTGTTTTTCTTAGTTGCTTCCATCTCTCCAAAAGAGATTGAAGCAACCAAGAAGAAGGAAGAGGTGTCCATCACACCTCCCTTCCAAACTGCCAGGGCTGGCCGAAGTTGCATTGTTCCCAGGGAACAAAGCAACTTCGGCCAGCCTGGGTGCCTTGCAAGGGAACCAGAAGTAAGCACTTCCCTTGCAAGGTGCCTGGGCTGGCTGAAGATCAGTGAGTATGTGCTCTTCCCACCAATTTGGTGAGCAGAGCATGGACCCATTGATCTTCGCACAGCCCAGGAGGCTTGCAAGGAAAGTGGTGAGCAGAGCATGGACCCATTGATCTTCACACAGCCCAGGAGGCTTGCAAGGAAAGTGGTATCAATCCGCCACTGCTGCTTGCCTTCCAAACCACCTAGGCTGGGCGAACATGCATCCGCCTCAGGAGATCCCTGAGACAGATGCATCTTCGCCCAACCCAGGCACCTTGGAAGGAAAGTGCTTACCTCTGAGATAAGCGCTTCCCCTGCAAGGCGCCCGGGCTTCTTCCTTCGGCTGCCCTCCACCTTCCCGCCAGACAGCTGACTTTGACAGATCAAACCTGTCAAAATCAGCTGGGAGTGGGTTGCGGGGAGGTAATCGCTTCTCTTGCAAGGCACCTGGGCATCTCCCCCAATCAATGCCAGCCAAAGGCTGCTTTCTGCACTCTCTCCACCCCAGATGATTTTGACAGGTCAGACCTGTCAAAGTCAGCTGTCTGGTGGGAAAGCGGAAAGCAGCCTTTGGCTGACCTTGATGGAGGGGGTTTGGGACAGTCTTTCTATAGGTATGCATTGAAAACCTATTAATCCGTTCCCTCTGGAACGGATTGGTTTTCAATGCATTTCTATGGGAAACTGCTGTTCAACTTGTGACTTGATCAACTTACGAAGATGCCTTCAGAATGGATTAATGTCATACGTCGAGGTACCACTGTAGTTTGTTTTATAAAAATACACCAGGGGGACCAGGGAGAAAGACTGCATGGATAGAAAGGTTCCCGCTGTCCAAAACATCACACCAGAATACCACCCAAAGTCATGCCCCCCCCACAACCTTTTGGAGAATGAATCAGTTGATCACACAGGAATAATGCTGTTTGAATTCCCCTGCCCTGAAAAAAGTTGAAACCTGTAGTGGCAGTGGGAAAAAAATCTCAGCTTTAAAAGCAAAAAGCACTGGACTTATTTGAACTGGCCTTTGTGTCAAGTTTCTTAAAAAGTAAATGCATCCATTGTATTTCTGCATCAAATCCATACTATTTACCCCTGTAGTCACTGCCTTAGGCGCTGAATCTATTTACACACACACTAATGGTGGTCCCCATGAGTTTCCATGGGTTTATTACAGAGGTGATTAGCAAAGTGCCTGTTTTACAGCATCAGTTTTCATTCTCTCCCCCTCTCAACTTCATACAGGCTTTTCGGGTTCTTTGGCTGGGGAAAATATAGGACATTTGAAAAGGCAATGCACTCACTGATCAGCTGCCTGTCTAGAATAGTCCGTTGCCCAGGAGACCTGGTTAACTATATGCTGTATCTTCTTTTGAAAAGCAACAGCACTGAAAAGCAGCCAAGAAAAGCAGTAGCAGTGTATGGATTTTACTGGATAAGCCCACTTTATACGAGGTGACCAGGAAAACATTGCCATGTTTCATTTTTCTAGGGCAGTGTTGGCGAACACTGATGCCAAAGGTGGCCCTTTCTTTGGATGCCCAACATTGCCCCTTCACAGCCACCTGTATTCAGGATAAATTGCTCTATTAGCACTTTGTGAAAAACTAGTGGATTTTGGATCACAATCTGGGCACTCGGTCTCTAAAAGGTTCACCATCACTGCTCTAGGGACTACGACTGGGCTGAACAACAGAGAGGAGGTTTCCAAAGAAACTGACTCTCGTTCTTCCACCAAACGGTTACAGCTGCAGGGGAGAGCAGGCAAGGATAAGGAAGACTCCAGCAAGG
The DNA here is from genome assembly GCA_037367245.1 of Phrynocephalus guinanensis. Classification (NCBI taxonomy): domain Eukaryota; kingdom Metazoa; phylum Chordata; class Lepidosauria; order Squamata; family Agamidae; genus Phrynocephalus; species Phrynocephalus guinanensis. Next base: position 55,320,611 of record CM074741.1, on the reverse strand, counting down.
CTGCTTTACACTCAGGTTGTTCTAACCAATGAATCACTGATATATTTTAGGGGCCAAGTTCTTTTCTTTAAAAATAATATATCAAACAATGGCACTACTGAAAAGCCCAGATTGGCCGACAAAATGTGTTGAGACCAACAATCTTAGTCCATTCTCCAAGTCCAGGGTGAGAAGACAGGGAGGATCCATCCCAGACGGGCACTTCTTTCCTCTCTGTCTATAATTTTGAGTTGTGGGGGACAGTGGGAGTCATCTTATACTTCGCAATATCTTATAGATGGAAAAATATGGCAAGTAATACATTTGAGGAAAAAAACCATAGAAACAAGACTACAAGTGTAGCAACAGAAGCTGCTGCTCGTAAATAGAATTAGTGGCTGATCTGCTAAACTGATTAGAAGAACTGAAGGCTTCTTCAAGGAACTGGATAACATTTGTAAAAATGCGACATTTCCAGGTAAGTTGGTATCTATTCTAGGAATCTTCAGAATCAGAATGTTATTTGCTTACAGGGCTTTACTTCAGAAATAGATGCACTGCTCATTTATTTGGAATAGCTTTGTATTGCCTTTTAACACGATGAATGCCTAAGGAGAATATACAAAATAAACAAGATTTTCTACATTATAACTAAGAATTAATAAACAAAACAGCAAGGTTAGCTACTAAATGTTTGGAGGAACAATCCTGAAAGGATGGTCTAAACCAGGCATGTCCAAACTTCAGCCCTCCTGATGTTTTGGACCACAACTCCCGGAATTCTTAAGCTTAGACTGCCAATGGCAAAGGACTGTGGGAGTTGCTGTCCAAAACATCTGGACGTCCAAAGTTTGGACATGCCTGGCCTAAACCCTGTTAGCCATTTAAAGAGAAATGTAGAAAACAAACTTCTTGGAGAAGGGCATTTCATAGTCAGGATGGTACTCCACTAATGGCCCCCTCTTAATCAAACACTAACCTCCCTTTTCTAGGAGGTGGGACTTGGGCAACTCTAAATCTGGGGCAGATTTTCAAAGGGAGAAGGTATTTTCAATATGTTGTCCCCATTCCATATAGGGCTTTACCAGAAACACAATGGAATCCAGTGTAATTATTTCATAACTCGGCGTTGCATTTTGCGCTACACCATATTTTGAGACTTATCAGGAACAGCCCCATGTGGAATTCATTGTAGCAATCCTAAATAGAAACTGATAAAATAAATTGTAACCAAACGTGCTTTCTTTGGGAAAGGATACAGCGGATGTACCCGACAAAGTTGGACAAAAACACTTCTGGCCACTGCCATATGATCATCCATCCAGAAGCACTGCACAATCAAAGGACAACTCCAACCTATACTTCTGATCCTTGTGAAGGAGCGCTTGCACTACACAGAACAGTTTATACTCTGAAACCGCAATGACCAAAAGGGGCCCCTGTCTGAATTGAACTGAATCTCTGTTTGGCCCCATGCAACACCCAACTGCAGTAACTACTGTAAACGATCTGTCTCTCATTGCAACATTAATATTATTTTCAATACAAGGATTTGGTAGCTTGGATGCAAAAACTTGATGTTTATACCTAGAAACGTTCATGTATCTTTAGTCCAGGTTTCAAAATTTGCTCAGTTTGCCAGCTGCTTTGTGGCCCATCTCTGTAACAATAGGACAGACCAATCAGTTCTTGGACTTCTAATGTCTCCTAGCGTTGTGGCTTCAGTTTCCTTTTTGCAAAAGCAGCACAGAAACACTTACCCATCAGACAGGGGTCGAAGCAAAACCAGTCTGACCATCTAGTTTTCAGAATGAATGTTGCACTTGCCTGCATATGTGTTGGCCTTGTTCAGAAGGTCGGTGCATGCATGCATATCAGCAAAAGCACGAATCCCCAAACAGTTCACAGGATGAAGCTGGGTTTCCAGAAAGTCACAGCAGCTCTTCTTTACATCCTGCAACTGCAACAAACTAGCTGCCGGGAGAAGTACCTGCAACAATTAAAACTAAGTGAGTTCATACAGTTAGTATTCATATCAATTTTAAAAAGCAGCTGCAACAACAGTGGAAAAAACACTAGACATCCATTAGAAATATCAGAATTCACAGGGTGACTATGATGGATGGAAATGCGTATATTGAAGCCATCCCCTTCCATTCCAGCAAGCTTGGTGTTAGAAAGTCTAAGAAAGTCTCTATTATGCAGAAGTTATATTGTAACAAATACAGTATATTGCTTTCTTAATACTCTGCCTCATTAGCTTTTGAATCTTGTTCAGTTGCCAGTAGAGATGGGCACAAAATGAAAAATGAAATGATTCGTCCTAGAGGAAATGGCAGGGGAGCGTCCTCAAGTTCTTCTCTGTAAGCACTCAAAATTTGGAAAGCTTTTAGGATCAGGGGGCTATGTTATTAAGGTCCAAAGGGGGTGCCCCTAGGAAAAAATCATTCTAATTGAATCGTGAAACCGCAGTAGCCTCCTCCCCCTGACATGGGCGAGCAATTTGCCACCTTGGCTTCCGAATCCGATTCAAATTATTTTTTTCCTAGGGGCACCCCCTTGGGGCTTAATAACTCAGCCCCATGAGTCCCAAACCTCTCCAAATTTCAGGTGCTTACATGGAAGAGCTTGAGGAAGCTCGCCAGTGGTTTTGGTGCCGAAGATACATGGCTATGATACCTATTTTGGAGTACATTTTATGTACTTCAAAATAATGATTACAGACAAGTTTCAGCACCAGAATTGAAGTGGAGCAAGTTTCGACTCTTCCCTGTAAGCCCCTGAAATTTGGAGAGGTTTGGGGCTCAGGGGGCTGAGTTATTAAGCTCCAAAGGGGGTGCCCCTAGGAAAACATCATCTAATTGAATTAGGAATCAAGCCAAGCCAGCAAAGCTGCTAATCACTCACCTGTGTGTGTGTGTGTGGGGGGGGGGCTATTGCAGTTTCCTGATTCAACTGGAAATATTTTTCCTATGGACACCCATTTTTGAGCTTAATAATTCAGCCCTCTGACCCCAAAATCTCTCCAAATTTGGGGGACTTACAGGGAAGAACTTGAGGAAGCCCCCCAGTCATTTTGGTGTCTCTAGGACCCAGGGGAGCATAGCGTTTCATTTCATTTTGTTTCATAATGAAACTACTTTAAAATTCATTACAAATGAAACAAACTGAAACTATTAAAGAAACAAAACACTATATTCTCATTTTGTGCCCATTTCTAGTTGCTAGACATTGGATCATTGCAGAAAAACAGCTACCCACTTGTCCATTGAAGTTACAGAGTTCAGGATTTGCATGCATCACCTCCTTTCTTTTTCCAAAATATACCAAAGCAAAAAGTGTTCTGCTTATAAATATCAAACCATGGCTCTAAACTATTCCTTCTTTGGCAGTTATTAGTTCTAATTTCCCATTGCCTACAAAAACTACTTTGGTGGCTTCACAAACGTGAAGTGGCATTAGGTGAATTTTACTGGTTGAATCTGACAGTACCATCCATGGTACAATCAAGCATGCTATCTATTGTGTCATCAAATAATTTCCAGGCAAATCTCAAGATAGGAGGAAATAGGTACCAAAAAAGTTTTGTAGACATTTTGAGCTAAGATCGAATACAGGAATTTTATCTTTAACATTCAGAGTCTGATATGTTCAATCCTGATTATCATTTTATAAGTCTCTAGTTCCTCTTCCTCCCTGCCCCCCATTCTACTCTTCGCCTTGCAAACCCATTTTAATTTGCAAAGACATAATAAAGATATTCACTGCACACCGAAAACAAAGGCAATATAATATTTACAGTGGTACCTCGGATAACAACAGTAATTCGTTCTCCGAGGTCAGTCGTTATCTGAAACACGTTGTTATCCGAAATGCGGTTTCCCATAGAAATGAATGGGAAACCATTTAATCCGTTCTGGAGCCTAGGAAAAAGGCACAGACACCTGGTTGTTTGCTCAAAACTCTTTATAAAGTGCACTTTAAAGGTACAGATGCAATGCCACCCGGGATAACTCTTTTTTACTGATGCATGCTGGAAATTCGTTATCCGAGGCAGTCCATAGGGAAAATTAGTTATCTGAGGCAGACCTATACCTAGAAATTGTGATTTGTTATCCGAGGCAGCCCATAGGGAAAATTCATTATCAGAGGCAGTCCTATACCCAGACATTTGCAGTTGTTATCCAAATTATTCGTTATCTGGGGCAGTTGTTATCTGAGGTACCACTGTATTTATTTATTTCTAGTAGCAATGGTTTCAAATTCATGGGGGTGGGAGTGGGAGGATGACACTGCGTGCCATGATTTCAACTTCTCTTTCCAATCACATTTTATGTACATAATTCCCCCACCCACCCCACAAAAAAAGATCCCAAAGCCTTTGTTTAAGCCCTTCCAAAGAGAAACAAATAGCCAGACTAAAAGTCTTCTGTTTAAAGTTATGGTCCCAATTAATTACATTTCCGATGCCTAGAAAGGGTATTTGACAGCCTGTCATTGGTACTATATTTGGATCACATTGTTCAGGAATAAATTAGATAAAGCACTTGTCGAATTGCAGGGCACCCAGTTTTAAGGTCATAGATCTAAGGTGAATGTGGAGCTGCACTATTTTAATAACATGAAGTTTTTTTGCTTTCAAGTCCTATTCCTAAGGGGGAGTTTTTTTATACAGGAAAGAAAAAACTAGGGGTATCCTAATACTTTTGCTTCTTGGATGTGCTCAAGACTGTCAAAATTAGTATTGAAGCTGAGCAGAAACTGGTATCCACTTCTAGTCCGTCACATCATCTACCATGTTTACCTGCTGTTCTGCTCTGACGCCAATACATGTAAGTTGTGTTTCCAAATGTAAACAAAGAATTAAAGATGGTTAATTTTGACAGAAACAAATTTGATAAAAGGGGGTACAATTAGTTCTCTAGTTAGCATTACAATTCACTCCTCTCCAGGCAGTGACGGATCAAGTATGATGCTTTTCGGTTCCCATGTGTTCACTGAACCATCATGGAGCTGCAGAAATGCCTTGAGCAGAAATACTTTGTGTTAGCGCAACTTGTCTTTCAAGAAAAGCATGACTCAAGACAAACAGCTGTAGTGGTGGGTGGGTGGCACTGGAGAAGGCTAAAAATATATGTTGACATCTGTAGCACATAGCTAAAGCCCAACATTTTACATGTCACCCTAGAAAGCCTGTAGCGTTTATTCATTTTAGATCTACATCATTTTTAGGACAAATTGTTACAAGCAATTACTTCACGACTGAACTTTTGGCCTGCTGGAAGTTCATGTTGTGTTGTTTATACAGCAAGCAGATAACCTCTGCTCCAGTTTTCCAGCAGTCTCTTCTTCCTTACAAGTATGTGTGCCTGGGGTGGTTCCATAATTTATACAGAGGGCATATAATGTGGCAAGTTCTACAATGCATTCTTAGCACCAATTCGAGAGATCTGTCCCAATGTTTTGATTTAGTGGTGGACACTTTCTGAGATCCAGTTGTCTTTGCCTTTCCCATCACATCAATGCAGTCAGAAACCCTTCAGAACCAGGGTGGGGGTAGGAGTGGAGAATGGTGCCCAGAATGACAAACTGCAGGAGCCTCTTGGAAGGGGCAGGATTTGCCACTGTTGTCTTATTACATCTGACATTAGCCAAAAAGGCCCCACTTCTTTTTTCAAGGCAGGAAGTGACCAGCCAGTCTCTTCTGGCTTTGGTCTGAAACAAGTTCAGGAAGATAAAACTGGCAAATCACACCCTTCATGTATTCCTGGCAGGCAGTGATTTGGCATTTGGCCCCCATTTGCCCATATAAGAACTCTTTGCAAATAAGCAGATTACTTTATGGTCTAACTAAATGTAAATGTATTAATGATTTTGTTGTTGTTTCAGTTGCTTTTATTTGTCTGCTATTTTTACATTCTATTGTTTATTTTGTTATGATATAACAGTGTAAACCACTCAGAGTGGCCATGTGGCTAGATGGACAATATACAAATTCAATTAACAACAACAACAACAACAACAACAACAACAACAACAACAACAACAACAACAACAACAACAACAACAACAACAACAACAACAACAACAAGGCAAACTCTCAGGATGACTACCTTTGGTCTCCAATGTACAATATAACAGATATGTTAGGCTACTTGCATATACTTTACCTTACAGCTTCTGTTGAGAGAAATCTTTACACACATACACAGTATTACTCTTAGAGATATAAAATTTCTGGAAAGCCATGAAAAAATATTTGGAGAAAAATGCAATTTTTCCCATCCCCCCCAAAAAAGTTATCAGAAATTTTACACCTCTAGTTGCACTGGGTTTTTTCACCCAGTGAACAATGGAGAGAAACCTCATTGAAAATCAGCCTTATTCCAGCATGGTGCCCTTTGGATGGATATACCCTGCTGGCTGTCGGTGAAGCAACAGTGCTTCAGTATGTCTGGGAAACACTAGCTTGAAAACAGCTGTTATGTTTTGCAAAACACACTTCTGCTACATGCATCACCTTACATTATATCAATTTTTATCCTTTCGGAGGGATTATGAAAGCAATGGCATTTCTGCTTTTTACATTTCAAAATGTGTGCCTTCAGGTCTTACCTTTTCACATCTCATAATCACTTTCTTGATGTCTTTGATGGCACCAAGAACTCAAGATTAATAAGAATACGTAGCTGGATTTTATGTAACTGGAAGCAAAGTGCTTGCTTAGTAAACTGACACTTATCTTTAAGCTCATATTTTAGACATCTTTCATTGGGAGAAAAGCTCCCATGAATGAAAGTGGACTCATCTTTGCATAAACATATGAGATTGACCTAAAATGTCTGGCAGTGAGAATAAGCCAATAGATAATATATAACATTGCTATTTCCTTCTCATTTCCTTTTAAAAAATCATGCCTGTCCATTCATTATGATAAACTACTATTCTTTTCTGGATTTCCAGAACATGTCTTTTTACAGTGGTAGATTTCTCCCTCAACTCATAAGCAGAGGGATCTAAATCAACAGATGAGCCAAGCTTCCTTTCAATATGACCACATTTTGTTCCCCCAAAGTGATTCAAACAATAATCTGTCACTGAGACAACATATGAGGGCAGATGACAATACAATCGAAATTCTCTCTTGGAATGTAGCTGGATGGCAACGTTGCCTCCACTCATATATGGATGTTCCTTTCGTAAAGAAAGTGTATGACATTATCCTTCTGCAGGAAACATGGACAGCAGAAACGCCTCTTCTGAATGGTTATTATTCCTTTAACTTAGAGGCATCTGCTGGGATAGGTCCGGGAAGATTAATGGGTGGGCTGGTTATATTTGTTTCAACTACCTTAAAGGTAAAATGTGTTTTGAAACCACCTTTAGCCCACCTGGCAATGGCCGTACTGATGAGCTGGGTGAACGGCAGCCTTCTTATAATAAATGCCTATCTTCCACCTAGAACAAAGAAATCCTCTATTGAAGAAAACTGGTCAGCCTTAGATAATTATATATCAGATCTATTAGCTGGGTGTCCCGAAGCAGAAATCTTGTTGGCAGGTGATTTTAATGCCCGAGTTGGACCAAATGATATATTTCTAGCAAAGAAATATAATCTGGTCTTAGAGGATCTATATGGGGAATCATATGGACTCCTGTCTACACGCACATCTAAAGACCCAAAGGCGAACTATGCAGGTGCATGCCTTGCTAAGTTATCACGTAGGAGAGAGCTTCATATTCTTAATGGGGCATTCTATGGGGACTGACCAGGTGAATATACTTTTATGGCAGGTAAGAGGGCTAGTTCTATTGATTATATGCTTGTCTGCAATGTTTTACTACCTAGGATTAAAACATTTAAAATTCTGCCATTCTTGGAAGGGGATCATCTACCACTAAGCCTAAAACTGTCTCTTCCTCTGAATCCAACACAACCAAAGGACCAGTACACTCCACAGCTAGAACTTATAGGAAAAAGGTTAAAATGGTCTAGCACCAGTAGTACCAAAGTGAAAGAAATACTAACTACAGAGAAATTGCAATATCATCTCTTGCTCTTTAGTAACTTAAGTCCAGAGCAAGACCCTCTTGTAAACTTCCAGGCTTTGACCCAGGAAGTAAACTCCGTTTTGACTGTCCCTTCAGAGAACAAAGTATACCCTGCTTATAGGAACACGAAACCTTGGTTTGACCATGAATGTGTACAAGTTAAAAAAGAGCTTAACACCCTGTACCATCTGTCCCTGAACAAAGGTCAGGAGGAAGAAGACCTGAAATACATCTTCAGCTGCTAGCTCAAAAGAAATTATATAAAACCACCATTCAGAGGAAGAAAAAAGAGCATGTAAGGAACTTATGGGAGGAGCTAATCCAGTCAGCCAAACAAAAGAACTCAGCTCAGTTTTGGAAACTTATTAATGCTGGAAGGGCGAAGAATTCATCGCCACTAGATATGCATGTTCCAGCAAATAAATGGGCCACTTTTTTTCAAAATCTCTATGATGATTCTGTGCAAGGCACTCCTATAGGAGACCTAAGGAATCTGCCTATATGGTCCCCAGTCAGCCCAAGAGAGATAAAAGACCATATTGGCCGTCTAAAAATAGGAAAGGCTCCAGGATCGGATGGAATTCCACCCGAAGTCCTCAAAGAAAATGTCGATTGGTGGACACATTATCTAGCAGAATTATTCACATTTATAGACCAATCTGGCCGGATTCCCAAGCAATGGGGGATGGCTATTGTGGTTCCAATTTATAAGAAAGGTGATAAGAAAGACCCAGCAAACTATAGACCCATCAGCCTGCTAAACATCATTAGTAAGCTATACACAAGACATCTCTTAGAAAAACTAGAATTATGGCTTGAGCAAGAAGAATGCATTCCATTAGAACAAGCAGGCTTTAGAGGAGGAAGAGCGACAATGGAGCACTGTCTGATACTCCAACAATTAATTGAAAAATATGCCTCTAAAGGCCCAATCTCCCTATATGCTGCATTTATAGATCTGAAGGCCGCCTTTGACTCTATCTCAAGGCAGAGGTTATGGGAAAAACTAGGCTCTTCTAGCGTTGACAAAAGACTTCTTTACCTTATCCAAGCCCTCCATCAGGAAACATACCTTAAAGTAAGATGTAACCCACAAGGCTTACTAACAAATTCCATCAAAACCTCCAAGGGAGTCAGGCAAGGCTGCCTGTTGGCCCCCACATTGTTTATCTATTATATAAGCAATATGGTGAAGCATATGAGTGACTTAAAATTTCACCCACCAAAGCTTGCTTCACAGCACCTCCCAATACTGATTTATGCTGATGATACTGTTATTCTATCAAGGTCTCCAGTAGGTCTCCAAAGGGCCTTGGATAGCTTCACAGCCTACTGTGATAAAGAACACTTGACTATTAATTGTGATAAAACAAAAGTGATGGCCTTTGGCAGACGGCCAAAAATAAGATCTTGGATAATAAAAGGGAAGAAAGTTGAGCAAGTGCATAAATTCACCTATCTGGGGGTGATCATGCAAGAATCTGGGGCTAACAATGCACACTGTAATTGGAGAGCTGAGAAGGCTGAGCAGTCTGCTAATGCTATTGTGAGATTCTTCCGAACAAAGGGAGGTCTCTTTGTTCCAGCAGCATTAAGGCTGTACCAACACAAAGTCGTAGCTCAGCTCCTATATGGCACCTATACAGGAATATCTCTGGCTGATCTGGCTGTGTTAGAGAAGGTACAATCCAAGTTCTTCCGTTCTATCTTACAAGTCCCTCCAGGTGTTTCCAACGCTTTGATACGATTAGAACTGGGTCAAATGAAACTAGAAGCCAGAATACTTATTGCCTCTGTTTGTCAGTGGCTTAAGAGCTTCTCAGACCAAAAAGGCCTTCTCCCTTTAATAAACCAAGACCCTTTTCAACCTAGGTGGATACAAACTTTAAAAAGAAAATTAGAATCTATGGGGCTCTCAATAGATGACCTATTGGTTCAGAGTACTACACAGGCCAAAGCACTTATTAAACAAAGGATCCAAGACATTGAGCGCCAACGAGATATAGCACAATCCCCTTTGTTTAGGGCTCCTATGGAGACCAGATATGTTACGAGAATGGCCAACTATCTCTTACAACTGGAAGAGCCTGCTTATCGTTGAGCCTTCACTTTAGCCCGCTGTTCAGTTATTCCTTCAATGGTTTTAGAAGGGAGATATAAGAAAATTCCCTATGAAGATAGACGCTGCATGTGCTCCCAAAGGGAGGAGGAATCTATGGTACATATGTTTTTTTGTTGTCCTCTTCACAATCTTTATAGAGAGAGATTCATTCACCCATGCTTAGATAGACTTACAGTAGACCCAAACAAGATGGGCCTGGAAAGACTTTTAAGTGATGAAAACTCTTTTATTACCAAACAAATAGCCAAATTCTGCTTATACCTGATTAAATTCCATTCTAAGAAGGCGGGCTAGTTTTAACTAGAAAATTATCTATTTTCTTTTACTGGTTTAGTTTCTTTTTTCGTTTTAATATTTCTATGTATATTGTTATATCTACACTGTTTTTGTAACTCTACAATTTTGCAATCATGTTTTAATGACTTTTAATGACTTTTATGGTTTTATACCGCAATAAAAACCTGACCAGAGGTAGATTACAAGGAGAACTTTCAAGAACCTACCTGTATTCTGATATTTTATTGCCAGATATAATTTCTAAGAAATAAATGTACATGTGTACTAGAATAAGCCAAGCGGATGTGAACTTTTGGGTTTTGATATGCATTAATTACTTTTAATGTGTGCATATATATCATATGATCTTGATTCACTAGATGACAGACATCCTGAATCAGGCCCATTCCAGTAAACTAAAGATGTTTTAAACTAGCAAGATATTAGGTGTTAAAAATACTTATTGATGCAGATAAGTGTGATTACGCAACAGCTTGAGACATTTTGCAGCACTGACTGAACATTTGGCCAAACAGTTTGTTAGAAATGCTACATGCTGTACTTAGATAATGAGCTCAAAGATACTGGCAAAACCTACTGAACAACAGGAAGGCAGACTCAATCTGCAGTACAAGAGATCATTAGGTCATTAATAAACCTATGTTGCTCATATTACCCCGAGAGCTGAAAGTAGTTGCCTTTAGGGAGTTGTATTATATAACAAAGTTTCTAATAAATACCATGAGTGATAGTCTTTTAATAAGCATAGAGGACAAAGAAAAGAACAGATATATGTATTGAGAAACGGGCATGAATGCAAGGTTTTGTAACAGGAACAAGTTTCCTAATTTACCATCTACATATGGAGCCTGATCCACCACCAACCTCTAGATTTTGCATCTGTAGCACTCCTGACTTTGATAAATGCAGCACTACACTAATTATTCACTGAACTCCAGGTTTGTGTTTCATTTAACAGCAGGACACATTTTTTCGGCATGTGCAGGGCATGTTTTACTGAATCACATTAAAATTGCAACAAGTACCATGGTCATATGCATTAACCTAACACAGACAGGATTTTACATCTGGTTCAGTTGTTCAACAGAGAAGAAAAAACTGTCTCTTTCCAAGGGTCTTAGAGAGATAAAATCTCTTCTGAGCTCTGTTACTCTTATGAGCTATTAAGTTGCACCCCACTTATGGCAACCCTGAGATGGTCTTTAAGGTGCATAAGGTATTTGTGGAGTGGTTTTACAAATCCATTCTCCAATATGTCTGCAGTGCTGAGTAAGGATTTGAGCACAGGTCTCTTCTATCCCAGTCCATCACTCCATCCACTCCACCCACACTGGCTCTCAGCTCTGTTAAAACTGTGTCACTGGCAGATCTGCCAATTTGCACACGAATCCCTCCTTTTCCTCCTTTCACCAGCATAACAACAGATGAGGTGCACTTTTGAGAGGCATCTCCCTGGAGACCCTCTTCCCCAGCATATTTACCTATGCAGATGTCCAGTATTGGAGCTCGGCTTAAGAATAAAACAAGGGTGCAGAGTGGGTACAAGAAGGGAAGCCATCGGCCTTTTGTCATTAAATCAGCAAAATAACCTCCCTGCTTTTCAAAGTGATCGAACAATTAAGTGTTTAGATACCTAGAATTGTTACCCTCCCATACGCAGCTTGTCCTGAGACACCACATGAAAACACAAATTGAAAATATGAAGACCTGTCTGCTAAAAGATAAATCTTTAGACATCCTTGAAAGCATAATTGGGTATTAACTAAAAGCTGAGTAAATGAATTGTCATGATCAGTATTGTTTCAGCTTATGCTAAAATTCAAATGGATGCTGATGAAAATATTATTATAGCACTACGTGAAGCTGAATGAAAACTTTAGACAGTAATGCAAAAGAACATTTTTTAACATTTGAACTGTTATAAAAAGGAGAATGGCAGACAGACACCATCACAACCAGTGAATCTTTCCACTGTAGCTAAACACTACATTTGGTCCTAGCAGTCAAATAACGACATTAAACACTTCAGTTGAACTTGAGTAATGCAAATACTGAATGGAACACACAGAAAGGTTGGTAAGGTGAGAAACCAACGTTTACAAAGTGAAACCCAAGTGCCTTCAACCACTAGAAACGCTTGACCTCTGATTTCTAGTAAGCTAATTCTCATTGCTTTAAGCCGCAGTCTCTGACTTGTATATTTAGAGGTTCTACTGAAGAGAAGAAATTGAAAGCAGAAGACCCAGCCCTCAAGATCCCCACCATCCAACACTGACTAGAAGCGAACAGCAGGCTGACTGCTTCATATCAGATTAAATGCCGGTTCTCACCAGCTGTGTACTTGTATCTGTGAATCACTCCCTCCCTACTGTTGAGTAGCAGTGAACACTTTAGTGTCCATTTCCTTCAGCTCATTTTTTAAAAAGTCAAATGGAACCTCGATATCACCATATCTTTGATATGCATAAAACTATATTCCTGCTTGTGCCCAATATACCATGATTGCAAGTGACATTACAGGGCATGACCAGGCAACTTGGGTGTGGGGTGTGGGGTTAAGGACACTGGATTGTTATGTCCTCCCCAAACCACCAGAGCCAAAACACACATCCTGCTATAAGCAGTGGTAACAAACCTTTAGCACTCCAGATGTTTTGTACCAAAACTCCCAGAATTGCGAGCCTAGACTGCCAATGACAAAGGACTGTGGGAGTTGTGGTCCAAAACATCTGAAGTGCTGAAGGTTCGCCATAGAAACAAACAATAGTGAGGACCCTGAGGAGGTGTGGAAAAAGGAGTGTGTTTCTCTCTCTCTCTCTCTCTCTCTCTCTCTCTCTCTCTCTCTCTCTCTCTCTCTCTGTCTGTGTGTGTGTGTGGGAGAGAGAGAGAGAGAGAGAGAGAGAGAGAGAGAGAGAGAGAGAGAGAGAGAGAGAGAGAGAGAGAGAGAGAGAGGTGGCAGGGCTCCCTGTTGCCTACCTCTGTTCTAAGGGCATCTAGTTTTAATTAAATATGTTTTTATAAAGCTTTGCATTGGGAGTCCACTTTTAACACTAGGAGCCTCGTGGTGCAGTGCTTAAATGCCTCTACTGCAGCTAAAACTATGCTCAAGACCTGGGGTTCAATCCCAGGTAACCAGGTCACAATGGGAGGGGGCAATGTGTAGCCCGCATAATTGAACTGCAAACTGCCCAGAGAGTGCTTGAAGCACTATGGGGTGGTGTATAAGGAGAACACTTTGCTTTTTGCTTTATAAAAGTTAATGTTTCTTTCCTTATGGCTTCTAATGAAGTCACCTTTAACTTTTTCCAATGTACAATGCTTTTGTTTAATGCTTTCATGCAAAACCACCCAAAACAGCACAAACAGACATAATATCAGCTGTTCACACTCCATGAAGGATGTCTGAATGGGGCAGGTGAGCCTATACTTCATTAAGTAATTTATAATAATAATTTTAGAACTGTGGAACTGGAGGAGGACATACGGATCATAGGGTCCAGGACCCAGCCTGGGAGACACAGTAGTTAATCAAACTCCTAACCTCTAGCCCTGCAAGCTCAACTGTTGAACTATCTAGCAGGAGTTTCACCCAAACTCCTATCATTTAATCAGAAAACATGCTGGATTTGTTACCTCTGATCTTCCAACAAATAGTGCTAGCTATGCTAATTAAACAGAATGAGGTGGTTGCTTGAGGCTGATACATTTCGTTGACATAAAAGGGCAGCTAGTGGTTAGACTTAAAAAAAAACAGTTATTTTTGTGGTAAAAGGGGAGGGAGATATGCTTGAGGGTAACAATGCAGCTTTGTAGACTACTATCCACTTTGATTTGGCAGGAGGGGGTGAGTTGCCTTTGCTGGCCACAAAATGTCTTAGGATGACCCTGCCTACAATTATTTGCAGTAATTTATACCTGAATACATCATACTTAAATCTCTTTCAGGCAAGCATGTTGAAGATCAGCATCCATTACTTTGAACTTAAGAAAATGGTGGTATGAGATCACACAAATGCGACTGAAATGCACATACCCTTCTTTTATGACTAAGAGGCTAAAAATAAGCATCATTACCTTCACAAGGTGGGGGGAGTTCTCCCAAGGACTTGTCTCATCACACCAATTGACAGAAGATGAGCTGACAGAATCCTCCCACTCACCTGTACATTTTCTTCTGTCACCTGAATTTCCCCAGTGTAAACATATTCAATGAGCGTCTTGAGGGTCCAGCCATCAACTTCTTTTATTCGAACTCTCTTTGCTTGACTTTCGCTCATTTCACCTGCAACATACAGTTGGGTCACTCCGTTCATTTAATCAGACACTGGCCACAGATGCCCAACCTACTTCAATTCATCACAGGCAGAGAGTTGTTCATAGAGCATACAGAAAAACAAAAACAAAACATAATGGCTTTGTTATCTTCCCCAAGAAGAGACAAAATAAAAGCCCGTTTTGCAGGATAACACAATGGAGCTCAGTGTGCCTCTCCAAAGAAAACAAGCAAAGCGTGTCTGCTTGAAAAATAACAACCATGCAGTACTGGGTTGCAGCTGCAAAACATGAGGTCTAGCTACGCCTTCTGTTGGGTCTTTTACACGCCCGAGCACCTACCAAGCTTAGAGTTTGGAAGTGTTAAATTGTTGAAAATTATAATTCCAAAAAGGAACATTTCTCAACTCTGGTTTATACATACACTCATAACTCTGGGGCTAAAAAATTTCTTGGACACACAAAACCCAGCATGTGATATCACACATGGGGGTGGGAGGAGGTGGTAGGAGAAGCAAAAGTATTAATCAACCAAGGAGTTCATCAGCAATTTGATGCAATTCACTTTATCGGACTTAAGAAAAGCCAGCAGAAGCTGTCCTAGAAAATCCCTATGTCACATAAGGGGATTAATATGAGGAGTGTCGGACTCATCATCTCTCAAAACAATTTTCACTCCTGCCCAGCAAAGATGCCACTGGCTGTGGAGGATGAAATGGTAGCTGTCAAGACTGTGCTGCCAGCATGGATTCAGAATATATTCCCAAGAGCCATGCCAGAGGCAGGGAAAGTTACTTTTCCAGACTGTAGCTCCCAGAACGTGCAAGCTGAAGTATCCTGGGCGTCATGGTCCACAGCAGTAACTTTCCCCACCTCTACATAGTATGGAAGATGAGGCATTAGATTGTGGTTGTTCCACAACAAGAGAGCCCCCCCGGCAGCTTGTACTATCTATCAATAACAATCCGGAGCTCTTGGGGTACACAACGGTATAGACTTACATGCCAGGAACGTAACGTAAGAAGGAAAACTCTTACCCAACATAATTGCTAAAACAGATTACCAGATGGACACTGAACTAGATCCCGTTTCTCTTCCTGAGCTGAAACCTAAGTTCCAAGCTCTCTACCTATTGACACCCCACACACCTGCCTGGAAACTGTTATGATATCAGAGCACCAACGAAGATAAGCTGAGAAGGTAACATGGTTGTGGTGGCGTTGCCTTTCCAAATAGATCCATTTCTTTTATTTTCCTCTCTTGCTGTCCTTTCAGTTATTTAATGTATGTGTTTAGTTTTTATTTTCTTGTGGTATTAAGAAAAACACCACAACAGATTAAACATAACAGCCTCGCCATCTTTTTCACTTTTTTGACTTGACTGAAAAGTGACTAGAAGCTGCCTTTATGGTCCAGAGTTCTACTGATGTGTCACACCTGCATTACATGCAAGAGTGTAAACCGCAGCAGAGTTGCATCTGTTCTTGCACACCAAATCACATGACTGGCACCCAGCAACAAATGCAGGGGAACGCTTGTTAACTTGCAGCAATTCAAAACAGCAATTTACACCACTGCAGCTCTGCTGTTGTAATTAACAAAAAGGGTTATGCCCAACACATTAAAAAAACACCAAAGAACACAAAAAATAAAGAGAGGGCACTGCCATCAGGAAAGCTGCTCAATAACGCTCACAGCCTGCTGTAACACAGTGGACATGCTAGCATTTAATTATGTACTTGATTAAATGCAGGAAGTTGGCAGCAGCATCTTAAGCCTCTGTTGTGAATCCTGTATTTTAATTTATCAACTAGCCCCATCTTTTAGGAGAGGTCTTCAATAAGAATTATGGCAGCACTCAACAGCTTAATCTGAAAACAGGAAAAAACCTCTCAACTGTAAAGAGACAAGAGCATGGTTCCAAATTTCAGCATTAATGCTTTCCTGATGAATGATCCTTAAGCCACTCTTACGCTGGCTAAAATAACCAACCTAACACATAAATGTGCATCACTGTTGGATCCTGGTAAAGCCACTGCCTCATGCACGCAGCTTCATCAGCGCCAAGCATGATCAGGCAAAAATCCCGGTGACCAGGAAAATGTATGGCCAGCAACACAATCCAACTGTCACTTGAAGTAGTGTAAACAACCAAAACAGAAACAAAACAAACAAAACCAAAACATGGTCTATAGCATTGACAAGCCAAGTCTATATTTTCTATGCAATTTAACACTTTCAGGCTCTGAATACTATAACTGGTGTCTTAATGCTTTGCTTCACCCTCCTTTCAGTTTTTCCCCCCAGTGCAGCATTTATACCTCAATCACCAATTAACATAAGTATCTATTACTCATTGATGATCAAAAGCTTTTGTGTAAAAAGAGCAACTCAATGCAACTATTATTTTTAATACCAACTTGAGATCTAGTTCACACACAAATCGGCTGCGTGAACCAATACAGTAGATATTTTCAAGAAACTTAGCCATACATTCTAAGAACTGAACTAAGCATCAGAGTCAAATAATGTTGTGAACCACGTGGCAGTTTACTTTCTTATTTGCAATAAAGAATATGATGAATAGCCATTCAGGGCAGAATTTACCACTGGTGGAAAGAAATTTACCACAGTTTTACCTGAATAACTTCTTCTTCAAATGCTACCTAATGCCCACAATTTAGGCTTCAACTGACTGGTTCTACCTAGACCACCGTCCAAATGCTATCCACGGCAATCCTGACATGAGGATTGCTTTGTCACTAGATCCACCCGCTCCAAGCCAGAAGAGGTGCTACCAACTTTGACTAATTGCAGATCTTAAAGAGGGACTATTAAAACAAAAGATGGCTGTTGAAATATGACAATATTTTTGAACTTCGGATTATTTAAAAGTGAGAGCCATCTACCCAAATAATAGAGAATGTTATGTTTGAAAGGGTTATGGGCCATCGTAATCAAAATTTTGAATAAATTGATCCTGGTGGTAGGTGCACCAATTTTATAGTTCTTTTAATTATTAAGCTATGTGGTGGTAGTGGTGGTGGTGGTGGTGATAATGATGATGATACACCAGCTCCAAGCCTGCACAACTGGCACATACTTTGCATAAATGCGATAGATTACTGAGTTCCAGAAAGCCCTGCATTTATAGGAATGGAGGACAGGTACCTCAAGCTTACTCCTCAAACCTGCCTTCTCCATTTTGAGACTTACCCCATATATATACTCAAGTATAAGCCAACCCAAGTAAAAGCCAAGGACCTAATTCTCCCCTCCCCAAAACTGGGAAATCTTATTGACTCGAGTATAAGCCAAGGGTATGTCCCCCCCCCGTTATACTCGAGTATATACGCTGAGTTCTAAGGGGCAGGGGGTAGTAATTGGCAACATGTGCTGGGAGTATGTAGGCAAATAGGGAGTTAATACCATAGAGTAAACTCCCAGATTGCCTCCACAGTTCATGCACAGTTGCCAATACTAGCCCCAGCCCATTTAGAGCTTCATAACTAAGTCCCATTACCCCTAAATCTTTACAGATTTCCACGGATTCCCTCAGATCACTTTGGGAAGGTACCCCTGCTACTTTAGAATCCCAAAGAAAGTACATGTTGATTGCCCATTTTAAAAATAATTTTGAGTGCATATTTTTTTTAAAAAACATGCACTCAAACATTACTTACTTTTGGGGCAAAAAAGTAGCAGGGGTACCTTAAGAAAGCAATTTTAGGGAACCCCTGAAATTTGGAAACATGTTGGGGTAAGAGGGCTGAGTTATGAAGCTTAAAAACTCAGCTTCTACTCAAGTATATACGGT
This sequence comes from Phrynocephalus guinanensis, assembly GCA_037367245.1. Classification (NCBI taxonomy): domain Eukaryota; kingdom Metazoa; phylum Chordata; class Lepidosauria; order Squamata; family Agamidae; genus Phrynocephalus; species Phrynocephalus guinanensis. The sequence continues at coordinate 55,302,072 of CM074741.1, read as the reverse complement.
AATTAACTACAGAACATGTAACTACACAATTCTTTGACTTTTCAGCTTCTCCCTCCTCCCATGTTAAAACTATTGGCAAGACTTGTTAAAACTGTCATTCATCCTTGTTGATCCAATGGTGGTATTAAAGAAAACTCCCTGTCACTCCACACAATATATGTTGCGTAGTTACATTTTCCAAAATGGACAACTTCTCAAGCAATAAGGAAGGTGTATTACCTGTAAACATGGCGTGAAAGTATGGACTGCAAGCTGCTAACACAACTCTATGAGCTGCAATTTCCATATCTTCCGCTACTATCGTCACATCACACAGCATGTTCTGACTGCATAGGAATAAACAGGAGAAAAAACAGCAGCTGTTAAGCAACACAGGAACAGCAAGATGGTGAACATAATGTTTATTCTCCTCAAGGAGTTTTTCAGATGAAACATTCTAAAAGAACAAGGACCGGCGGGCAGGTAGACAACAATTGTCTAAGCATCAGGAATCGTGATGATGCCCACCAAAAGTACAACAGGAAACTATTAATACCCTTTCTTGCCCCCTTTTTATTGCATCACATCTGGAAGAAACCAGTATGTTCATTTGTCCTACTTTTGCACTATTTGCTTCTTCACAAGTAAGTTTACTCCTCCTAAAGCAGATGTGGGAGAAAAATTAATTTTCAAACTAAGAGAAAACTGTGTTTTACATTTTATGTTCAAATAAACTGCACCTCTGACTCAATACACTTCTTATGCCTTATTTTAGCCAAAATCCTTTCAAAGACACTGGTGCCTTTTTAAAATGTTGGAAAGGACCATCCAGTTACACCTGCATTCATTCTGGGGACTGATGCAGTTCCTGAAGGTTTTTGGAGGTAGTAAAAATGGTCTCCTGGCTCCTGTAGTTGGTTTATCTAAAGCACCTTTCAACTGTTACCACTTCCTCCATAAAACTGCAGTTTGAAATAGGAATCAACGTCTTGCCTAAAAACTGTAACAAAACATTAGACAATTTAATGCCCTTCTGATATCAAACTCCCAAGGAAAACAAATTTGTTGGTACAGTTGAAAGAGAGCAGAAAAGTAAGACACATTAATGAAAAGAGGGATTCTACTCTCTAATAAGCTGCCTAGATGCCCTAAGCACATCCGAACTCGCTTGATTTCAGAAGCTAAACAGGGTCGGACCTGGTTAGTACTTGGATGGGAGACCCCCAGGGAATACCAGGTGCTGTAGGCACCTGGAGTAGGAACTGGCAAACCACTCCAGTATTCCTGCCAAGAAAATTCCATGGACATGGAGTCACGAAGAGTCGGTCACGACTGTAATGACGCAACACACACTCTCTAATAATCAAAGAAAATGGATTCTCTAACCAAATAGCTGGGCTTTGTCAATTTTTTAGAATAAAGCAACTGACTTAAGCTTGCATATGATCCTCAATATTTTATCGCAGCAAAAGTAAAGAATCTAGAAGGCCTAAAGACAAACAAATTTTGTTTTAATTCTGTAGCTCTCTTCTTCAGATGCTACAATACACAAAAGCTGATGCTAAAGAACAGAAGGATTCTGGCCAAAATCCTGTTACTTAGTATATGCCAATTTGTCCCTTTATTTTCAGTAAACAAACCAGTCTTTTGGTGCAGTGGTTAAATGCCTATACTGCAGATAAAAACTGTGCTCACGACCGGGTTCAATCCCAATTAGCAGGCTCATGGTTGACTCAGCCTTCCATCCTTCCAAGGTCGGTAAAATGAGTACTCAGCTTGCTGGGGGTGGGCGGCAATGCATAGCCTGCATACTGTAATTCAACTGTAAACTGCCCAGAAACTACTTGAAGTGGTATGAGGCGATATATAAGCAGAACGCTTTGCTTTTGCTTTGCTTTGTTGCAGTTCCTGGGGTATGCGTGCATACACCAAGCCTATATGCTATGCACCCATTGAGAACAGGATTAGAGGTTGCTTGATTACTGGAAAGGAACGGACTGAAGTTACAATTTGGCATATGTTAAGCAGCAGGACTTTGGCTTCTTTCTCTTTGCTGTGACAAACCACAAAGTAATGTTGCTGGCTTAACAGAAATTACAGTACAGTGGTACCTCAGTTTAAGTAATTAATTCATTCACTAGGCCGTTTTGTTCTGCGAAAAATTCTTAAACCAAAACGCGGTTCCCCTAGGAATGCACTGAAAGCCAATTAATTGGTTCCGGAGTTCAGGTAAAAGATAAACCAGGGCATTTCATTTAAAATTTTCTTAAACCAAGGCATCCCCATTCTTTTTGTCATGTGAACATCACACATCAACTTTTAATGCCTTGTGGAAAAAAACTTAAACCAGGGCATTCCATTGAAATGTTTTCTTCAACCAAGACATCCCTATTTCCAATAATTTACTTGATTTACTTGATTTTGAATATTTTTACCCCACCTTTTTCCTTAGAAAAGGACCCAAGGTGGCTTACAATAAAGATGGACAATATACAGCCCAGAATATTTAAGACATATTCAGAATAGGAACAGGGAATTAGGAGAGGCAGCTTAGAACATTAAAATGTCACATTAAAGCTACAAAGAGCACACAAAAAGAAAAAAATCCATTATGAGGGGTGGAAAATAACATGGAAATCACTGTTTTTCCTATGAAATCAGCCAATGCAATTATGTATGGCAATCCATATAAAAGTCACATTGTAAATAGACCCTCATTCAGGGAAAGCTTGCCTGAAGAGGAAGGCCTTTGACTGCTTCCGGAAAGACAGCAGGGACGGGGCAGTCCTGGCCTCCAGTGGGAGGGAGTTCCAAAGTTTGGGAGCAGCAGCAGAGAAGGCCCTTTCATGTGTTCTTATGAGACGTACCTGTGAAGGTGGCTGGATGGAGAGAAAGGCCTCTCCTGATGACCGAGCTGGTTCATACTGCAATATTCAATTTTTGAGGTAGCTTTGACCCAGGGTCCCAGGCCATTTTGTGCTTTGTAGGTTAAGGTCAGCACCTTGAATAGTGCCCAACAGCTGATTGGCAGCCAGTGGAGCTGCTTTAGTAGGGGTGTAATGTGATCTCTGTAATTTAACCGAAGCATTCTTAAACCAATCCCAAGGGTTCACAGGTTGACCCCAACAAATCTAGGCTTGTCCCCAAAACTTGGAATGAATTAGTAACTAATAATTTTTCCCTTTTCTAGTAACAAAGATACAGGTATACACAGCATTACAACAGCATTACAACTTTACCCAAAAGGAGATAGTTTTAGTTCTTTTGCAGTATAGCTGTTACTTTTAGAAGCTACCTTTGGAGTTACAGGATGTGACCTCACTATAAAGTACAAAAGAAATGCCATTGGTGCAAGAGATGACCTCCTTCTGTTAAATGAGAAACATTTAGATTTTTGAAAACTATCCTTAAGTAACAATTTTAGTTACATTTCAGAAATGGGGGGGATTACATTTTAAAAGTGCTAACTATAATGGCAAAGCATTATTTCTTGTCTTACAAGGCTAATAATAACTCTTCACTTTTTAGAAGTAACATTTTGAATGATGCTTGTTCTCAACACATCAAAGTGTTGGGAGCTATTTAGGAAAATGCATTTAAACTTATTCATCCTGAAAGCAGATACTTCAGAGTTTATTATTGAAAGGGTCTTCTAGATTTCCTGCTGAAAAAGAGATGTCTTTCCTTCAAGACTAATTTGAAATTGTCACTATATAACCTGCTTGCACATGATAAGGATCCAAGACAATAATTTAACAACATTAAAAAATGATTATAGTTCCTTCTGGGCACCAAGGGGCAGAAGGCAAGTACAGTGGTATCCCGACTTAAGAGCAGCTCGACTTAAGAGCGGAAAACTGTTGGTGTTTTAACTGCCGCCTTACAAATTTTAGATATGGTCTGCTCAACTAATTTTTTTTTATTTTTCATTTAACTTATTTTTTCAATTTTTAGATAGGTACTCCAGCTTAAGAGTAGTTCGACTTAAGAGCATGCATTTGGAATGGATTAAATTCATAAGTTGAGGTACCACTGTATAATATAACAAAACAAATATAACAAGAGATGAGCCCACTTCCCTGAGAATTTGACCAGGCTGGGTTGCACAAAATAGGGAAAATATATATTTCTCAAGGTCCTGTCCCATCATTCCCATCCAACCCTCCTCACAGTCAGCACTTTACGGATGTTGATCATGCCTGGGACTACCTCAAAGTCACCCAGCAAAATTCAGGATTAAGGTGAGGAATGACAGCTTCCAATGAGAAAGGCAGTACAAATCTCCCACTGAATTCATGCTGTGATGATGAATATAGATTACTAGGTTTCAGATGGGTTTGGAAACATTGCTTTTTCAGATCACAGCTACCAGGATCTTTCAACTAATGACCAATCCCATGCATGGTTCTTTGAAAAGCTTTTTCTTAGAGGCCTGTATGTGTAAACACACAGGGAGAGATTGAAGGATCTGAACTTCTTTTACCTAACACTTTCGACAACAAGGGTTGGGATTATACCAGTGGTTCCCAACCTGGGAGTCGGGACCCCTTTGGGGGTCAAATGACCATTTCACAGGGGTCGCCATGAGGCAGTGAAGAAAAAGGCACAAATGGATTGGGTCTGAAGGAGGAGGGGAAGGAAGGGGGAAAGAGTGAGTTGGAGGGGATGTCAGTCAATGGCACGGGAGGCTGTGACTGGGTAAGGGTGTCTGTAGAGGGAAGTTCTCTGTGGGACCTGGGGCAGTGGCCTGCCAAAGTAGGCTTGTGGCCTCTTCCAAGCAGGGCAAGGGGTCACCACAACAAGAGGAACTGTATTAAAGGGTCGCGGCATTAGGAAGGTTGGGAACCATTGGATTATACTCTAAATTATCCCTTGACTTGATACGACATCCATAACAAACTCTGGCAAACTGCTAACAGAGCAACCATTCAGAATATATGTATATCAATAATTTAGCCATACCTTCTCAATTCATTCATAACTCGGAAAGCTTTCTTCATGTGCCAAGGATTCACTGTAACAGGACAGTGCTTTTCAGTATTATCATCTTTCAGATCCAGAGGTTTCTGCTGGCACAGTTTGGTACATCTGTGAACAAGAAAAGCAGTCTCAATAATTGTATCCTCAAGAGTTTGTCTTCAAAGTAGGTTGAAGGTTTTCTATTTTTAGTAGACCACATCTCCTCTGTTGCCACCTGAAGAAAGTAAATCAGGTGAAAGTGCTTTGTGTTCAGAACTATGCTTTCAAAATGTGCTCAATACTTTAGACAACCTCAAATAATTTACACCTCTAGCGCAGGCCGGTCGGCTTTTTTTTATTTTGCCGGCTGCGGGACGGTTCCGGTGCTCGCGGTCTGGTACCGGGACCTGTGTGCCAGATCTTTTTTACTGCTGAACACGGCCGCCTACCAGCTGCAGCCAGGAAGACCGGACATCCAGGAAGGACTAGCACCAGGCAGGAGACATCTCCGCCGCCATTAACGAACTGAACCAAACCATTTTTTCGGTTTGGTTCATTTTGTTAAGTAACAAAACGAATAACGAATAAAATGGAGTCAAGTCTTGGCACTTTTAGTTCATTTCGTGCCCAATTCTAATCCTAATGCCAAGACTTGACTCCATTTCATATAATCCCTGTAGCTGTAACACACCTCTCACTTTGTACATAATGATTTACAGGCCAATATCTCAAAGTATTTCATTCTGGCACAACCTCCTCCTCTTCTTGCCATCAAAGTGTTGTGACTGCTCTTTAAAAATATCATACTTGATCCAACAGAAATGCTCTTCAGATACAGCTCTCAACTGAGCTCAAAAGCAAGAATATCTTGTGGCACCTTGAGAGCTATCACATTTATTAGAGAACGAGTGGCTGTGAATTAGAGTCTACTGCACACGATTCATGAAGTGTTATCCAAAATTATAGATGTACCTTCAGGCACAGAATTGTCGGTAGGTTTCTATTTAGTGACGTAAAAGGGTCGTTACATTAGAAAGCATGGATGGTGGGCACTGGATTATTACGAATAGCATAGGAAATTCCCCCTCATATTCAAACTACTAGGAACTGACTGTCCTTTGAACAATCAGTAGTAAAATTTTCTGTGCATACCTGTGACAAAGTGAACTGAATCGCTAAATGCTGAGTTCTGTTTGGAGTATGTGTCTCCAGAGACTAAAGAGAAAGAAAACACAGCAGGACAACAGACCAGTTCAAGCCATCCTTCTTGTCCACCTTATTAGGTATCATTCCTGTTAATCACAAATGCTCTAATAAACAAAAGGCCTCCCTCTGCAGCTTCTCTGAGGAATAACTTTTGTTGAAGGAGATGGGGCAAGAAATTCCAATCCAACAGAGGTAAAATGTGCACCTCTGAGCTGGGTCTGCAGCCCCTAGTTTGGAATTTGCTATAAACAGATACCTGGTTTCCATATCTGGCCACAGATCAGGGAACTTTTACATTTACTTGGCACCACTCTCTGCGCTGTAAGACCTGTCCTGATGAAGGCTTATGTGCAATTGAAAGTTAGCTTACATTTGTCAATTGGACCCAAGGGCATCCCACTCTTGAATGCTTGTCATTCAATACCCTACGGCTGTCATTTGTGGCACTACACCTATGGAATTTTGGAATTCCATATTCCAATGGATTTCGGACAGACATTGCAACCATGCCAGCAAAAGCCTTCTTCACTGAAGGAGCGTTTCTACCCATCCTAAAACCCTTGGAAACCCAAGGTTTATATATGATTGACAAGGTGCCCTCTAAGGTGTGCTTGCCTCTAACTCCTCACCCCATGTAGGACTTTCCCACCCCCATGCATCTATTGAAGCTATTTTTGTTTAGATTGCAACAGAACCTGTGCAGGGAGTGGGTTACATGCTCATGCGCATATAGAACAGGTCCCCACACAACGGAGATGAAAATTAGAGGGTCTACTCATCAATGACTTATCTTATATATACACAAGAAACGCAATAAATTTCTATCATTCTTGTTGATAAAAGTTTTAACATATATTTATTTATTTTCACATATTATTTATAAATAAATAGAAAAATAAATACATAAATAGTTCCTCAGTTCCTTTGTTCTTTTCTCTTTTTTGTGGTTTGTTTTATTATTTTAGTTTTGGCTTGCCTGATGTTCATAACGTGTTCTTAACTTGTTTTGGGGTATCTAATGTAAATCGCCCAGAGTTCCTTCGTGGAAGATGGTGCGGTATATAAATAAATAAATAAATAAATAAATAAATAAATAAATAAATAAATAAATAAATAAATAAATATTTTAGCAATAGTAGGATAGTAATTCAGACTCAATATATATAATTATGGAGAAAATGTAAGAGGGAAAGACTTGTTTTTATCTGCTTTGACCCCTGTTTTTCTTCTGATGAAAAATCTAGCAATTTGCTCTTCCACGCTTTCATTGGTTTTCCCCCTATGCTCCAACCCTCCGTGGACCCTCAAACAGCATGTTACGCCAGAAAAATCCAAGTCTTCATGTTGGATTCTTCTTCTTTGGCTGTACAGTATGTCTTTACAAAAGAAATACACATACTAAGCTAACCATGCAATACTTGTATATCTTGCTCCAATAACATGATTTGATAATTTACTGGAATAATGTAGTGTGAATCCTGTTTTCAATAAGATCCAGTGGCTCATTATATTAAAAAAGAGGTAACAGACAATTGGCACCCACTTCTATCTCCTAACACCCACCATTTCAGGAATCTAGCCTGACAAACAAGTTAACATTTATCACTGAACGGCTGATTATAAGCAAAACAGTTGGCACAATCCTCTCTGTCCCTGTGGTTCTTGGTTTAGTAAAGGAAGAAATCTGTTCCATTTTTTTAATCATTAAACAACAGCCTTCATCAAACTGGTGCCCTTTAAGTAGTTTGTACTCCACCTCCCATCGGCCCCAACCAACACTGTTACTGGTTGGAGATGGTGGTAGCTTTAATTCAAAATGTCTTGTTATTATTATTTATTTTATTTATTATTTTTATTTATTAATCTTGTATCCCACCCATCTTCCCACTGTTGTTCTGTCATTACAGTCGTGACCAACTCTTTGTGACCCCATGTCCATAGAGTTTTCTTGGCAGGAATACTGGAGTGGCTTGCCAGTTCCTACTCCAAGCACCTACAGCACCTGGTATTCCCTGGTGGTCGCCCATCCAAGTACTAGCCAGGCCTGACCCTGCTTAGCTTCTGAGATCAGGCGAGATCGGATGCACTCAGGGCATCTAGGGGGCAATAAATGGGACAAAGCTTCGTGTATTCTCTGGTTGTTGACTTCTCATCCATGTCCTTTAATCAGTGAGGTCTTAGCCTGTGGATATATGGCAGTCTAATAGGCATCTAGCTCTGTGTGTTATCGAAAGGAAACATTCCACTGAAAGAACTACTTATTGTATCGCGTGGGGATGCACATAAGTGTTGACTGCATGCAAGGGATTACAGTAATGAAGGGAAGAAAGTTTCATCATATTCGTGGAACTTGATAGGCACAATGGTTCCCAGCCCATGCTGCCTATAGCACTAACCGCAGTTCATGTGAAGACAGGGGACTTTCATAACAATTTCCAATAATTAATTGTCCCTCTCTCTAGATGTACTTTCCATTGACCGACCTGCCACAGATTATTCATCCACCACTTTTTGGTACACTTGTAGTAACTTTCAACACTCATTGGTTAAAATCCTATTGAGGTTTACATAAAACAAAGTTAGGTACATCTGTGGGACTGTGTATGTAGGGCATTATGCCCAGGCAGTCTGTATCATGCCATATGATTGTGCAATTGATCATGCTAGTCACATTATGACTCTTGTGCAGCACACCTGTGAAAGTCCTTTGTGAATATCACTTTTGTCGCAGTGTAATTTCCCAACCACACACATATGTAATTCAAACAACAAAATACCATTTAAACAACATTCCTGATATTTAAAGCTCACATATGTAATAGATTTGTATTACTATACTCAACTGGCCACAGAGCAGAAGAACTACGGATTGAAACCAGAGATAATAAAAAAGAATCTAAAATGGATAAGAACGTTCTAGATGGACGATGGAAGAAACTGTTAAAATTGTAAGACAAGTAAGAAGCAAAAGTAAAAGGTAACAAAAATAGGGTCAGAACCCGGAATTCAGTTTTCCCATAACTGTCACATAGAGAAAAAGAGAACTATTACCATAACCATGGCAAAGAAATAGAAAAATAACAATAAAAGGGAAAAATATCTTATAGAAGATCCAAGAAATCAAAGGGAGATTTAATCTTAAATTAAGTATACTGAATGACCAACAGGGCAGCACGCTATCTAACCAAGAGAAAATAAAGAGAAGGTGTAAAGTATACTGTACTGAAAACCTATACAAAAGACTACAGACTCTATTGAACAGCAATCCTCTGACGAATAACCTGCTATTCCAGAACATGAAGTGAAACCATTAGGAATAAATAAATCACCAGAGGTAGATAAAATTCCAGTAAAGCTATTTCAAGCCACAGAGATGGAATCTGTCAAATCCTAACAAATTCTAACAAGAATATGCAAATATGGAAAACAAAACAATGGCCTGCAGACTGGAACTGGAACTGTTCAAAATATATTCCAATCCCCAATAAAGGAAGTGCCAAGAAGTGAAATAACTGTCAGACCATTGCTTTAATTGCTCATGTAAATTGATGCTCAAGGTGTTGCAACAAAGGCTTTTTACCTTACATATAGAAAAGAAAAAAAGAAAAAGTTGAAGAGACTGATGTTCAAGTTGGATATCAAAAAGGAAGAGGCACTTGAGTTCATATTGCAAATATATGTTGGCTGAGGGGATGTACCAAAGAATTTCAGAAAAATATCAGTCTATGCTTTATAGACTGCAGCAAGGCCTTTCACTTTTTGGATCATGATAAACTATAGATTGTTCTGAAAGAAAGGGGTATGATTCTGCACTCTATTGTCCTGAAGTGTAACTTGTATTGTAGACTCCATTAGGGCATAACATGGAGAGGCAGAATGGTTTCCTATAGGAAAAGGTGTCAGACAAGGGTGCATTTTATCCCCTTCTCCATTCAGTTCAAACACAGAACTTATCATATGGAACGACAGACTAGAAGAGTGTAAATTGGCAGAAGAAACATCAGTAACTTATTATATGGAGGTGGCACCACTTTAAAGGCAGAAAGCAGCAATGACTTGAAAGAACTGTTAAGGAAAGTGAAAGAAGAAAGGAGGGCTACAGCTGAACATGAAGACAAAAATCATGACTACACAACTTTAATGTGGACAAGGAAGAAATTAAACTAGTGCAAGTTTTGTATACCTTGGTGCAATCATCAATCCAGATGGAGAGTGCAAACAAGAAATCAAAAGAAGACTGATTGCTTCAGTCTTCAATGGAAAGGCAGCAATGAAGGAATTAGAAAAGAGATCATCATGTGTCTGGAAGCCAAATCCATCCACACTCTTTTATTCCTGATCCCCATGTTCAGCTGTGAAAGCTGACAGGAACAAAATTGATTCATCTGAAATGTGGTCATGGAGGAGAGCTTTGCAGATATCCTGGACTTCCATAAACATGATCAAACAGCTCCTAGAATAAATCAAGCCTGAGCTATCTCTGAAGGCAAAAAAATTGAAACTCGGGGCGTCCTGTTTTGGGCACATATCAGAAGGCAGGATTCTCTGGAAAACAAACAAACATAGGGAATGTTGAAGGATGACCAAAGATGAGATGGACTGATTCCATAATGAAAGCTACAGGCTTGAGTTTGCAAGAGCTAAGCAGGGATCTACTTAGGCCACTTTGGAGATGGATTATCCATTGGGTCACCATAGGTCATAGATGACTTGAGAGAGGGTGTCAGATGTGTGTGTGTGTGGGGGGGGGGCAGATTGAGGAAAGCCAAGGATGTTGCCATCTGGGTAGGAGTGGATCTGAGTAGAAAAACCTTGGACCCACAGGATGGAGTGATTGATGGTGCCAAGGGAGGAGGCAGATGGAAGAAGACAAGTGGCTGAGCGAAAGGGGTCATCTTACTGGGGAGAAAGAAGCTTGGTAATAGAGACAAGATCCAAGCAGAAAAGGTTCAGATAGAGAGAGAAAGGGAGAGGACACAGGCACAACCTCCCAAAGGATGACCTGAAGGAAAGAACCGTGGCCTGGGATCCATAGGAAGATGAACAGGAGTGGACAAGGGGAGAAGGAATCCCTGAAAAATAATTGCCCCTATTTCCAGGATCACCAGGGACAGGCTTAAGAGACATTAACTTTTTGGATGATCTTGAATGTTGAGACTGTTTCTTTGAAAACCTGTTTGTGTTGAAAGGGTCTATCTGATTTTGTACCCACTTGGGACAAGATCAGGCATTAAATGCAAAGACAAACTTCAACAGTGTTTTAGAGGTTCCAAAAATAAATGTTCACACATTTTAAGTTACAAAAGGAGTCTTTTATTGAAAGTGGGGCCACAGCAGAAGGAAGTGCCTCTACAGGGCTTGAACCCATGATCTCACAAATATGATAAAATAGGTTCTTCTTAACTTTCTACTTCACCGAGGAGCATAATATGAACTGCCTTACTCACTTTAGCCCCAGCAAAACTCCCTTCCTTATGGCTCCTCTTTCATGTCATTACACTTCTCTCCGCAACTTCCCAACCTTACTTTTCTGACATTCAGGTCTAAATAACTTGTTAGAAGCAAATATTGGTTTTGAAGATGCCTCTATGCTGCAAGGAAGGTCAGCAAATCATTGTGCTTTTGTATGCTACACCGTATTTAGAAATTCACTGCATGGGCCTCAAAAGATAGCCACCAAGTTTAATAATCATTAAAAGAACATGGTCAAACACACACACAAAATGGAATGCTCAACAGTTAACGCATTAGCACAAAAAACTTATTTGCCTTATCCACCAACATCTAGCACTTCCCAGTGCCTGAGGTGCCAGGATGCCTGACGATAATGTTAATTGGCAGCCAGATTTAGCTGGAAGGAAGAAGTCCTTAAGTAAGGTAACTCGACTTGTCTCTTCTTCTAGTACCTAAGTTTGAGAAACACACATTTAAGCTACTAACATGTAACAGAAGTCAGTGCCTCTTTCAATATAACTGTAGCCATCTAGAAAACTAGCATTAGGTTGCTGAAGGACACACGTTAGGATGCATTCTCCCACAGTTCCAACAGACACTGGTAGTGGACAAAGCCCACTATTTCAACTTTTTAAGCAGAAAAAGTGAAGTCAGTTATGAACTCCAAGGTCAGGCCCATTCAAGGTAAACAATCATTTGTGTCTACTGCACAGAAAATCTGCAAAACAAATGCCTAGCATTACTAATCATTCAAGCCATGTTCAGAAGAGTCCTTTGTACATGACCCCTAAACTCCATGGCAAATGGCTCCCAGCTCCGGAGCTTAAAATTGTTTCCCCACCACCTCCGGAGTTTACAGATAATTAAGTGCGACCACGCCCACCTAAGCGCGTCCCAGCGCACTTTTCAGGTACCTGCTCTCTGGAGGTGAAAATTCCTGATGCGGATATAACGTAGTGACTGCCCAGCTCTCCTTGCTTCTGTTTGTTCTTTTTTTTGCCCCCCGCCCCTTTAAGAGATCTGAATGCAGTGCTGGGATGGCAGAACGGAGACATTCTTTTCTTCCTTTTTTTCTCCCTCCCCTCATGCAGCCAGCAGCCAGGAGTTCGGAAGGGGTGGGAACGGAGGAACAGCGACAAACCCCTAAGATCTCTGGTCCGAATTTAATTGGCCAGCAGATCTTAGGGGTTGTGTGAAAAGGCCCTTAAGCAACAATTCCATGTTAAGAGAAAGGAAGTGAGCAAACCAAGGCAACCCTGCACTCTTTTGAGATTCTTCTACATTCAAAGCTGAGTTCCAAGTCCAAACCACAGAAAGAGGTATGCATCAAAGGTAGCCAAATCACAGCAGATGGAGAGAGGCCAGTCTGCTTGGCAGCCCCTTGTTCTTGCACAGAACCAGAGTGCACGTTTCATTTAAGCCACCCAGCACCTACATTTGAGACAGGATTCAGCTTCCAAAGCTGTTCTGATTGAACACCAAAGAGCTTTACAGTCAAGTGCATGGTTTATACTACAGGCTTAGTGCTTCTGACCATGGCCACCAATTAGCCTTCGAGGCCCCAACGGAGCCACCTCGCGCCCCTCTTCTACACCAACCCCGCCTGACAAGACTTCCCCCTTCTCTTTCCAGCCTTAAGTGCTGATGGCCGTTCTGCGAAGTACCAAGAAAGGGGCTTGATTCGTGATCGGATTCCCAAGACTAAGGCGTAGTTCCTTGGGTTGCAGAAGCAACTCTTTGTCCGCTTAGAGATCTCTGATATTAAGCGGGATATAAGTACAATAAATAAATAAATAAATAAATAAATCTCCACCGTCGGCGGGGCTCAGGCCTGGCTCGAAGGAAGCAACCCCTGGAGAAGAAGGCAGCAGCATCCTCCCTCCTCTCAACCTAGGATCCATCCCCGATGGCATCCTTAGGGGAAGCCCAGCCCAGCCCCAATCCGTCGGCGGGCACAGATACACACACACACACACACACACACACACACACACACACACACACACACACACACACACACACACACACACACACACACACACACACAGAGGCAGGCACACATCCTCGACCAGGCTCCCTTGCCGCCCGGGGGTGCCACTCACCCTAACGGCTGCAGCAGCAGCATCTCCATCGCGGCTCCTCCGCTCAGGCTGCTCCCTCCTTAGAACGCCGGCACCGAACGCCGGCGCCAGCACCATTCCAGCCGCGAACGCTACGACAGCCCCCCGGCAGAACGCCCCGAGAGAGGGAGAGAGAGAGAGAGAGAGAGGCCAAGGTTGCCTGCCTTAGACCAGCCGAGCCTTCTCCCTCCAGCGGACGGGAGCCAGCCAGCCAGCCAGCCAGCCAGCCAGCCAGCGCCGCTACCGCCGCCGGGATCCCCGGCTCACGTTCTTCCCACGACTCGGCCAAAGCCGCCACTTCCGGGGAATCGGACCCAGGAGACCGAGGCCGTTCGCCCCACACTTTAAAGCGGGAGGGTGACGTCAACACGCAACTTGTGTGGCGGTCGTGGGGAGGAGGATGGTCCTCCGGGCGCGCCCGTCCCGTCCCCCCACCCCACCCCACCCCGGCTCCCTTCCCTGCGTGCTTGGCGGAGCGCGCCGTCGCCGGTGGCGAGGAGAGCAGCTGGCGCTGCGGGGGTGGGGTGGGGGGTGGATCGGGAGGCGGGCGCGGGCAGGGAGGGGTTAAAGCCCCCTTCCCGTGACATAAAGGTAAGATTCGTGTTGCATTTGTATGGATTACGCCTTGGGTTGCCCCCCCCCCGCGCACGCCCCCCATCTTGATCCGAACCGACCGCCTTCCAGATGGTGTGGACTACGTTTCCCTTCAACCCCAGCGAGCATAACCGGTGGGGGCGGGGGAAGCCACTCGGGAAGACACACTGGCCTGCATTCTATTTTGTAAATCGATACAGGCGGGAACGGCTGTGCCCAGTTTTAAACTGGGGCAATAGGCCACACACACATAAGCACAGAGCTCAGCCTTGTCTCGCTACTAAAGTGGGCTTGCAGCCTGCCGATCAGTCTAAGTGCAGTGTTGGCGAACCTATGGCACGGGTGCCAAAGGTGGCACTCGGAGGTGGGCACCCGACATCGCCCCTTCACAGCCACCTGTATTCAGGTTAAATTGCTCTATTGGCACTTCGCAAAAAAAAAAAAGTGGGTTTTGAATCACAGTTTGGGCACAGTCTCTAAAAGGTTTGTCATCGCTGGTCTAGTGTGATGCAAATTCTTGATAAAGATACAGTAATCTATTTTTGCTGCTCTTTTTGAAATCATCCTTAGATCGTTTCCCTTATCTCTGCCTCCATTCCCCATCCCCTTGTGTCCTTGAGCCAGAGACTCACTTCTTCAGATGATTAGTGTCCTTTCTCACTGCAGACAGATATTTCCACCAGCACTGGTGGGGACAGCAGTATGTAGATTTGCTACTTAATGCAAACACCTCATTTTATTTATTTTATTTTATTGCACTTCCAATACAGGAATTACACCACTTTTTCCTCTAGTCAACTGGTGTCTGTTAAGCACCACATGGGTTTACACACACTGAAAACCACTGTCACTGTCACTGATTTTGTTCCAGCTCGCTAATCAAACATTTCAAGATGAAATAGAGGAAAAGTCATTAAACAATTTCAGACAGCATAATATACTCTGTAACAGCAAAGCCTTATCAGGAATGAGTGAAAATGTTGCTGGCTTTATGCACAAGTTAGTAAGATATGAGACAAATAATGATTTCCTGAAGGCCAGCCACCGACTGTCATGGCTGAGCATAAATTTGAACCATATTGCAGGTGCATTCCTTTTACAGAACATGGCTGCAGTCATAAATAATCTTTCTGTAGAGTAAGCCTCATTGGACTGTCTTGCTTTCCTGATCGCAGAATTCTATACACGCCTGCTCAGAAGTAAGCCCTGAAAGCATTGATGTGGTTTCCTTTCAAGGAAGCAGAATCCACAAAGTACGTGTCTTCCTACTCCCAGGTACAATCATTTATTTCCCACTGTTGTTCACACAGTCACATTGTGGATCTTGTGGGGGAGCCCTCCCAGAAGAAAGTCCAGATTTATAGGATTTGAATGTACAACCGAGCTGATCAAGAGTCTCTTTACCATGACGTGGCTTGGAACTGCAGTGGAAGCAGCTGAAAATTGAAAATATAGAAAGCCAGAAAACCGTGCATGATGAGAACTGACAGCTTTTGCACAATATTAAATGGGTACAAGATCCCTCTTGAAATGAGGAAAACAAATGACAAACACGCCTTTTTGCACAAGCTCCACTGAAATGAACAAGCACAGAACAGGAAGAGTTGCTGAGGTTGAGTTCCTGAGCAGCTTTCATTTCCAAATAACTTGCAGGGAATAACTTGAGGGTGAATTATGCTTTGGGTTATGCAATGATTGTCAGGGAAATATTGCTTTTTTCATCCAGGGAATACTGATGGAAGCAGTGGTTGAATTTGGATAAAACCCACTTTTGTGTATCCAATTACAAATTTCAACCACCAAAACATTCATTTATTGCATTGTGAATTAGATGTAATAAAATCTTCAAATCAGTATGTCTGTGAAGATTTTCAGTCATCCAGGTGAGTTTCTATGAAAGTTGAGTCATGACAACTGGACTTCTTTTCTTGAGAGATTGAAACGTTTCAGTGCTCATCCAAGCAGCTTCGTCAGTCTGAAGGCTAGTGGCAAGTCCTCCATTTTATAGTTCCCCTTGATTTCACATCACCCTGGTTTGAATAGGCTTGTAAGCTGGACAATGGCCTGAATAGGCTCGTTGGGTCGACAATAGCCTGACTAGGTTCACAGGAGGACAATGATCTGAATAGGCTTGTTAGGTGGATAATGGCCTAGGGTGCGTGAAAGTCCCCACCTATGCAACCTTTCCCAACATCAATAATATTACAATTGACACAGAATGGGACATGAAACAGTAAAATGCAATTCAGAAACAATGTCAAAGTAATAAAAATAATAATTAAAAACAGAGTATACGTAAATATGAAAATCTTGTGGTGAAAGTTTAAATACTAGATTTGGCATATCTGTATAGTTCATGAAATGTATTCCACTTCAGATGAACAGCGAGTTGACTCAGTGGACAGATATCTGTGCAAGCATGGGGAGAAGGGCAGTGTGTAGATACATTACTATTGCAAACAGCTCACCTTTTTCTTTTTTTTTTTTTTTTTTGTACTTCAGAGGTACTGCCTGATAGGAAATTTACACTACTTCTTCCACCAGTTAACTTTTTATCAAGTATGCAAATAGTTGTAGAAGTATTGATTATTTAATGTATTCATGCACAATGTTTCTAGCATAGAGAACTTAGAGTTGATCACATCACCAGAAAACAGCCCAAATAGCACAACATATGACTAAATGAGAGAAGCACAACAGTTAAAATGATAAGATAAAAAGGAACACCTAAAATAACTTTAATTTAAAAAGCTGACAACAACTGGACACACACATGCCTGTTGTTGTTATTATTTGTTTTAATCAGAGAGTAGTGAAGTGGCCTGTAGCATCTCACTGAGTATTCTTCACCTGCAGTTCCATTAGGGAAATGTTTGGTTTCTTGAATGTGACTGCTTCTTCATCAAGTTTGACCAGATCTCCAAAACAGACGTAACTGCACTCATAGGTCTGTTTGGGAACAGCCAGTCTACAAGGAAGAGCAGGGCACTGTAGTATTCTTGGGCAATGAATCCCCTCTAAATCAATAAAAATAAATACTAATCCTTTGAAGTTAAAGTATCTTTATGTAGGTATTCTCCATGAAGTGCCACTGTATCTCATTTCATGTATCAGTGTTTTATCAACTTGTATGATTCTGTTGCTAGCCATTTAGAGGTACAGTTTTCATAGAGCACAGGATGTAAATTAATTAATTGGCTGCCTCTTGCAATGACAAGCAGCAAAAACTGTATTTGTAAACATACAGCTCCCAATTTTTACAAACCTTATGCATTATGTTATGTTCATTTGCCAAAAGTGATAGCCGAGAGTAATTTTTATTTCCCAGATTGTTCAATCTATCTGCAGAATACATTGTAAGAAAAGCTGGATTGGATTCAGAAGAAGAAGGAATACAAATTGGTGGAAGAAACATAAGTATTTAACATATGCAGATGCTACCATATTATAGGTAGAAAACAGCAATGATGCAAACCAACTACTGAGGAAGGTTACAACAGTGCAGAGGCAGAATTACATTTGGTTATTACAACACAAATAATGACAACAGAAGAAATACATAACTTTACAGTTGACAATGAAGAAAAGAAAAGAAAAGAAAAGAAAAGTTAGAAATGTTCTGTACTTTGGAACAGTTATCAACTCATATGGAAACTGCAGACAAGGAAGCAGAAGATGACAGATTTGGAATAGCAGCTATGATACAACCCTTAAGAGTAAGAATGTGTCACTAGAGACCCAGATCAACATATTCCATTGTATGGCATTCCCAGTTCCTGGGGACAGATGAGAAACATGATGGAGGGAAAAACTCACAAGGAAAAAGTTGATTTGTTTGGAAAATACTGGTACTGATGGAGCAGAGCTTTACAGATACAGTACCTTGGACTGACAGAAAAACACATTTCTGTGTGAAGCTGCTGAAAGCCCTTACTTTTCACTCTATTGAGTGGGGCTTCTGAGCATCTGGGTCTCAAAACATTTGAACAGCCAAAGGCTCCCCACTACTGGTATAAGTACTGTATTTATGATTAGGACAGTGTTACTATCTAACATTCATTTACTTATATACTGCCCCATGACTGCAGTTTACAAATTAAAACTTACAAACTTTGGAGACCTCACATGGCAATGCATATAATATGGCTATTTTAAGAAATCATTTTAAAAAAGAAGAAGAAAAATAAAATATTAATATTAACAGCATCCAGGAAACACAATTGTCAAAGGCAGCTTTGATTAGTTCTGTTTTAAACATTTTCCTGAACATAAGGAGAAAAGGAGGCTCCTGTATCTCTATTGATAACCTAGTCCAGGTAATGGAGGCCGCAACCAAGAATGCCCAATTCCTTGGCTTTGGCCACATTTAGCATCATGGGTTGAGAAGAGAGAGTGAAACAGGTATTCATAGGATCGGGAAGTGGAGTCATGGCTACTGGACTTTTTTCTCTTGAGAGAGAGAAATGTTTCACTGCGGACTAATGAAGCTGTTTGGATGAGCAGCAAAACGTTTCTATCTCTCAAGAAAAAAAGAAGTCCAGTAGCCATGACTCACCTTCCAGATTAACTCACCTGGATGACTGAGAATCTTCACAGATGTATTCATAGGATACAATTCTTGATGAATTAATGAAAAAGATGGTGGGTATGGCGTGTTC
Source organism: Phrynocephalus guinanensis (assembly GCA_037367245.1). Classification (NCBI taxonomy): domain Eukaryota; kingdom Metazoa; phylum Chordata; class Lepidosauria; order Squamata; family Agamidae; genus Phrynocephalus; species Phrynocephalus guinanensis. Next base: position 55,283,102 of record CM074741.1, on the reverse strand, counting down.
GTTTCCCAACAGATAGAGAAATATAGATAAATTTGCTCTTAAGTTTATGATGAACTGTAAAGATTTACTGTACATTCAACAGATGACGGTATATTTTGTGCACACCATACTGCCATCTCCTGGTCACTGCGCCCTGGTGCTCTTCACTGCATCTGTACTGGACTCCAATTCAGCCCCCTCCTTTTCTGATATTTTTTTGGCAAAAGGAAAGGAAAAAGGGGGGAAAGGAGAAGAAAGGAGAAAAAAATTTGTGCTTTAAACAGAGATTTATTTATTTATTTTTATATTTGTATACTGCACCAATTTTCCCAGAGGGAAGTCTGGGCAGTTAATATGTTTATGTATGAGTGTTTATGGATCCAAATTCCCTTCTTCAGAAACAGAGTACAAATCTATTTTCTCCATACAGTATTTATTCCTATGGAGCTCAGAGTCATATCTGAGGATAAGATAACAAAGGGGCAGTGTTTCATTGACACAGGATAGAACAATCAAGCAGTTTATTAGCAGATTCTAGGCATAATATTCCCCCCCCCAGGTATCTCCACCCCCCTTTTTTTCTTTTGCCAAAATGATGGGGCAGGTTAAATTCCTACTTGTTGGGAAGCTGATATTTTCATATTCTATTCCAGCCCTCCTCTCTCACTGATATTTTTGACTCTAGATAAATAAATAATCAACAAATAATTTTGGCTATAACCATTCGGACAACCTTACTAGGCGTAATCTACAGTTCACTGGAGTTCTCGGGGAGTCAGAAAATACCACATAATTCATTTAATGCCAAGTTGTTATTATTCTTTATCCTAGTGGATGAGGGTTAAACCCAAAATAAACAAATTGGGACTTAGGCTGTTATTCCAGTCAGTTAAATTTAATGGACCAGGCAGTTTTGATGGACAAAATCTTTTTTTTAAATAAGTCTCACTGAATTTTCTGAATAAACATGCTTAGGGGTTCATTACAAATGGCTTGTACAACACAGCCAATATTAAATTGGCAAGATTCTGACTTTACAAAAATGTTGTCATGAATATGTATGTTCATCATTATCAGCCCAGTACTAGCTTCAGAGAAAAACTGATACAGACTGAGTTTCATCCTATAAGAATACTAAAGAATTATATGAGGGGGAGAAGACACCTGTCCTCATCTGAACTATGGATTTAAACATGAATCCATATTTAAATTTAAGCAAAACAGTATTCATTTAGCCAGTAAATATTAAATCCTCAATAAAAATACAGTGGTACCTTGTATAAAGGAATTAATTTGTTCCAAATGAAATTATGTTAAGCAAATTTTCCTTTATACAAATTTCCCATAGGAATGCATTGAAAACAGAGTGATCCCATTTTTAAGTTGTACAGATTTGCCCCATAGGCGATTCTGTTAAGCAAATTTCCCCTACCTCTGGAATTTTTTATGTTGTACAAATTTTATGTTATACAAACCGTTTGTTATCCAAGGGTCCACTGTAGATTTCAGAGTGGTATATGTAATGTTTGTTTATTGTACTTAAAAACTGAGACGTTTGGGTAGTGGGTGGCATGTAAGTTGTATAAATGTATAAATAAATGTATAAATAAATAATAAATAAATAAACTGTCCACTAAACAATTCAGAAAACTATTTTTCTTGATCCAAGCACAAATACAGGTACTTGTATTTTTATATATCTTCAGTAGTAGACTAAGAAAACAGCCAGCTGAAATCAAGCCCTTGAAAAACACCAATCTATATGTTCCACCTAAACCAGGGGTCCTCAAAGGGGCTGGACCACAGTCCAATAAAGGGCTGACATGGAAAAAAGGGGGTGCAACATGTGGGCGGAGTCCCCCACAATTGGCAGATGAGCAGCACATATCCGGGGCCCAAGTGATGCCTCCTGCTCCCAATCACTGCCCTGAGGTGCTGCCACAGGGATCCCTCTGCTGCACCTCTTCCTCCTCCTCTTCCTGCAGTGGTGGCAGCTGGAGCGGCTCTCCTTCCTTCCTTCCTTTGTTGCATCAGGAAGGAGGCGGCAGCCCAGGCAAACTCGGACCCCTCCTTGCATCCTGGGTGCCACTTAGGTTGAGGAGCAGCAGCCGTGGTGGGGGCAACACTAAATCCCTAGGCAGGGTGGATTTGATTCAAATCACTACACAGTAAGGCTCGATTTAAATCATGATTTTCAACATAAAAGACTCATTTTTGCTGGAGTTGTTTTAATCTTAATATTTATCTTAATATTTACAACCAGATGAAGGTTTCATCTTTAGAATGATAACTTTTCCAATTGCGTAGTTTTACAGTTACAGTGGTACCTTGTATAAAGGAATTAATTTGTTCCAAATGAAATTATGATAAGCAAATTTCCCCTATCTCCGGAATTTTTTATGTTGTACAGATTTTATGTTATACAAGCTGTTTGTTATACAAGGTTCCACTGTATATCAGAAAATTACTGATTTGGTGAGCGAACTTCTGCTGATAACCCCAGCTCCTTCCAACCTAGCAGTTCGAAAGCATGTAAATGCAAGTAGATAGATAGCCACGTGGCCATGGACTTGCACAACACTGAATCTTCGGCTTGAATACAGAGATGAGAACCACCCCTAGAGTACTGTGCTCAAAAGGTTTCACGTTCATTTTGCTGATTACCCCCCTTCTCAAACTTTGCTCCTTGTGCAGACCTGTTCCATTCCAAACAATTTCTATTCATCGAACGTCTTGAAAAGTAGCACTTAAGAGCTAAGGAGGATGATTCTGTGTACATAGATTTGCAGAGGAACAACTGGGTTAAGGTCTTTTTCTCAATTCTGATGTTTATTTTATAACATTTTTTTACTATGAAGGAGGCATGTTATCATTGCAGACCCAAATGCACAGTTTTGAAAATAGAAAAATCAAGCATCTTTGATAATATCTTCTAGACAAAAAAATTGCCCCAAATAATCAGAAACCTCTGGGAGAGCATGGTATTGTGAATAGATTAATACAGTCTTATGTTACATAATTGAAAACTAATTTCATGATGAATAACCTTTGGACTATAATGTATCTTAACTAGAACACGATCTTTAAAGACATTTTTCCTCAAAAAGCATTAAAATTTTAAAAATCCGATTTAAATTAAAAATCCAATTTTTTAATTTAAAAAATCACTGATTTTTTATCCACCATGTTAGTGATCAAACTTGAGTTGGTTGAACTCTATTTTTCTTTTTGTTTATACTCCAACACGTTACCATTAATGATTTTGATTCTAATTTGTAATCAATAAACTTCTTTTATTTTTATTCAAATTAAAAACAGTCTAAAGACTTTAATATACTAGCAAAGCTAGTTGGTGGCAGCAATAGAGGAAAATCAGAAGTGGTTTTTGTCAAAAGCCTGTGAAAGGGCCGGGGCAAGCACATTAGTGCTACAAAAACCATACTTCATTTTACCCTGACTTCAAAATCTTTTGTCAGTTTGGAGGGAAGACTTGAGAAGTGCAGTGATTGTTTTTGTAGGGTGAAAAGGTGAACCAACAGGCTACAATGATTCCAAGGGTAGAACTTTATTTTTCCTGTGGAAGAAATCCATTTTTTTATATTTGTTTTAAAAATTGTTGATATTTATGCATCCTGTCCCTAGGCAATAGCTATAATTTAGGAAAGGTTTTCTACATACAGCTCAAACTCTAAATATCATGCCAGAAGAGGCTAGGGTAAACCTATGAACAAAAACAACACACTTGTCAAAAGGATGAATGCTGAAGTATGACTCCTATTATGTTTTGGGCCACAACTCCCACAGTCCTTTGTCATTGGCAGTCTAAGCTTAGAATTCTGGGAGTTGTGGTCCAAAACATCAAAGTTTTGACATGCCTGCCTGAACCATTGGAATATCAAGAGACTTTTGAAGTGAAGTAGGAAGATAAACGAATACCAAAGTAAAAAGAGACTACTTGGGTACAGAATAAATGTTCTGTGGACTGTATACTGTACATTCAATCAATGCAACACTTAAAATGCATGCAGTTTATGCCGCAATACATGTACAAAACCGCTCTAGCTAATTACCAAGACAATGTTATTGAAGTAGACCACTTCTGGTCTAAATAGTCTAGTTACGTCAACATTTCAATTTATTTTTAATATTACTGTACATATATTTCATATAAAATACATTCACAATTTTAAACTATGCAATACTCTGATTCAAATAAAGAAAGCTTTCAAAATTCTGCAGAACCCCATCTGGATTAGCTTCCTGAGTCTCTCCAAGCCAGATTCAAAATACTAGTACAAGATACTAGCCCTTAATGGTTTGGGACCTTGTTATCTGTGGAACACTTCCCCCTAAGAACTTCTGCTTGTTCCATCTGGTCTTCTCAAGTGTTGTTATTGCAGGTGGCCACGCTTAAGAGACAAGCTTAGATAGTTACTAGAAACCAAGCCTTCTCAGCTGTGGCCCCATCTTTATAGAACAGGCTCCCTATGGAGATCCATCAGGCCCCTTTGATAACATTTAAAACACTGCCGAAGACCTAGATTTTAAAGGAAACATTCTCTGAGGAGATAATGGGATTTGGTTTTACTCATTAGTTATTTGTGAGTAATTTTAGGGTTCTCATTTATTTTTTAGTTTTCCTATTCTTTAATTAATGAGTTGTTGGGAATCTAGGAAGGGATGTGTTTATTTTGATTGGTGTGACCGGCCCCAAATAATAAATAGCAAATATTTTAAATAAGATTAACTGAGTGTGATTTTGTAGATCAAAATGTACTTCAAACAGATAAAAGGCCTAGTGGTACTAGTTTATGGGACCGAAGTCAGAGTGAATAAAAGGACACAATCATTTTATACCCATAAGATGTTCCAGAAAGCTGGGTTATTATGTTTAGTGTGCTAAGAATTATTGATCTCTTATTTAGCCAGTTTCTCCTTTCTCGCTCTCTTGTCTCTCTACTCCTCTTTTCTACACTCCTCACAGCTCTTATCCCAATAAACAACTTTCCAGGATTTCTGTAACTGCCAAGTCCTCATGGTGTGCAGCTTGTCACCCTGACTGGGTTCTAACTCACAACTTGACAGTTTCATTCCCATGCTCATGAACCAACACCACTTTCTGTAACATCTGTATCCTGTCTTGTAGATTAAATGCTAAGGAAAGAAATATTAGGTACAGATATTGGTACTCCCCATGTCTGAAGTAGACTTTGATCCACAAAAGCTCACCCTGAAATAAATCTTAGTCTTTAAGGGGAACAATATTTTGCTTTCCTTTTTATTACTCCCCTTTGCTTTTGCATTTCTGATTGCATTATAATAACTGTGTGCACCATCAAATCAATTCTGATTTCAGGTGATATTTTCCAGGCTTTTCTAAGGGCAGCTTACACAACAGAAGTGATGTACCACGCCTTTCTTCTGGGGCACCCTGGAACTGGACAGCTTGCCCAACAAGGTCTCACAAGCTGACTCTACTCACTGGGAGGCAAGGCAAACCCCTCCCAACCTTTGGCTCCGCTTCCAGATACCGCAGAGTTGAACCCTGTTGGCGGAAAACTCCCATTGAAATTGACCCAAGAAACAGCCGAGGAGCCTTGGAAGGCTTATTCCAAGGCAAATCTATAGCCAGCCTGCCTGCCTGCCTGCCTGCCTGCCTGGGCACCCGTCCTGCAAGGAGGGGGGCACATTTCACGGGGGGGGGCATCTGCCTCTTCTTTTCACCCACGCCCTCCCCAGCACCTCGGTGCCGCCAGTGCAAGGCGAGGGGGGGGAGGCGGTCCCGTGGAGGAGACGCGGCTCTTTTGAGAGGGGCGATTCTCCTCCAATCGCCGCTCGAAGAAGGAGAAGGGGGTGGAGTTTTGGGCGGAAATAAAGGCTGGGGCGGCCGCGCGCAGGAAGAGATGGGTTCTTGATGCTACCCGAGGGAGGGCGTGGGTTGGGGTTTTTGTTTTTTTAATGAAAGACCGGAAGTCGTTGAGGAGGGCGACCATGGCGGGAGCCTTGTCGCCTGGAGGGAGGCGACTACCGCTGCCGCCGCCGCCGCCGCCGCCGCCGGTGGATAACGTGAGTTGCTATGGCGCTTGTGGATACAGGCAGCTTTGGGGCTGGGCTCTGTAAGGACCCGTTCGGGGAGGGGGGGGGGGAGGAACAGGGGAGAATACCTGCCGAGCATGACTGCCAAGGGGCCGGGAACAAGCGTGGGTTTCTTCCAGGGTCCTGGGAAGGTTTTCATACGCTGTGCACGCCTCTGCCCTGATGCTGCGGATGAGCCTGGATGCGTTTGCTTTCATGGGCTGCTGCTGGAAGGTGCTCCCGTTGCAACCAGCGCCTTAAAAACGAAAGGTGCTGCCGCAGGAGCGCCTTGAGAGGTTTCCAGGGAGGCGGCTAGTTGGAGCATGTGTGTGCATGTGGGCTGCCTTCTTTCCGTCTCTCGAGAAACCTCGTTTTCGGTTCTGGAAATGAGGAAGGCGAGCCAAGGAGGAGGTGTTTCCCCAATGAAAACAAGCAACAGGTGTCGAGGAAGGGTTTGAGGTCCCTCACTTAATTGAAAAATCAAGTACGCTGCTTGGGGGTGCTCTTGGACTCCTCCTTGAGCTTGGATGCCCAGGTCACGGCTGTGGCCAGGAGAGCAATTGCACAATTAAGGCTCCTACGCAAGTTACATCCCCCTTTTTTGAGAAACCGGCTCTGGCCATGGTGACACATGCATCCCAGCTAGACTACTGTAATGTGCTCTAGGTGGGGCTACCAATGAAAATTCTCAGGACACTTCAACAGGTCCAAAATGCTGACTGGGGTGGGGTACAGAGATCGCATTACACCCCTATTAAAACAGCTCCACTGGCTGCCAATCAGCTGTCCAGCACAATTTAGGGTGTTGACCCTTAACCTACAAAGCTGCAGAAATTTAATTTATCCCCTACGTTCCTCTGTAGATCTCAAAGGCATCCTAGGACAAAGATGATCCCTAGGGATCCTCAAAATGTTGAGCAAGGGAGGTAGAAAGCTTTTAATTACCACCCCCCCCCAATGCACTTCGCATTGCAGTGGCTCATAACAACATCAGAGTTACTTACGTGGCATAATTTGCACCAACTGGCTTCTACCCCGTTTATGTAAAGTAGTTACCACTGCAATAGTCTGACATACCATGTGATGATAGGTAATAGTAACATGTGGTAGTAGATACAAAAAACAATTATAATGGAGTTAGGAGAGGTTAACTATTGTTTTATTCCAAAAATTTTACTCAAGAGCTTAATAGTCTAATAGTAAGCTTTAACTATTTAGGTAACAACCTTCAAAATCATCATTAGTTATCTGTGAAGATTCTCAGTCATCCAGGTGAGTTTATCTGGCAATTGAGTCATGACAACTAGACTTCTTTCTTTGAGAGATTGAAACATTTAGCTGCTCATCCAAGCAGTTTTGTCAGTCTTAAGAAATCTAGCTCAGACTACTGAAGCTTTTTGGATGAGCAGCAAAACATTTCAGTCTCTTAAGAAATGCCCAGTTGCCACCGTTAGAGTTGCTGTTTTTTATATTTCTGCTAACACAGAAAGCACATTGTTGCTTTCATGATGATTTAGGGCTTTACCTGGCATAGCCAAGGGTTAGAGATTATAAGTATCAGTTTTGGAGGCATCATTTGTTTTATTGCAGGTATGCTAATACCTGTAGAAAAATTCAGGATTGTGTTAAGATTGAGCAGCCAACAAAGGTATATTGGGTGTGAAGCATTTGCTCAGCTATATAGAGATGTGTTCAATGGTGTGTGTATTGTGCTGATAAATTGTATCACATGGTGATGTTAACAGATTTCCAAAGTGTGTGAAACTTTAAAGGGGGGTTTTACCAGTGCCCCTCCCCCCATGTTTTCCATAGCAGAGCAGAGAATTGAATTCTTGTTTCCTAGGTCCTAATCTGTTGCTCTTATCTGTTACACTACTCCCTACTGTCCTTCCTAGGAGGAATTACAAAAGGAATTATGAGCAAGATAGCAAACAAGTTAATGGTTTTTTATGTTCTCTTGGGCAAACCCAGCTTCTAAAAATTAAAATGCATGCTAGGATCTTGTTGGATTTCTGAGTGCATAGAAGAGGAACTGCAGAAGCTGCAGCTGCTAATGGATAACCTGCTACATCCTGTCAACCACCGGTGGCTATTTTTGTGATTTCCCCCCCTCTGTGTTAATAAAAGGATCATGTCTTAATGATTGCATTGTGAAGTACTATGTATAATCTTGAGTTATATGTTAAAAGTATTTTATAGGAGTTCTTGAGTCTGTATCTACACTGACTTTTTAAGAGTAGTTTAATTTATATATGCTTAATGATGTATTGAAGGGGCGTGGTGGCTCAGTGGGCTAGAGTACTGATAATTGTTGGCTACAGAGTCAGCAGCTCAGCGGTTCGAATCCCGGGTGCCACACAGTGGAGTGAGCTCCTGCCAATCTAGCAGTTTGAAAGCATGTAAATGCAAGTACATAAATAGGTACTGCCATAAAAAGCAGGAAGGTAAAACAGTGTTTCCTTGCAGCCACATGGCCATGGATTTGCACAACACTGGCTCTTTGTGTTGAATACGGAGATGAGCACTGCCTCTAGAGTCAGACATGACTAACATGCATGTGCGGTGGGAACCTTTACCTTTACCTTAATGATGTATTAGTAAACTTTGCAAAGATAAATTTGGAGCTTACCTTATTTTCAGATCTTCTGAATTCTTGTGTTAATATATGACAATTCTGTTTAAAACTAAATATTCAGTTTATTTTCATGCCATGAAGTATGTATCTTAATTCAACTTGGATTAGTCTCAACAACTAAAAAATGTTAATGCCTTGGTGAGCTCAGTCATCAAGGGGGATAGACAATATTGCTTAGATTAGTATAGATTAGATTGCAGTTTCTCTAAAAGCAATATGAAGATGTAAGCAGAACAGTCCTGGCCAATGTGGGAAGGATTGCAAATTGGAAGGGCCATCTCTCAAGTCCTGGTATGCAAGGCCAACAGAAAGGAAGGAATTGTTTCACCTACTCACACCTAGATTTTATCTCCTTTGGCTACAGGGAGAGACCACTTAGATATACTGTACTAGCCATTTCTACTAATTTCTGGGTGGTTTGTTGGCATTGAAAAGTTCTGTGCCTGAGTGTTTCTCTAACAGTGGTAACCAATGTTGGGTCTCCAGATGTTGCTTCTATTAGCTTCCTCTAGAAAGGCAAAGGGTTGAGTTCTAAGGGTGGGCCTTTCTCTCTCTCTGCCCTGAAAGGGAGAGGGCTAAAACATCTTGTGCCTGAAGGGGCTTACAATTCATTCTAACATAATAATGGTTGGTTCCTCCTAAGTTCATGTGCTTTATTTATTTGTGTTAGAGTATTTTTACAATGCCTTTCTCCTTGGAAAAGGACCCAAGGTGGCTTACAGTAATGACTAATGAGGGATAATATACAGTCCAGAACAATTAAGACATGTTAAAGTATTTTTGAACAAGGAATTGAGGGACATCTTACAGCATTAATTGACCAACATTATATTAAAGCAACACAGTTATAAGTAGTTCAATCATTTTGTTGAGCTGGTCCTTTACTCTTGAATGCCACCAACTTTCACCTTTCTTCCTAGTCTCCAATGTGTAGGCATTTTTCCACTTCCCTGTTTCACTACAAATAGATCTGATGCATCTTGGAAGCCTGTTATATTTTACTCAGCTTTTAACTCTAGACTATCAAATAGTTATGTTCGGTAGAAAATATTAGCTGGACACTAAGATGTTTTGATACAAGGGAAATGTTCTTGTTGATTCAGCCTTCCATCCTTCCGAGTTTGTTAAAACGAGCCGCCAGCTTGCTGGGGTGGCAATGTGTAGCCTGCATACTGTAATTAAACTGTAAACCGTCCAGAGACTACTTGAAGTGGTATGGAGCAGTAAATAAGTGGAACACTTTGCTTTGCTTTAAAGAACTACTAGTTGTGTCGTGGTGCGGATGGCAAGCTTTTATAATTAAAGTAGTCTGTTCCCTAAGGAACAGAGCTCTCAGCCCTTCCATGCAAGAATCAAAGTGCTTTCTTTAGTTCACCAATGCAAATTGGTGGAGGTTGCTCTCAAATATTTGATCTAATTTGGATGACCCAGAGAACTCTTGATAAATATGGATCTCCTTTCTTCATAACATTGTTTCACGAGACACTATCTGTCCTACAGATATAGGAGTAAATGCCTGGGTTTAGTGGAGTTACTGTCAAATAAACCTGTATAGGATAGTTCTGAAAATAGACAAAAGAACCCATAGAAGGATTATGGGGTTGTTCCTGAATTTTTCTCTCCAAATTCAGCCTGTTGAATTGGTTTTGTATAAGTGCAAATGTCTTGTTTGAATATCACAATCCTTAATCTGTTTCAGGGATCTTTGGAGATAACACAGAGTATGGATGATGATCCTCTACTTGAAGAAGCCCTCCTTCCATTTCATGCATTGAATAGCACATCATTTCTCAAGTTCCACGGAATCCCTACAGTCTACTTTGCCAATATTTTGTTGTTCTTGCATGTAAGTTGTAGGATATTATTTAGATAATGAGGTACAGAGGCCATCAAGCTAGTCACAAAGGCCCTCTGTTGCCTCCAGTTGAACAAGCAACTAGGCGTGTCAACGTTTTTCTAGCACCACCTGCAGTGGTACAAAGCACCAAGAAAGACATTCTAGGCATCTATCCCATCTATTCCGCTTTGTATGAAGATAGCAGGGACATCTAGCTTGATCTCCTTTGAGTCCTCTCCATTGCTGTGGTATTGTAGTGCACTATCTCTCATGCTGCTTAAGCCAGATGAGACAGCAGCCATAGCACTGCTAGGCAAATGGGCTTCAAAAGGGATTGGTGTTTACCTGTTGTGAAGAATTATGCATGACAGGTATCTGTACTGATTGGTGAGTTTGTAGACCAAAGAGAGAGTCTGGGGAGAGGCCTGAGAGAATTTAAGGCTCTGCTCAGCATTGTTTTTGCAGATAGGCGCTGACAGAAAGATCTACACTTACAGATAGGGAAACTGACAAGAGTCTGAGAGAGACAGATAGGGTTAAAGAAAAGATAGGATATTTTTAGAGTGTGAAGAAAACTAAGTGTTTAGAGTATGTAAACTTTGTATTCTTTTTTTTGTTTATATTCCAACACATTACCATTAATGATTTTAATTCTAATTTGTAATCAATAAACTTCTTTTATTTTTATTCAAATTAAAAACAGTTTTAAAAGGCTTTAATGTACTAGCAAAGCTAGTTGGTGGCAGCAATAGAGAAAAATCAGAAGGGGTGTTTGTCAATAGCCTGTGAAAGGGCTGGGGACAAGCACGTTAGTGCTACGAAAACCATACTTCATTTTACCCTCACCTTGAGATTTTTTTTGCCAGTTTGGAGGGAAGGCTTGAGAAGTGCAGTGATTGTTTTTGTAGGGTGAAAAGGTGAACTAACAGGCTACAATGATACCAAGGATAGAGCTTTATTTTTGCCTTGGAAGAAAGTAACCATCAGTCTGTGCCCGTAGCTTCTAGATAACCAATGCAAGGGGCAGGACAGAGCTTGGAAGAATAAATTTTTTTGGATGATAACACCTAGAATACCCCCTAACCAGCATTCCGCTTAGAGCTCCACTGCAAAAAACTAAGTTTTTCAAATTCAGAGGCTAATGGAGACCCCAGGCAGTGACAGTCAAGCTTGTACAGTGCATTGCACTTGGTGCATCCATACCGGCATTAGAAAGGTGAAATAGAGCCACACTGAGGTGAGACAGTTACTTTTATATGACCAAGGTTCCCCACATATGCTAAAATGATATTGCTATGGTGGTGGTGGTGGGGGAATTTCTGCACCCCAAAACCTATCATCCAGGAAGGGTAGGTGGACACTTGCCCCACAAAAACAGGATTAATTTTTTTAAGTTTCAGAAGTGAGTGGAAATACTTATCACTGCCACATGGGTGGTATATAAATGCAATAAATAAACAATCTTAGGACATGTTCAAACTGCAGACTACTGTTAACTACTTTCCCTGATCACCTGTTTTGTGAAATTCTCACAGCTTCAACTAAACTTGCCTCTTAAAATATTAGCAAAACTTGGCTTCAGCCATGTTGCAGTTCCTGCAAGCACTAATTTTGTGATTCTTTTGTTTTTTCCCTTAGATTGCTTTTGTTGTTTTAGCTTTTCTGGTAGGTGTGTATTGTTACTCTGATTCAACTATAGATACGTGTCCTGAATATTACACTCACCCACTTAAAATGGAAACAGCTGTCATAATTGCCAAGGTGATTCTCTGGATCTTGCATGTGTTGCTTGAACTGTATATTAGTTTCTACCATCGCAAGGTCAGAAACAGAGGTTACTTTCAGATCTATCAAACCACAAGATACCTTAAAAGGCTTCCACTACTAATCCAGTCTACAGGTGAGCCCTGAACTTTTTTCATTGTTCGTTATTTCACATCTCATGCCTTTAAAATATGACGTCTTCTTGAAGTATTAACAATTTTCAGAATTGGGTTTTAAAATAGAGAGTTTGTTAGGCGTGACCCTTTTTTTTTTTTTTTTGGTTCAGGTAGGTTGAAGCATTCAGAGTAAAACAAGGGCTATTAGGTGCTAGGCTACTGTCCCACAGTGACCACAGAAGACTGGAATAGCAAACTACCTCTGTGTATTCTATATCTGGATTCCCCTGAAAACTGTTGTTATAAGTCAGAATTTACTTGTTGGCACATACAAAATGATATCTTAGGAATAATTATCCCTTCACAAAAAAAACCCCTAAGGAATATCACCTTGCTCTTCCAACAACCAGACAGAAGGAGAATACAGAATGTAGCTTTATTTTCTGTGTGACATTAGCCTGAAATTTTGTCTGATTCAGCGCAACAGCTGAACATCATCTGGGGGACTGGTGCTTTGGGGATTTTGCATCTCACCCAAAGCTATACTGGCTGGCTCATATCCTTGGAAGCCGAGCCGGAAATCAAATTCTGGACCTCTGATTTGACAGCTAGTACCCAATTCATTAAGTATTCTTCTATCTGAAGCAGGATTTTTAATATGTCTGTGTGTTTGCTGCTTAACGAGAATATGGATGGAGGCTTAGTTAATAATAATTATTGCTTACACTTGCAGCCTTTTATTTGTGCTGCTGAGTTCAAGGCCATGTAGGTGGCTGTTGCCCTTTGCCAGTATAATAACTGCAAGAAAGATTAGGCTGAATGAAGATCTGCTAGTGTGTTTTATGGCTTAATGGGGATTTGAATTTCCCAAGTTTCAGTCTGACATCCTGCCAACTATAGCACACTGGCTGTCCTCTCTGCTTGTTAAAAAAGACTTGCATACTGGTCCTGCAAATTCAGGGACTGCTACAGTACTTATCAGGACGCTGTTACTTGCAAGATGGGCCATTAGTGGCAATGAACTATAATTGCACTTTGAAAGATAACTGGGCTACTGAAATAAAATTCTGCCATCTTCCAAGCATACACAGTTTAAATGCAACAAAACTAAAGAATAATGATACATTTGCTTAGTTTGATTAATTGTCCCACCCAATGTTCCCTGTTACTTTCAGCTCCGCTGAGCATGGTTCTCTTCCTTTTGCGTGAGAACCCCTACTGCCACCCCCAGGTTCTGTTGCAGTCAATAAAAAAAAAAGGATTGTGCTGTGTGTGAACGGGAGGAGAAACCCGGAGCATAGGGGTGCAATGTGCGCTTTAGAGAGAATCTTGGTCCCTATGCATGTCCTTATGTCCAGTCTTTCTTAGCTGCCCATCCTTAACTGGAAAGAACTAATCATCCAACACAACATAGTTTTGCTTCTATAAGACACTGCCATTTATTAGACACCCTCCACTTTTTAGGCTATGCTGTATCATGGTACAGGGGACGTGGTGGCTCAGTGGACTAAGGCCTCCAAAAACTGTCGGCTGCTCGGCAGCTCGCTGGTTCAAATCCCGGGTGCCACGCAGCAGAGCGAGCTCCCGTTGATCATCCCAGCTCCTGCCAACCTAGCAGTTCGAAAACATGTCAATGCAAGTAGATAAATAGGTATCGCTGTAAAAAGCGGGAAGGTAAAACAGTGTTTCCTTGCAGCCACGCCTGCCACGTGGTCATGGACTTGCACAACACTGGCTCTTTGGCTTGAATACAGAGATGAGCACCGCCCCTAGAGTCGGACACGACTAGCACGCATGTGCGGAGGGAAAACTTTTACCTTTGCCTTTATCATGGTATTGGTGATGTCCCAGAAAAATTCCTTAGACTAGTTTTCTAAAGCCATAGGTAGGTTTGTTAGTACACATGATAGTACAAAATTTTGTAATAATACTGGGGCATATTAGAAGTGTTTTGTTTGTTTGTTTTGTCTTATTGGTATCTCAAGATGAAGTGTGTGATGTGATATGTTGGTAGGGGAAATGGTCTGCCCTTTGTCCATGGCTCTCCTCTAGTCAACTTTTATCCTCTCTACAACCCTGTGGAGTAGGTCAGACGAAGAGAGCCTGAAATTATTCAGTGAAATTTATTGCTAAGTGGAGACTAAGAACCTAGGCCTTTTATGTCCTGGTACAACACTTGACTGAAGCAATGATCACAGACCCACTTTTCTCCATTGTAGCTGCACTAGTAAGATCTGGCCACTAGATAGAGCTCTGCTAATGAAAGATAAAAGATACTGGTTTAGGTTGAGACAGGCCACAGGGCGCAGATTTCATACAGATGGATTACGGTATTATTTGCGTAGTCAAAATATTGTAATACATTATTCTAGAACTACACAGAGCAATTGAAAAATCATCCAACATATCTGTGAAGAGGCTAGCCAGCATTTTTGTTTAAAGTTACTTAGATCTCTGCCTATTCTTGTTATTGTTAAACACTAACTAGGAAATGATAGCCTCACTCTATAATGCTTGTTTCTTTCTTTAATTCATGTATGGTACCATACATAAATCAGGTTATCAAAAACAATCAATTGTTATGGAGTATGAGTAAGGGATAGTGCTGCATCTGTACACTGACCCCCTTTTCCCCAATGTAGGTGGATAATAGGTAGTGTTGTTGTTGATAGGAATAATGACTTTGCTCATTTTATTTAAATGAAACAAAGTCAAATCTGAACTATGACACATACACACACCCAAGTAACTCCTTATATGTCATGTTCTGACATGCCCTGGTTCTGCGTATAGCTTTGGAGTGTCCATTTTGGACCAATGTTAGTACAGTGGTACCTTGTATAATTCGTTCCAAATGAAATTATGTTAAGCAAATTTCCTTTATACAAATTCCAATAGGAATGCATTGAAAGCAGAGTAATCACTAATTATGTTGGACGGATTCGCCCCATAGACGATTCTGTTAAGCAAATTTCCCCTATCTCCGGAATGTTTATGTTGTACAGATTTTATGTTATACAAACCATTTGTTATACGAGGATCCACTGTAACTGCCTAGAGCTTTCCATTTGTAATGTGCTGCTCTTCTTTTCGTAGGTAATACAATGTTACTGCTGGTGCTGTCAGCACAACATTCTTTTCCTGGTGATAATAGAATATATATCTGTTTCATCTTGGGAATCCTGAGCGTGGAACTAATATGTTCAATGATTTGTGTTGTTGTCTATACAGGTGAGAACTGCAGCATTGCCTCAATTAGAGTTAAAACTTGTACACTGATATTTTCCTTGGTTCCTTTTATTTCTCCTCTGAGATGCATTGTTAGGAAACAGCATAATTCTGTTATCGTTTGGACCAGTAGTGGCCAAACTTCGGCCCTCCAGATGTTTTGGACCACAACTCCCAGAATTCTAAGCCTGTATTGCCAACGACAAAGGACTGGGGGAGTTGGGGTCCAAAACTTCTGGAGGGCCGAAGTTTGACCACCACTGGGTTTAGACAGTTAATGTTGAGACTGTGATACCAATCTTTCTCCCCTTTTCTGTTCAATATCAAATGAATCAGTGCTAATGTGTGTTTAAGTGTTTTGAGAAGAAAACAAGGGCACAAATCATTCCTTCAGCACTTCTAATGTTGGATAGTTGCAACAATCTTTACAAATACTCAGTGGGCACACTCCGGGCACAATTGTTGACATGATGCTAAAATACTGTTTCATCTGCTTGGTTGCCCTCTCCCAAGAGCTTGGGGCAGTTTCCAGTACCAAAACAAAAAAACAAAACAACAACAACAACAACAAAACACCAAGCTCACAAATTGCAGCTGTTGGTATAGAAATGCCACACTTGGCAGTGATAGCCATCTTTTGTGGCAGAACAGCTGTTTCGAGGGGGTTTCTTGCCTGGCACTGATATGCAGCTCCATCTCTGCCTACATCGTGCAAGGCTCTTCCTTTTTATACACATGTTTGCTGCAGAAAGAGGGCAAAGGTTTCTTGTGAGAGAGATTCAAAATTTGCTAGACTCGAGAACTCAACTCAAACCTGATGTAGGCTATGAGAGTTTTAAAGACGTTTCATTTTCTTCTTGACAACAAAGAAGCTAAAGCTGTTAAACAGGACAAAACTGGCAGTGATGTTGAATCTTGATGCAGAAAGGGAGAAAATAGAAGACGTGAACATTCTGGTCTCTGGTTCTGAAAGCAAGGCCATTGGTTTCAAGCAGGCTGGATTTGATTTAAATCAAATGATTTAAATGATCAAGTGATTTAAATCACTGATTTTTTTAAAAAAATGATTTTATCTACTCTGGTTTCTAATGTCAGCCCAGCATCTCTGGGTTTGAATAAATGATTACTAAAAAGTTCTGCTTATGTTTTTTAAGGCATCATTGATGTGATGACTGATTTTTATTGTTCCGAGGGTTCAGACACAGATTGAGAGATCTACATGCTGAGTTTCCTTGCTTCCCAGTAGAATATATTCAGCCATTCTGTGCCTAGTTAGCTTTCCCACTCTTGTCTTAGCCTTAGGTCTTGGGGGCTCTCCACACACTTTCAAACCCAGTACAATGTCATAGTGCAGAAAGAGGCATAACTTGAATGAATAGACTAAACATAGGTAGGGAACTTTCCACCTCCCAGATATTTTAGCCTACAGATTCCACCATTCTCAGCCTAGATGGCCAGTGGCAAAGGAGTTGTGCTCCCAACCATGGGATGAGGCAGGAAGGCAAGACAAAATTTCCCTTTGTGTAGCTAAATGCATATCCTGCTCACATCCAATGTGAGTCTTGTTTTTATTTCACTGCATTAGGAAAACAGGAGTAGATGGGGCTTTTCTCAAGGCCCCTAACCATTTTCCACTTACCTATTGTAAGAGGCAGTGGAAGACAGGAAGGCCCGGCGAGCTCTGGTCCATGGGGTCATGAAGAGTCGGACATGACTGAACAACAACAAATTGTTATACCATGGTGTTGTTACATACTGAGATAGTGGCATTGGAAATTCCTGCTATCAGTGGAGCTCAATCTCTAAATGTCTTTAAGCTAATTTGGCAGCACCATTCAAACCATCCCTATATCACTGTCATATTGAAGTCTTAGACTTGAGTTTATTCTGCTATTACAGAATGGTTATTTTTCTGTTTTACTTTGTATGGTCACTGTACACCTTCCAGTTTTTCAAAACTGTGCATCTTATTTTATCCATCTGTCCTTTGGGGCACTTGATGGCTTCCAGTTTCTTGGATTCCATGCACAGGTCTTGTTTAGGTGAACAAAGAAGCTTTACATTATAGCTTCCTTGACACATCTGCTTTGGCTATGCCTCTGATCAGTCATGCAACCTGCTTCTACACAGCAGGTGGGCTAGAAGAGAGGTTCTTGAGGGGAGAGAGAGAGAGAGAGAGAGAGAGAGAGAGAGAGAGAGAGAGAGAGAGAGAGAGAGAGAGAGAGAGAGGAAGAAATGGCCTATTCACAGGGAGATGCTGACTGAGCAGATGAAAATGAAGCATTGTGTTGACATACAGACACTTTTCTTTCAAAAACAAATATGTTTTCCAAGATATTCACTTACTTCCATCTTCTGCTCAAGAAATCAACTACAGTCAAACAAAACATTTGGAATATATTTTTAAGAAGCAATGTGAGGGTGAATGCTTGTCTGTAAACATGGAATCCCTATGCATGTCTTATCCTTATCCAACAAATTGAAAGTGAGGTAAAATGTTACTGTATTTTCCTCTAATCCATGCCATTCCATACTGTGTTTCCCCAGTTAGGAAGAGAATTGGTATTACCTAAACAATCTCCTCTTTTTTTGCGGGGGGGGGGGGGGGGAGGTAGTTGTCGGGGTTCCAGACAATATGTGTCTCCCTCCAGAATATACCAAACCTATTCACCAGACCTCAGTGTAATCAAAGCTTACTTCTTTGTGTAACAGAGGTAAGAATTAAGCTTTTTTAAATGCAAAAATAAAACAGTAGCATTTTGTTCCCCTGTTTGTACCTTAAGACACCTCTGAAGATGTATAATTGTCTTAATGACTGTTCTTATTTGGGAGTGATTTTTCTGATGAATAGCAGGATTTAAAAATGTTCTATCTAAAAGTAAAATCGGTTTTACTCGAATCTTTGGCTCCTGAAATGTCAAGCTGTACATAATGATTTTTTTTTTCTACTTCCAGTAAAGGTAAGCAACTTTAACCGGGCAAAACCAAGACCTGATGTAATAGAAGAAGAGAAGAAGTATATATATCACGAGCCTATCGTTTCAGAAGTAGGATTCAGGTAAACTTTTCCTGTAGTACCAGTTAACATGTGCCATTTGTGGAAATATGATGGTTGAGGCAAAGAGAAACTTAATATTTTATAGAGATCGGTGTTATGCTGCATTACTATTATTCTAGTGGTATGGGTATAATCTGGTACCATTGTGGTTAGTACCTCACTGGGCATTTTGGGCTAAGGCAACTGCACCAGGAAGTGGTAGGAGCTATAGTGGAATTATGTACAAGATTGCTGGAGCTACTGTAGTTGCCTGTGGGGTTTTGTGGCAAAGGTTGCTGCTCTTTATGTTGCAGGAGGCTTACAAAATGGCATCACTGTATCTTTATGCCTTCTGGAAGTGCAAAACAACATCATGGATTTGCAGCAGCACCAAAGCTCAGTGTTGCTGGTTTCATGAGGCAAGAGTAAAAAATGGCCACTTGCATATCGGCCGCAAGTTGCAGGTCATTTAGATCAGTATAAACCCTACTGATCTCAGTTAATGCTGGCCACAGGTTATTGTATTTTCCCAACCCTCTTGGTTTCATGTACAATTAGATTCTACGATATTGGCAAATATAGACTTAGATTGCTCAAGGGGGAAAGAAGACAGTAAGGATGGGTAACAAAGCAAAACATAAAGCTGCAAATGACTTGCTAATTGATCTTTGCCTTTTAGGACTACCTCAAGCTTAGAAGAAATAGTTGAAAAGCAAGGAGATGTGATTGTGTTCCTTCACCACCACAATGCCTTGCTGAGCAAGAGACTGCTGGCATTAACATCTCCACAGATCAGACGTTGAGCTGACTAGAAAACTGGCTGGACAGTCAAAGAAGTGCTGCACCTACGGACATGTCTTTGAAAGTAGAAGACATACCTTCTGGAACTTTTGGACAAATGTTTTGGACCTCTGCTGGCTTGGTACTAAAGCCTTGATTTTTTAAAAAGACACTTATTTTAAATATCCCCCCCCCAAAAAAAAAACTTATTCACAGTGGAAAAGTGATGTAAGTCAGGGGAAACCTCTCTTCTTCAGTTCAGTTGTTGCTGAATCGAAATGAAATTGCCAAAGATCTTTGTGGTGGTTTGAGATTCAGTCCATTTCTGAGGCAATGTGAAGGAGTAATAGTCTTTCTCTGTTTCTACTGTCAGTGGAAACAGCACATAGACCTCCAAATAAAGCATTCCATATGAATTGTACTTCTGCAGAGATGAGATGGACAAAGCCACTGTGACATCTCACAGAAGTCTAGTGGGAAAGCGAACAGGGTCCTTAGAGCACTGTCACATTTTAAAC
This sequence comes from Phrynocephalus guinanensis, assembly GCA_037367245.1. Taxonomy (NCBI): domain Eukaryota; kingdom Metazoa; phylum Chordata; class Lepidosauria; order Squamata; family Agamidae; genus Phrynocephalus; species Phrynocephalus guinanensis. The sequence goes on along the minus strand of CM074741.1, from coordinate 55,263,133 downwards.
CTGCTGACTCAAATGAGATGGCACCAGTATTGGGGCATGAACAAAGAGGTAGCATTGTAAGTAGATGGGCACATCAAAAGGGAATGGAAGAAAGGCCTTGTGCAAATGAGAAGATAGAAAACTGAAGGATTTGGTAGTTAATCCAGATCAGTTATGTAGCTGTAACATGTGAAACATTTCAGTCTAATGCTTATACTTTTGCAGTTGCTGGGCCATGGAATCAAGAGTCATGAGCTTGAGTCATTTTCCTTCTCCCAGTTTTCAGCACCTTTTTGATGGGATTTTTTTTTCTTTCTCCAACTTCAACAACTGCTTTTGAATCTTTGATCTCTCTCTTTCATCTGTACCTTTCTCCTTGTGTTTTGAAGTCTGGCTGGATCGGTTGATTCCCCCCCCCCTCCCCAAGATTTCAGTGACCTGATCCCAGATAGTTTCTCATTTGTGGACATTGTCATAGAGATGCTTGGTTGTTCATAAACATTTTTCATTCTTACAAGTTCACAAGAAGATCCTGGGTTGTGCTGAATTTTGGAAATGAACTGAATCATTTTTAGATGGCTAGATTTTTACAGAAAAGCCACCGCTGGACATTTTCTACAACTGTTACCTGGAAATATTTTAGTGTATGTTACAACGTTTCCCACTTAAAAGCCAGGTGGCTCTCTCAGTCCTCAGGCTCTCTCAGTCCTCACAAAGTGTAGGCATCCACATCTGCTTTGGCTATTTAGCCTCTCAATTTCACTCAATCGTGCAATATACCGGTTGTTGGCTTTTCTTGTTCTTTTGAGTTTCATATCTGGCTAGAAACAACTGTATTTTGTGTAATACACCTTTGTTGTTGACAGGCCATGTTTCTTTGTCAGCATTACTGCAAGATGGCTAACAGGTAAACAAACAGGATAATTCTCTGAACATGGCTTGTGACCTCATCCACATTTTCAGAAGAGCAAATACATACCACTTGGCTATATTTGATATTAACTGCATGTTAGTTCACTGTTCAAGAGAATATATAGTATTGTGAAAGGGACAATGCAGGAACAGTGCAAGTGTCTGCTTCTACCCACTAACATGTTCTTGTCTTTTAAGCTGTGTATTAAATACAGCTGATCTTTTTATATGCAAACTAAGGGAGACCTATGTGCAACTTTCCTTTAAAGCATACTCAGGTTTAGACATGATTTGTATGTAACTCATTCTATATTTTCTAATAAATGTGATAATAAAAGCAAAAAGCTCTGCTAGTGGTCATTAATTGTTAATTATTGCTAATTAGAGCTAGAGATGCTTGTGCCCTTGTAATGATGTAATGAAAGTAAAAATATTTTCTCAATAGTAGATATACATTAATTTTGCTGCTGAGCAGTGAAAGTTGAAATTACAGTGGTACCTCGTGATACAAAATGAATTTGTTCCTTGAGTTTCTTCGTATCATGAAAAAATCGTAAATCATAGTGTGGTTTTCAATAGGAATGCATGGGAATCCGTACCGGAAGTCACAGATTGTTTTTCTTTTAATCTGCATTCTGTGGGAGCCTTGCGCCTGCCACAACAAGGCTTTTTGGGTTCCTCACCTTCTGTTGCGGCAGGTGCACGAAAGCAGAAAGTCAATGGGACTTTTCTGCATGCCACAACACAAGGTAGGAACCTTGTGTTGCGCTGGGTACAGAAGTCCCGCTGTGTTTCATGTGCCTGCTGCAATAGAAGGCTCTTTGGGTACCCCCACCTTCAGTTGCAGCGAGTGCACAGAAGGAGAAAGGCAGTGGGACTTCCATGCCCGCCACAACACAAATGCACCGGTCGCAACAGAAGGCTCTTTGGTCCCCTCCACCACACTTCTGTTGCAGCAGGTGCATGGAAGCGGAAAAGCAGCAGAGCCTTCGTGCCCACCACAACACTATGCTCCCACCTTGTGTTGCAGCAGGCATGAAAGTCCCACTGCCTTTCTCCTTCTGTGCACTCACCACAGCTGAAGGTGGGGGAACCCAAAGAGCCTGTGGTGCTGGGCACCCTGCAGGTGCTGGACCTTGATCACAAAACATCACAGCCACTTTCAATGCTTTTTAAAAAAATGCATTCAGCTGTGACTTTTGCAATTCAAGTCCCGCTCCCGCTGGGTGCTCCAATGCCTCCTTCGCCTTGGAACCCAACTGGAGCTGGACTTGGATCCAGAGGGAGTAAAGGGGCCCGCCAGCCACCAGCACCCACCCAGAGCTTGGGAGCAAAGCCAGTGAGACAAAACAGCCTTTTGCTCTTAAGCGCTGGGTGGGCGAAGGGCAATTGCTCCCGCTTGCCTGTTTCGTCGTGAGTGGCTCGGCCTGGGTGGGTATCGTTGCCTCCTGCTTTGCCCACCGACCTGGTGGGCAAAGCAGGCTCACACCGATCCTCGCTACCGCGTCCATGACGCGTGGAATCCCCTTTCCTGTTCTTTGACTGGGCTCCTTGCATGCTGCCTGATTGTCCTAGTCGAAGAACAGGGAAGGGGAACCTGCACCTGACATAATTGGGGAACCCCAGAGTGGGGGTGGGCCAGTTGCTGAGTTGGGCAGGTCCTCCCCTGCACCCCCACTCCTACTCTGTCCTAAACCCTCAATCAACCGAACTGTCAAAACCAATCTTGGGCTGCCAGTTGATTGAGGGGTTTCCCCCGAACCAAGCAATGCAGGGAAGCTTTTCCCTTGCTTTGCTGGCTTAAACTTTTTGACAGCTACATTGGGGTGGCCTTTCACCATGACATGTCGCCCCGTGCATGCTGTGCACAGTGTTTCTGGAATCAGGGCATCGGTTTCCAGTACAAAAGGAAATCATTGGAAACTGATGCCCCAGTTCTGGAAATGCTACACACAGCATGCACGGGGCGGCACTTCACACTGAAAAGTAGTCATTGGAAATGGATGCCTCGGCAGCGCTTCCTATTACAAAAAATAAAAATAAAAAATCCAAACGGGACATCCCCATTTCCAATGATTTCCTTTCGTAACATGAGTGTTTTATTACTCGAGGTGTTCGTAACTCAAAAGTACCACTGTATGTCCATTTTAACGTTAGGATAGTGGTTCTCAAACTTTTTGTCATGTCTTGTCTCCTTGGTTTTCATGAAACCCTTATGTCCCCATTTTTATTTTTATTTTTTAGCTTATTAGTAGCTAACACATAATTACCCATGTATCTAGCACATGTAGGGAAACAGAAACTTGTGTAAAAGCTTCAGTATTGTATTTTATTGACGCTTTTCTAATAAAGAACCATATTTTAACACACATTATATACTGTATATCACAAAAGCACATTGTAGTTGAGTTTCAGCTAAGTTTAACATGAAAATATATCCTTTCCCCCATAATATCACACTACCCAGTTATTCCTTGTACCCTGGGAGGAATGTCACTAGTTTTAGAACCGATGTATTAGAAAGTAAACATCACTTTCAGACAATGGAGTTTTGGGTATCTAGGCAAAAACTTGCCCTCGTATGTAACTCTTCAGTGTGTTGGCTGTGTCTTCCGTTCAAGATCAGATATGTGTAATGTGTGTCTTCTAGAAGTTCTGCTTATCCCCTTCCACAGCTTATAAACCAGATGGATTGCAGTCATTTGAAAAATGAGTCAAACTCAAGTTTCTAGTCAACCAAATTGCTGGCCCACCTTCCTTTCACTGCAGTCAATGAAACAGAACTACTGTTTATCACTTTTGTGGTACATAATTATTAATATCCTGAGTCTTGTCCATGGAAGCCCATTTAGGGGTTTTCCCATTTCATTCCATCAGTGCTGTGTGGTACACTAGATTATGTGCATGAAATGTATGTATCTTGTACCCTTTTAACCATCTTTCCCCTTCTTAAAGTAATGAAGTGGACTTGAATCCTGCAACACCTCTCCTTAGTTATTTTCCCCATGGATCCTATGGCCCAAAAATCTATCATTGCCTGAAGAACAGCCAAATGTATCCTTTAGAATGGTGGACAGTATGTAGACAAGTAGACAACATTATCTGTAATTAAGAATTTAAATGGATTAACAGCTGGGAAACAAATGTGAGGATTAGTCTGCCTCTTCTTTTTAGCCTTATTTTTGCTGTATTCCCATTTGAGCTGGTCTAGCTATATGCGCCTCTGCAAGGCTTGGAGTTCGGTTCCCATTGCTGCCTCCTGATCAGTTGAGATCACTCATGATGCTTCTGATGGGGTTACATAAGCTGGTTGCTACCTGTGCAGCCTTGAGTTCCGCACAGTTCCAGAATGTCACCAAAAGATGTTTTATATGTTGCTGCTTTTTAATTACAATGACAAAGGAATCCCCTCCAGAAGTGGCCCTGTCACTAGCCACTTTATTCAAGTCTTGCAAACTAAACACCATGGTTTACCTTTTTTCCCTTCTCAATTCATCTTCTTGTCTTCGGTTTCCCCCAGCATTCTTGGGCAAATTCTTATAATTTTGCACAGCCCAGTAATTAAAAGCTCCCCCTGCCCCTCCTCTAGTATCTGAGGCTCCCTATTTATCACTTTTGTAGCACATGATTATTAGTATCCTGATCTTTTCGGAGGCCATTTGGAGGCTGCCTTTTGGGCCAGAGAAGTATTTAGGAGCCTCCGAGAGAAATTCCTTGTTCCCTGAGCTCCTTGCCCTCTGAAGATGCCAGCCGCAGAGCCTGGCGAAACATCAGGAAGAAAAATTTCCAGAACACTGCCAAACAGCCCAAAAAACTCACAACTACCTCAGGATATTCTTTAAAACAAGAATATTTGTCAGGTCATTACTGGCGTTATTAATCCTAGTGTCAATGTTCTGGTAGCTAGATATATATTTTACTATTAAAGCTCTGGGCAATACCCTGCCTCTGATCTCCCAAAGGCTTCCCCAAGGGAAAAGAGAGAGAGAGAGAGAGAGAGAGAGAGAGACCTAGGGAGCCTGAGAACCTAAAATAAGGAGATACGGGTTCCTTTAAATGCTTCCAGTGCCTCATATGGGATATGTCAGCACAAAGCTACACTACCATGTGGCCTCGTGATAACCCAAAATCACAATAAGTCAGTTTTAGGTTTGGGTGAAAGTTGAGGCTTGATTTGATCTGGAACCTATTTTTCTCTCCAGAAGTGTTAGATATTTACTCCAATATCACACTTCCCATGCATTGTCTTTTTGTGTGTTTGCTTTCTACATTGCTGAGCTTCCACATTTGTACATTTAAATAGGTATATTGTGCCCTGGAGATGCATGTTGTGTCAAAAGGACATTTAATGATGGGACATTTATTTCTATGGGGAATCGTTCATGTGTCTATTAAATATGAACAAAGTTTGTTTTTTAACACATGGTTTGTCTTAATTTCTAATGTAAATATTAAGAAAGCATCCAAAGATGTGATGAAAATGAATTTTTCAAAAAGGAGACCCACTTCATTTTAAGCTGTTTCTCTTCGAAAGGATGCTGACAATTCCTTCAGGAACAGATACCTGGAAGAGTTGGAAAATTTTAAATATAGCATTGATTCATGTCAAAATATATACTTTTCTCACTGGCGCTTTGTTGACATTTTCTTCCTGTTTTTTCCCCTCCATCTTGAAGTTGGTGCGGTTTTTGTTACTGGGCTGATTTCCCACTTTAAAAGAAACCTATGCCACATTGTTTCAGGGTATTAAATGTGAATGCAATCTCCTCAAGATGTCGCTTTTTTCCACTGAAGGGGAATGCTATCTGGCAGGATAAAGCTATCGCACTAGCCTAATCCTGAGATAAACCAAGAGGCATAAAAGAAAAGTAGTGTCACTGTGGGAACCAGTTAAGTGCTGCAGATGCATTACAATGTCTTCAGAGGCAGAGCTGGCCAATGAATTAGCCACTATTCCTGTGTGTAAATATTAGACTATGGGACACTCTCAAATGGAAGCAGATACCAGTTGGTTTTCCTTTGCTTGGCGGCTGTGAGTCGGGGGGTGGGGGAAGGATGTTTGACTCTGCTGTTGGGGGTTGCATCCCAGTCTGAATTATCCCTTTGACCCCAGTTCTTCAAACACCTGAACACACATTGTGTGTGTGTGCTGTGCCATCAAGTCAGAATTGACTTACAGTGAACTTAATAGGGCTTCCAAGGTACAGTAATGTTTAAGTAATGTGGTTTTACCAGTTCCACTCCCCTCAGTGACTTTCCATGGCTGACTATAGGATTTGAACCCTGTTCTCCAGAGCCCAGTCCATTCCTCTCTCCACTTGCATTGCATTAGAAATCCCCGGACACACACACTAGCTGTATTTAAATAGGTAGCTAGCTATACTACACATAGTGGGTAGTAATGGATGAGATGCAGAGTTTTGTTTTGTTTTAAAAGGCAGAAACCATTTTATTTTTGGCAAGAGACACATAGGCAGAAGCCCTGGCGTAGGTACAGTGTATCCTCTGCTTAGAGAAAAAGCTGTACTCTAACATGCTAGAGTAAAGCATGACAGAAGGGAAACAAAATGCAAGTGTTTTTTCTTGTGAGTGTTGCTATGGAGCCTGCTTATTTAGAGCAATGTGTAGACACCTTTGCAAGCTTCTGTGAATAGTTCTCACTGCTATTTTAGTCCCAATGCCAAGATTCTTGTTGCACCTAGCAGAATAATACAGCACTAGCAGTTACCTCTGTGAACAACTCTTGGAATCTGGGAATAACAATCAGCAAAAGCAATTGTTCCAGTTCCTGGCTAGCATTTGTTAACCCGAAGAGGGCATTTCTTTTTCCAGAACAGAGGTAGGCAATATGCAACCCCTTCAAATGTTACTGGGCTGCATCTCTCATCAACTTCTGGCCATTAGAGCCAATGGTAAAGAATGTTGAGTGTAGTACTTCAGACAATAACAGGGCTGCCCTGTTATATTCAAGTCTTAAAACTCCAAAGTAGAATTTACACTGGCCTGAGAACAAACATGGGGGGATATCTATAAATGTTTCACCCATGGCTCCTTTCAACCAGCTGAATTTTCCCACTGTTGTTTAAAACTCCAGGAGCAGAATGAATGAACCTTACTATACTTGACTTCTACATCATGTGCTTTCAACAGATACGAGGTTTAATGGGACTTGCATCAGTCACATGAATCAGTCTGGTTGTGAGAAATGTGCACAAAATATAGCAAGCCGCTACACACACAACATTTTTTTTTAAAAAAAACCAGAATTTACCTCCCCAAATTGCAAAAGCTACCCAATTCTTCATGTATGTGGGCAACTCTATTTTCTGTAAAGGTTGCATCAAATCCTATCAACATCACTGTTTAAAATAAAGCAAAATATGTCTTATCAATTTTATTTAGCTATATAGGTTATAAAAGTTTACACTGATCCATTATGAAATTTATAAACAAATAAGGACAACACTTCTCTTTGGATGTGAGTCATTTCCATGCACAGAATACAAAAAAAATTAAAAATGTATAAAGATTTCATGTGACAATGCTATTTGAAAGTACAGGGTTTTCTTTTACTAGATATATACAGTTGCAAACATGGTTTGAAGGGGGGAACGATTCTCTAAACTAGAATGGCTGTAGACTATCTAAATCAGTACCAACAACCATCAGACAGACATGTTTGTGGAAGAAACTGAGATGATCTATTAAGACTCGGCTTCTGCAGTCTCATCAGCAAGATCTTGGATTTGGAATGAACAACTCTCCAAAGGAGAGTTCAAGAATGCTTGTAAGACTATCCAGTTAGGATGAATTAATATTTTACAGGGTTGCCACAAGAAAAAGTGGGCCTAGCACCATTAGGCAACTATCCTAGTCCTTGAGATAATGAGAAAGTTGAATGAAGAACTGACTTTCAATATCCAATGTGCATTTATATAAATATTAAGTGATCACGAAATAACTGCCTCATCCACACACATCTTACCTTTGTGTTAAAATATGGAATGGTTAATAAGCATTTTGTTTATAAGACTAGTTCCTTAAACACTAACTGTTCTGAAATAAAAACAATCTACTTGTTCTGCTTACTTGAGGGCCAAACTGATGTGCACAGAAGAGCTAATATTGCACAAATGATTTTCTTTCCCATAGTTTCTTGACATAATCACTTGGTTCTTTTGCTGTTTTCTCCATGATTAAGAGATCCATGACACCCTTCAAGCTTGTTCCAAAAGGTTTCTGATCATAATTTTGAATATTTTTGGGTGGTGGCTGATGAGACACCCACATAGCTCACAAGAGTGCTGCTCTCCAGTTTTGTGGTTTGAACCTCTCCTCTCGTTCCTTTTTACCAGCAATCATTTGAAACTATATTTGGGGAAAAGAAAAAAATCAGACAGGATGTTTAAATTAACTACAGCCTACAGCAAGAACAGACACAGTCACTCTGAAAATTCAGGGAATAAGCGCAAATGTACCTAAAAGAAGTCCTGCAAAGACAGAAAGAATGGGTTATGAGAGTCAAGTGTGCAGAAGTATTGGGTGACCATATGGAAAAAGCATTGGGCTACTGTACCATTGACAGATTTTTTTAGTTAAAGAAAGGAAATTTCAGCAGATGCAGTTTTTAATGAAACCTGCAATCTACTCCACTACACAGCTATTAAAGTTATAGGGACCCTGTCCTCCTTAAAAAAAAAGAATAAAATATGTTTATATGGTTGTGAATGATCAACAGAACAGGGTTCCTGTACCTTTCAGAGCTGTAAGGAAAGCAGGTATTTATTTATTGTTTTGTTTGTTTGTAAACATGGATTAATTTGCTTTCATGTAAACCACCCAGAGTCCCTATTTGGGAAATGGGGTGGTCTAGAAATGCAATAAATAAATAAATAAATAAATAAATTTGAGCAGGTGTAACTTGTCATTTGGAAATCACTTTTTCTACATGACTTATACAAGTGTTGGAGCCCTCTCTTGCTTTTCACATGTCCCCACCCTCCAAGAGGAAATGGAGTTTAGACTGAGCTGGCTTGTTCAATTAACTTTCCTCTTAGAATGTGACAGTATAATGCAGAAATCCCTTCCAGAACAGTGAGTGGTGGAGGCTTCTGGGAGTCGCAGTCCAGAACATATGGGGACCCACAGGTTGAGAACCACTGGTATAATGTTACATGGTTCTGTATCCCTGCATCGAATGGAGGGTAGCTTTTGATGGCCTTGTAGGCTCCTTCCTATTTCCCTATTCTATGTTGTCACCTACTCAGTTTAAATGCATATTAACAATCCTGCCTTCGGCAGCCTGTGCTGTGCTTAAGAGAGACACAACATAATGAGAACATGACGGTAAAGAGAACTGAAGTCATTGAACTGTACTCAGGTTTGGCAGCCTGAAATTATGGAGCCTTTCAGTGCAACAGTCTCAGATGTGCTTGCCCTCCTTCATTTAGGTCAGGTAAACAGGCTATGTTTACTCAACCCCTCCACTTAGTTTGTTTGCAAACTCGTTAAATAGGTAAATTATTCAAACAACACCTGCTTCTTTATAAATGCTTATGAGGAGCCTGAAAGTCTGACTGAACAGCTGGGACCCTCAAAAGGATAATACGTGAGCAAACATCCAAATTGCTGCATGTCCAAAAGACTCTGTTAGGCAGATGGGCAGCTTGCAATGTGTATAGGACTGGGATTTGTTTAGGGGTTTTGGCCAAGCATTCTATTGTAACATTTTGAATCCCTTAGTTTGATTTGTGAAAATGCATAATATATGCTCTGTAAGGAGCATATTGGCTGAATAGTCATCTAGGCTCCATATGCTAAATAACAAGACCTTGTAACAAAACAGAAACAAATCCAGGAATGGGGTAGAACTGACTTGAGTGGGGCCTCAGATGTCATCTAATCCATCCCTAAAAAACAGAGGTTCTCAACCGGAGTGGTGGTAGTGGTGGTGGTTTTCTATTTGTTTCCCTGAGGAAATCTGTGATGCTGCAGTGGCCCAGTCCTGCCCCACCAAAAGCACGTGGGCCAGTTAGCAAGATCTGAATGGCACAAGGCTCCATCATCAACTTTGTCGCACCAATCCTGGAAGGAGCCCAGCCCTCCCTTCCTACACAACCGGCCACTTTGGTGCTGTGGTAGGGTGGGGAGTCTCCCAGCTCAATCTTTCAACCCTGGGGAAACCAATATGCCCACTTCTACTCTCAATCTTGGGTCCCCAAATGTCCTTGAACTAAAACTCCCAGAAGTATTCCCCACTATCTGTGCGTCCCCATGATTTCTGCGAGTTGTACTCCAAAAACACCTTGGAGATACAAGGTTGGGAACCCCTGCTATAAAAGATATAATTAAAGCATCAGGTTATACATACAGTAATAGATTCCAGGTTTTTCAGATCTGGAACATATTTTAAAGCCCAAACCAATAAGATAAGATAAGATAAGATAAGATAAGATAAGATAAGATAAGATAAGTCCTATTATGTATTTTCTAAGTGAAAACTGCAGTGGGTGCAATTTCTGAGGGGAGCAGGGATGGACATTCAAGCACAGACAATCTCAAATTACACTGTCTCCTCACCCCACTCAGTCCATGAGACATCCATCCCCTACTGGTTATTGTAATTAATGTGATACATTTATTTTATTTTACTTATTTTTGAGTATTTTACCCCACCTTTCTCCTTGGAAAAGGACCTAAGGCGGCTTACAGTAATGAGGAACAATATGCAGTCCAGTACAATTAAGACATATTCAAGTTTAAGAACAGGTAATTGAGGGGTATCTTAAAGTATTAGAAGGCAACATTAAAGCTAAAACAGAATGTGAGTCGTTAAGAAAAGAGTATAAATCCCATGTAATCAAGTATGGTAGACCATCTAAAAGTTATGAGGGGTGAGAACTAACAATTTATAATGATAACATAGTGTCAATGTAATCACACAAGCAGAGATAAACAAACAGTTATAAGTGTTTATGAACACAAAGTCTGTGTAGCCATGTATGGTAGATTCATATAAAAGACACAATAGGAGTCCGTCGTTCAGGGAAAGTTTGCCTGAAGAGAAAGGTCTTTGCCCTTTTCTGGAAAGACAGCAGGGATGGGCCAGTCCTGGCCTCCAGATGGAGGGAGTTTCAGAGTCTGGGTGCAGCAGCCAAGAAGGCCCCTGCATGTGTTCCCACAAGATGTACCTCAGTAACTACATCCAAACGCATTTTGGAAGATAGGGATGACATTATAGTTAAATTCAGGGCTAATGTAATTTTGTGAGCTAGACATTCCCTCCACATCTATCTCCTTCTTTCTTGTTAAATGTAAATGTAAATATGTAGGGCATATCTTCTGGAAGGCACCAGTCTGATGAAAACTGTTTTTTTTTTTAAATACATGAGCATTTAAGTGAAAATCAGTATATAATCCTATATGGTTAAATAGTTGTTTTATCTACTTTCTTCTCTTTTTAAAAGTCAGTGGGTCAACTGAAGGCTCTGATCTTTTGTGTGTCTTATCCTTTCTGCAGGCAATTGATCCTCATCCCCACAAGGCCAGGATTTTAAACTGTGTTTGAAGCCACTGCTGTGGTGAAGAGTCTGAAAGAGGAAATGTAGTCTCCTTTTATATAATTGTAAAATTAGGCCAACACAATGACTGAATACATTAGAAAGCTGAGCTGATTTTTCTATTATCAGTTTCAAGTTCAACACTTCTTCTACAAGGCAAATAACAATGCATCCCAAAGGCATTCCTTTTATTATTCAGCTGCTTTGCAACAGATCAGAAATGTTCAATAACCCTCATGTTGACCTGTTGCTCTACCCTCCCAAGGTTATAATTATTATAAGAACTGACATATAACTATTTCTAAGTAGTTTAAGGAGGATTGGGGAAAGGCCTCATGAGTTACCAGTGGATTTATGTGGACAGTGATGAAAGAAGTATACAGGCCAGGTGTAACTGGATTATAGTCTGAGCTGCTACGTGGGGTGGCTGTGTGTGTCCCTTTATATCAGAATCAAGGCTGTGCCTGCCTGAGCTTTCTAACCCTAGTGGGAGCAGGATTGGCTCCACTCCTCTGAGAGAAAGCTGCACTAGAGGATTGGGTCCTCTCCCTGCAACAGTTATTGAGCTCACCAAGAGTGTCACCTTTGCAACCTGAGGACTGGCTTCTCCCTGCAAACCTTGGCCTCAACACAAATTATGCGGCTTTCGATCCAGTGATTATTCTTTGGCTTGGCCCGAGTTTCTGCTACCAAGGTGGCAACCTTGCTCCTGCCTCACCTTCCTTTGTGCTCCTGGAACCTGCTCATACCTGCTACCTCAGCAACAAAGGTCATGACTTTTGCTCTTGCTTGGCCTGGCTTCCTGCTACCCTTGTAGTAACCCTGCTCCGGTTCCATCCCTTGCCTGTTTCTGCTCAACTGGACTTGAACTACTGCTCTGGTAGACTGTCCCCTTGGTAGCTGGACTAGTGTAACCTGGTTCTGCACCCTGGCTCTGGCCTGGGTCCTGGTGCCTTTGCCTGAATCTTGACACTTCATAGAAAACAGTACTTCTATTTGAAGGGCCACCCAGTCCCCAGTTAGGTAAGATGTAATTCGTTTTAATTTGAAACACTATGAAACATTTCTAATTGCTCAATGGCATATAGTTTGTCAGATGTAATGTTATGCAAATTGTATAATTTAAAATTCTGTTTAAATTGCATGCTACTTCTTCATTTGTAGGAGGTGGCTGGTCAAGAACCATGAGATCTGTATCTCAGTATGGAAACACCAGGAAAGCTTTACAAGCTCATCTGTAATCCAGAGACTGAGGCCATCCCTTTTCCTGGCTTGACATGAAAAAAAGATCATTTCCACATTTTATATCTATCTGTCCCTACTAGGTTGTGTTTAAGAGCATATGTTTACGTTCGGAGTCTGTTACGAGCAAGCAACTCCCTAAACAGAATCAGCAACAAAATTGCTTTTAGTCCTGCAAATAGATCTCAAGTATGTGATGCAAGGGGCAGGAGAATCCATCTAAGTGCCTATTTATCACCCGTGCTTAGCTGTATTAACTCCAGTGCATTATGTTTTCAAGACACATTGGAGGCTGTCTGCAGTGCAACCATGGAACACCAGGAATGGGGCTGATGGAATTACTTTTGCCGCAATACCTAAAGGAGTTGTCCTTCTCCAGATTCAACATTGCACTCTGGTTCTATATCCCTGCACAGTGAGGGATTGCTAGATAGCTTTCTGTTGATACCATTTGAGCATAATCTGCCATGATCCTGAAGGGCCTTGGCACACTGTGTGAGTTTGATCATCTGTTTCTATATATGGATGCTATATAGACTTCTTGAAAACCTGACAATGATTTAAAAAAAAACTTGAGGAAAGCCATTATGCAGGCAGTGAAGAGGCTTTTAAATACATGTGTTATTTATAGTGTTGCACATAAGGAAAAATGGCATGTAACTTAGAATAAATCTTTCCCTATACTCAAGGAAGCTACTGGACACTTCTCCATTTCAGGTGTACCATACAACCTAAGAGTTTCCCCACATTCTCTCTCCTCTTATGCTGCTCAGGGAGTCATAAGCAGCCTTTCTGAATCATTTATTTGTTGAAATCCTGTTGCTTAGTATAGTACATCCCACTAAGACAGGTGTTTTGAATTGGGGAATTTAGTGTGTCAGCTCCTCTCCAAGTTCATTTCTTTGGTTTCAACAAGACCCACCTGAATCAATGGAACTTGCTAAGGAGTCAGTTCACCCAATCCTTGCTGATTAAATGCCCTACTCTATTTGTGACTTGTTACACCACTAGGCAATAGAGCTTCAGCCATCTACTGGATGTCTATAGTGGTGTGATGAGTATGTGTGGAGCAGACACCGGATTTGCCTCAGCTGCTTTCTCTGTTTACTCACATGTTAGAGGATCCACAAACTCAGGTCAAGCACAAAAGACTGGCTTGGGTGGGCAGACGTACACCATGAGTTAAAGTGGATGCAACGAGCATGTGCACAGCCCGAGTGCGAGTTCCAAATTCAAAGTTTCTAGTTTCACGCAGAAATCCGTGTTCTTTTTTAGTAGCCTAAACCTGAGTGTGGGAGGCTTTTGCTAGTGCTCTTCCTCAACAGTCAAAAGCACTTGCTGTTCTTCCACAAATTACCCAGAGATGGCGCTTGGAAAGGTTACTTCTTTGGAACACAACTCCCAGAATTCCCCCTGCCAGTTTAGACATTGCAAAATGACCTGCGCAAGCCCAGGTTGTGTTACGAAGCCCCTGACACACATGCAGCCAATGTAGGTTGTCCGTGGTGTTGCTAATTTTGTACATAAGGCTGCTAGGGTAAGATCATAGATCAAATTGGTGTTCCCTTGTAGGGGAGATGCTGACATATGAATGAGAAATTTTTAATCTTACTATTTTAACTGTGTTTTTAAATGTTTTTCATTCTCTTTCTTCTTCTTCTGTATTTGATATGGCCTGTTGGGCTAATCAATAAATTTGTTGTTGTTGTTGTTGTCTTACCTTTCTCTGGGCTTGCACTGGGTTACATTCCAATGAGGAATCAGGCTGTGACGTCAGTTCCCTGTAGTGCTGGCTAATCTGACAGGGAGGCAGGATGATGCCTGTCCCTGCACAGCTCCTGAATGGCCATCACCATGGAGCAAGTAAAGATGATGTTGCAGCCTGCTTCCTCCTTGGAGCTCAGCTCTGTGCCTGCACAGAGAAAGGTGAGAGATTGGCTGCATGTGTGCCAGAAGCTTCAGAAGACCACCTGGGCTTGTGTGGGTCATTTTGGAACCTACTGGTTCTGAAACAAATTGCCCATCCCTAATTGTAACTTCTCTAAATGGTATTTTAGAAGCTAACCAGTACATCCTGATGCGTGTTCTTCTCTTTCTGGGTTTACTGTAACTGCACCTGCCTTCTGGTGAAATAGTAACCAATCCATTCCTTGTGTTATAATCATCCCCACCTCTTCTCTCCCACATCCTTTATCTCCTCCCTACTACCCCCAACTAGCATTGTCTCTGCTTGGGACAGAGAATGTCAAGTGCTAAGGAAAATGAGGGTACTAAATAACAGGCAAATAAAGGCTGCCATATATCAGACGTACTTTTGAAAATTCATAATGGTCCGCGTCTGCTTTCTGCAAGATGTTATTCTCTCCCAGCTTCTGCAAGGAAAGGAGTCATTTCTGGGGAAAATCACAGGTTACTAGAAGAAGCAGTATATTGTTCTTCCTTCAATTGCAGTTCTTGGAAAAGCTAAGACTGTGCTTGATGGATTGTTACTGTCCAGATCTTGATTAAGTGAGTTTTTGAGATAATTCCCTAAACCCCTTAGCCAGCATGATAAAGATCAAAACCTTTAGAGGCCCTAAGCACTGAAAAGATTATGGTGCCCCCTTTTAAAAACAAAACAAAATTTGCACATTATATGCATGAAAATATGGTAATTTAATTGTATAGCATGTTGTAAAAAGGAAGTAATTTTTTTAAAAAAAAAAACCTCCAACAGCAAGCTATGAGGACGATAAGCATTCTTGCTAGGTAAGTTTTTATGCTTTTCAGTATTTAAGAGATACTTAGTTAAAGAGGTGGCTTTCTTGAGGTTCTTGAAGCAGAGAGCCCAGTGTAAGGGATGGATGGATGTGGTCTGTTGAGGAGGGTGCACCTTTTGCCCCATGGTCCATGGTAAATCCAGCACGGGGGGGGGGGGGATTCATGGTGCCCACTTCCCTTGCTGATACCCTAAGTATGTACTTATTTTGCTTAATAATCTGGGGCTGCCAATGGGGGTTATGGGAATTGTTATCCTCAAAAGTCATTTTTCTCATTTCTATTGCTTTTAGCAGAGCTAAACAGCATGGACAAAGTGGAGCCCCTCAGGGGGTTGTTGGACTGTGCAGCCAGTACTGAGGAACACTGGGAGTCGTAATCCAACCTAAATACAGCATCACACCAGTCACTGAAAAGATGGGTTAAACCCGACTGCAATGGTACAGACACATCTTGCATGCCAACAAGGAAACTGTAGCCAAAAAGGGTCTCAGCCTGGAGGTCAGCAGTTCCTGACCGAGGGGGAGACCCAAACAGTACTAGATGAACACCCTTGACAACGACATGAGGTTGTCCCGGGTTCTCCCAGAACAAGCCAGTGATTGTGCAAAGTAGAGGCCAAAAATCAGAATGGCAGGCTCCGCCACCAAGTGGGATAGACGGTAAGAAAAAGAAGACATTGAAAAAGCTGGGAGTTGTAATCCAATGCCAGTGGAAGGGATACTTTGAGTATCCCTGATTAAGAGAGACTCTTGATTAGCCCTGCTCTTTTCAAATAGATGACTCCTAAGAGAATGTAAGCTCGATTATTGGGTCTGCCATTTCCCCCATTTATTACTGCCTAATTATCAATGGCTACACCATTATCCACATATAACAAAAGAGATTGCCAGATGCAGAGCCATCAATGGCATGTTTTATTCATTTGTAAATGACGTGCTTCCCTGCAAAAGAGCTTGGCTTCCTTGCTTTGATATATTTGCATGCACTGCCCATGAGCGGCTGGAGCAGCTGTGTTTGCACTTCAGTGCTGGCTCTACTGATTGCAAAGCAGGATTGGGAAGCCTGCAGCTCTTCAGATGTTATGGGTGCACGACTCCCATAATCTCTCACCACTGGCTAAACTGCCTAAACGTGATGGGAGCTGTAGTCCAATAACATCTGAAAGACACTACCTTCCCATGCTCTGCTCAGAATCACTGATCTTTTGTATCTCCTATTTTTGGGATGCAGTTAAATTCAAACATATCACTTCAGCTTTAGACAGTGGACAGCAAACTCAGTTCAGTTCCCATGCTCAATTCAAGGTCCTGATTAGGACCTATAAAGCCCTTAATGGTTTAGGACTTACTTGTCAGAACATCTGTCTCAAAAAATCATTTACACTTTTCTCCTACTCCTAAAATGTAGTGGAAAGATCCCAGAAATGAAAAAGGACTGGACCATAGAGCAGAGAAATAGTTCTGCAATAAAGGTTTTGTTTGTTGTGAATGCTGTTTGACTTTCCTTATGATAACAAACACTCCTAGGTGTCTATTAGATGTCCATCTACCCTTAGATGGACTGATGACCCTTAGAATGCTGTTAGGTTTCATCCCAATTAAAGCCATCTCATACTGTATCCAAGGTATGTGAGATGCTTAAGGGGTGCCACCCACCCCAGCAAATTTCCATGGTTAAGCAGTAATTTGAACCAGGGTCCCAGTCCAAAACTTTACCTATTACACTAGACTAGGTGTTTCTGGTGTTGATCTAGTTACTGTTCAATGTTGCGTTTAAATGGTGTTTTGGGGGTCTTTTGACAGGAACCTTTCAGGTCTTATACCACTATCCATACAAATTATTTTTTTAAAAACCCATAATGGATAAAGAGATGGGCATGAACTCAGCTCAGAGGTTGTGCTAGTTTGTATGGATGGCACCACAGCTGCCATGTGTTCCCTTTCCCCCACCTCCATGGCTGGATCCCCCACTCACCAGCTGGAGCATGCTCCGCTCCTCCTCGGCTCTTCAAACAAACAAAAAACTTTCCACATAGCCCCAAAATGACATTTTCTACTACCAAAGTCAACCTAGATGACTAGGAGCAATTTGCCACTGCAATGTGTTGTTGTTGTTGTTGTTGTTGTTGTTGTTGTTGTTGTTGTTCAGTCATGTCCGACTCTTCGTGACCCCATGGACCAGAGCTCGCCAGGCCTTCCTATCCTCCACTGCCTCCCGGAGTTTTGTCAAATGAAACAAGAATCTGAGCATTTATCTAAACAATCATCTGATATAATCTAGATCAGTGGTTCTCAACCTGTGGGTCCCCAGATGTCCCTGGACTGCATCTCCCAGAAACCCCTTCCAGCACAGCAAGTGGTGGAGGCTTCTCGGAGTTGCAGTCCAGAAACATCTGGGGACCCACAGGTTGAGAACCGCTTATCTAGATAGTTCTATTGCATATAATATTGATTTGCATCAATACATGTTAACAGATGTTGAGGTATTTTAAAAATACTTGGTGCACTTTTTATCTGGTTGGTTCTTGTTTGTTTGTTTGTTGAGTTTAATGCATTTTAACTGATTAACTCATTTAACAGCCCAAGTCCACAGATGTAGCTCAGTTAGTGTGGTTCTCAAGTGTGTAAGGGGTACATGTTCAGGAAAGCTGACTGACATGGAGCTTAATTGTTTGTAACCCGTTTTGTGGTATCTTATATGTCAATTTAACATGAAGAAATTAGGAAGTAAAGCTTTTGCCATAGAAAGTATGCAAGTTAGGCCCGTTTCTTGAGAAACCAGCTCTGGCCATGGTGACACATGCCCTAGTGATATCCTGGCTAGACTACTGTAATGTACTCTATTTGAGACTACTGATTAAAAGTCTCAGGAAACTTCAACAGGTCCAAAATGCAGCAGCCAGATTGTTGACTGGGTTGGGGTACAGAGATCACATTACACCCCTATTAAAGCAGCTCCACTGGCTACCAGTCAGCTATTGGGAACAATTCAAGGTGCTGAACTTAACCTAAAAAACACTAAATGGCCTGGCTCCAAGCTACCTCAAAGATCGAATCTCACAGTATGAACCGACTCAGGTGTTAAGGTTATCAGGAGAGGCCTTTCTCTCCATCCCACCACCCTCACAGATACGTCTCATGGGAACACAAGGGCCTTCGCAGCTGCTGCGCCCAGACTCTGGAACTTCCACTAGAGGCCAGGACTGCTCCATCTCTGATGTCTTTCCGGAAACAAGCAAAGACCTTTCTCTTCAGGCAAGCTTTCCCTGAATGATGGACTATATCATGTGTCTTTTATGAGTCTGTAGGATCACATAGACTTTGTGTTTATAACCATTTGTAACCGTGTGTGATTGCATTGACACACTAGGTTTTCAATGTTAGTTCCATCACTCATAACTTTTACATGGAATTATACTCTCTTTTTAACTGCTTGCGTTCTCTTGTAGCTTTACTGTAATGTTGTCTTTTAATTTTGTAAGATGTCCCTCAATTCCCTGTTCTCAATACTTGAACATGTCTTAATTGTACTGGATTATATATTATCCCTCATTACTGTAAGCTGCCTTGGGTCCCTTTCCAAGGAGAAAGGTGGGGTAAATATACTCTTAAAAATAAATAAATACCATCTTGGTGAAGGAACATTTCTGTATGTACTGATGTGTGTTAAAGCATAGCTGGAGTCCAATAAGAAAAGAAACAATGATTATAACCTTATCAATTTAGCCTATCCCACAAGGCATTAAAAAATCTCTGAAGTAGTCTATGCAAGTGGATGCCTTCTCAGATATATTGCACTACTATTTCTATTTAGGATAACTGGAGTCATAGTCTAACCCATTCAGAGGACAACACAGTGTAAAAAAGGCTGGACAAAAGCACAGTGATTTAGCAAATGCATGTGGTGTGATCATCATAGATTCTTAGCTTTCTTATTTTTAACCAAGATCGATTGATGCAGAATTGGGAGCAATTGTGATCGAGGGAATCCCAGTTAAATACGGAAATATCTGCTGTGTCGTTTGTGAGGCAGGCGGAAACGCTGGCCCTTGGCTCGCAGAAAGTTACAGCAGGATGTCAAATGAGTCTCATTCTCTGTGCAGCTTCAGAGAGTGAAATAATTGACAGAGAGCCCAGTGCTACTCACTCTTTTGGAACCATGCCCCGGAGTTCACATAAAACAAGCACTTTTATTGTGCTGCTTCCTCCTTCAGTCCATTCCCTCGCTCCTCACGGCTCCCTCCTCCTCCTCCTCACTCTATTTTCTGAGCAAATAAAATCGCCAAGAACAGAGAGCCCCAAATAAATTGTTTGTGGTTTGGGGTTAGGCAAAAGAAATAAGGTCCCCCAAAGTTGCATGAAGATGAATCCATCCCTTGCAACAGGGTATATTCTGGAGAACTCATAACACACAGTGTTCCTCCCACTGGCGCCTGGTTTTATTACCAAATATTTAAGAATGACCCTGACCCTAAATGTAGCCTACATGTTGTAGAGTTTTTAGTACCTCAGGGGAAGGGCACTCTGGAATGAAGAGGCATGCATCGCCGGTGGGAGCAGTGATGTCGGTGCAGTTTTCTTCTTAAGGCCAGGTTAGCTGGAAGATACAAAAAAGAACAACAGGAGAGCAAGAAATCAAAATGAATCCTTGATAAACCCTGAGCTTGGGAAAATGAGACACTCAGTTCCCAGAATCCCGCGACCAACATGGTTGCTGGTCTACCTATGCCTCAAGCTTTGCGAAAAGCTACATTTTGGACTAAATCTCTAGAACTCCCAATGAGGATTCTGGGAATCGTAGTAAACATGTAACTTTCCCAATGTCTAGAATAGTTACTATTGGAGGTCAGCAGTCTATAGATAAGACACATCTTTTTGGATTTTTGGACACACACCAACTCCTCAGCCATATGTTGTAAAATCCAACGCCTGTTAATTAGAAATGAGAAGCCTCTACATGTTATGCCACTTGTAACTCTGCAAATGGTTTTTAGCCATTGTATAGGAACCAATGACATAAGCATTTTGACATGAAGGTTGACTTGTCCATTTCCGTGAAGAATGCACATATTTTTACACTGCAGGAATAAGCATGTCTACTCAGAAGTCTGCAAAACTGAGGTCAATGAAATGTACTTCTCAGTAAGGATGAAGAGTATTATTCTGTAAAGTGGTAAACCAAGTTCCACTTACCTTGTAATCAATAAATAAAAAATCCAGGCTTGCACCCAGGGTGACTGTGCTTAGCTGTCAGTGTTGAAGTTGAAGCTGCAATTCCTAAACTTGCTAGAGAGTAGTGTTTATTGAACATAATGGCCCCTTTTGATTTGAAGTAAATTGAGTAGGATTACTTTGAACATCTCAATGACATCCTCAATTACTCTTTTATATTTCCTGGATTGTCTTCTAGTCGAGTGCACTGAATAAAATGACTGGGTGGAAGAGCATTTCAGCCCATTCAGAAAATAGTTGTGTTTGTGAATGAAGTATTCTCATAGTTTTTTCTTAAATTTTCTATCTTGTCTAGTGCAAGCCTGCTGACTTGTAGAAGTAGGTAACTGTATCAGGGGAGTTGTGTGAGAAAAATGAGTCCATGGAAATAAAATGATTAAGTTAAGATGTTGAAAGGAACACTGCCTTGATTTTAATTCTCTCTGCCTCAGTTTTTTGCCAGGAACAATAATGGTGATCCCTATCACAAGATTTTTGTAAAAAAGTAATATTTTGATCTCTGACTCCATCAGCCCCACCCAGCAGACTAGGGGAGTAAACTCCCGGAGGGCACAGGAATAAAAATGGAGAAAATGCTGTGTGTATTTACTCAGCACTATTGGTGGATCTGTGAACCTTGATCTGCTAGAAAGTGGGAAGCTGAGTTCATTTTGCAGGCAGTGCAGGAGCTTTTGGTTTAGGTTTAGAAAATGCTCTGACACTCATGGAAGCTGCTGTACTCAGGTCCCTCAAGAGCTGCTGCAGCTCAAACTGGTGCTTGCTTATTGTTTTGAAAAGTCAAGAGTTTCTAATTCCAGTGACAGTAATATAACTAAAGTCTCTGGATCACCACTGTGTTGTGGAATGAATAATCAGTCTGGCCCAGAGTGACTCTTTTCTATTTGTACAGGCCTGCACTCTGGATATCACTGGATGACTAAGAATCTTCATAGACATATTGCTATGCATTTCGGGGCAGATGCCCTGAAGTTGGTGAGAGAATATTATATAAAATTGAGGACTCGCAACTAGCTTTTTTCAGACTGATGAAGCTGTTTGGATGAACAGCGAAACGTTTCAATCTCTCAAGATAAAGAAGTCCAGTTGCCATGACTCAACTTCCAGATAAACTCACCTGGATGGCTGAGAATCTTCACAGACATAAGAGGAAGATGTTATGGGAAATTGCATTATCTTTTACATCACAAGTGGAGAGATGGGTGGGACATGAAGAAGAAGAAGAAGAAGAAGAAGAAGAAGAAGAAGAAGAAGAAGAAGAAGAAGATGATGATGATGATGATGATGATGATGCCAACGAGTGAAATTTAACCCAAGGCGAGATACATTGTCATTAGTGTTGTCACTAGCTCCCAGAGCACCTGCCTCTTCAGATGGGGAAGTTCCTTTTTTGAATTGTAACTCTACAATGCTCATGCCAGAAAAAAATAATCCCAGACATTTACATGCATAGAGAGAAGCTATTGCAGGGGGACAACAGCACAGCCTCTACCATCACATGTGTGCCAGACCCATAAACTTTCCAAAAGGAACTAGAGAAACCAATCAGAAAGGAATTCCAAGCAACTATCTTTCTATATTTGACTTATGAGCCCTGTGGCACAGTGGCTGTAGCCAAAACTCGACTCACAACTCAAGCTTAATCCCACATAGGTGTCTTGAGGTTTATTCAGCCTTCCATCCTTCTGAAGTTGGTAAATTGAGTATTCAGCTTGCTCAGAGTGAGGAGTGTGTGTGTGTCTGGGAGCAATATATAGCCTATATAATTCAGTTGTAAACCACCCAGGGAGTCCTTAAGTACTATGGCAGTGTTGGCAAACCTATGGCAGGGGTGCCAAAGGAGGCACTCAGAGCCCTTTCTGTGGGCACCAGACATCGCTCCTTCACAGCCACATGTATTCAGGTTAAATTGCTGTATTGGTGCTTTACAAAAAATTAGTCGGTTTTAAATCGCATTTTGGGCTACTCGGTCTCTAAAAGGTTCGCCATCACTGTACTATGGGGTGGTTTATAAGTAGCAGACTCTGTTTTTTTGTTTTTTAAAAACACTTCTGCCGGACAACTGAAGTGTTTTTATGAATAAGGATTTCCCCTTAAATTTTTCCCCTTGTATGAATAAGGATTTTCCCTTAAAACAAACATCTTTCTTCAGTTGTAGCAGCATGGCTTTATTTCTGCTTCGTTTTTGCTTAATTCTTTGTGTCCCATCTTTGTTGCTCATTACCTTTCGCTCAACTAAAGAAATGTGAGTTTCACCAGCTGGTAGACAGGCAAGCCCCTACCTCCCCTGCAACCCACTCTAAGCTATTAGCTTTATTATTGAAGAGTGGTATCGGTAAAGTTAATGAGACCACTGCAGAGTTAGTGACTAACTAGGGTGTGTGTCTGTTTTAATAAGAAAATCAAAACTCCCCATTGAAAAGTCTAATAGATGGGCATCACCCATGCAAATATTCTTCTAATAAAATCATTCATTTTATTATCTTTTGCTCTTTCAAATGTATTGGCTAAAATTCGCTGACAGAAATAGAAATCCGGGAGACAGCATTTCTGAATCAGCAAAGGGAAATGAGGTTGACAACCGAAGCTACATACCCTAGATGCTCAAGGTGATCAAAGCTATTAAAACCATCTCAGCAAACAATAAAGCAGCCATCCAGGCAGGAAATAGCTAAATATTACGAGCCAGCGTGCACACAGAGGTCATTTTGAAATGGGTTCAGGCATATCTTCTTGGCTCCTTAGTATCCAGTACTTCCGCGGTGACTTGAATCTGACAAAACCGTCAATGTTTGTTTAGCCACATGTCAAGAGAGCTTTTGTATAATTTATCCTAAGAAATATCGCCAATGAAAACTCGTGCGCGCGCGGATGGAACCCATAGGATCGGGAGCAACGCTGAGTTAGAACTACTTAGAAGCCAAATAGAAGGAACGGGGTTGCCGTTTCTGAAGCTAGAAACTAGACGCAACACCCATCAATTCATGCATCTTTAGGCTTGCAACTAGACTCTCCGGAGAGAGGGTGTGCGCGCCTCCGAATTTAGTACTACAGAAACACTGCAAACGGTACAGGGATGTAGTTAATAAAACAAGGAGGGGAAGGGGGGCAATGTGAACCGGCAAACAGAACATCTTCCAAAAAGAGCCCTTACCTGGCCTCTGCCCGTTAATCAGGAGCGTCCCGGTGAGAAGCAAAATCCAGGTCCAAAGGAGGCGTTGGAATCTCATCTTGGCAGGCGCGGATCCAGCCCCGCCGGGTGATTCCGATCTTTCTAACACTGAGAGCTGCAAATTTAGATTTCGTTCCGGAAATGTGTTGGCAGCAGAATCTCTCCCGGCCTCTCACTCCGCTCTCACATTCTAAGGATGACTGACAACAAGATCTGCCGTCCCCTGCCTCTTTCCAGCAAGGTTAATGATCACAGAAGACAAGGTGGCTTGTTTGTCTGCCAGTGTGGTCAGGGCCGCCCTGGGTTTCCCCCTCTTCTCCCTCTTTCTTTTATCACCTCCCCCGCTTCTCCCCCCCCCCCCCAAGCCAACAACAGGAAGGAGGCACGCGCGGGGGTGTGGGTGGGGAAATTGTGGGGGGGGGGGCAGTCTTTGGGGACAGCCCCTGCAAACGGCGGCTCCTGTCAGCGCCGGTCAATCGAGGAGCCCTGTGGGACAACGAAGAGGGCCAACTTCTCTGGAGTCCTGCCGGTGAGAGGATGAAGTATGCAAAACGAAGTATGCCTGCCTTCTCCAGCCGATTTGCAGTTGTTGATGCTTTGCTGCCTGGACCCATCTTTAGCATCCCCCCCTTCCCACCAGGAGGAAAAGCCAAGGCAAGGACAGGAAGTCCTGCCTTTTGTCCCGCTCTGAAAAGGCCTGCTTAAGAGCAGCCCACAGCGCTGGGGGGCCCCTCTGGTTGTTCCCCCTTTCACCCACCCCACTGCCCAAATCTTTGTCCCTTATCAATTAGCTGCAAAGTACCATCTATTCAAAATGGGGGAGTGGGGGAGGGAGAGAGAGAGAAAAAAGAAATCAACAGATCAACCTAATCTGGTTTGTTTTGTTTTTGTCCTGGGTCCACGGATTTTGTATGAGATCTGACAGGGGATTTGACTCTGGATCGATCCATAAATTTTATTTTGATGGGAGAATAGAGTGAACCTCTCTCCAAATTATATCTCAAATGCTGTTCAAATCTGGCATCCCTTCCGGAGTGCATTATGCACATCATCACAACCTTACACACACCTTTTACTAAAAATGGACACCGTTCTTTTTATCACTCTTAGGAATAGCTTTTCTTAAAAAGGGCATTTTACTTGTCTCGGTAAAAATATTGTTAGAGAAGAGTAGCTGCTCCTGTACATTAAAATACAGATTGGTTTATCATCAGCCTTAAAGCTTCTCCAGTGGACAGAACACAAGATCAAGTGTTAGGACAGTGATGGTAAACCTTTTAGAGACCGAGTGCCCAAACTGGGATTCAAAACCCACTAATGTTTCGCAAAATGACAATATAGCAATTTAACCTGAATACAGGTGGCTGTGAAGGGGCAATGCTGGGTGATCACAGAAGGGGCTCTGAGTGCTATAGGTTCACCAGCACTGTGTTAGGAGCAACCTGTGTGGACTTTGGGGTTAAAACAAAGCAAAATATGCTGCTTATATACTGTCGTGTAGTGCTTAAAGCATTATCTAAGTGGTATGCAATTTAACTGCCTGCCTCCCCCCCCCCTCTGAGCTGGGTAACCAATTTATTGATGTCTAATGGCTGGATGAACCTTGAGCTGGCCACCTGAGCCCAACTGGGATTGAACTCAGGTCATGAACAGAGTCTTGGCTACAGCATTGCAGTTTAACCACTCTGTCATGTTGTCATGGAAAGATGTATGTATGTATGTTTCTTTCTGTGTGGCCAAAAGACAGCTCCCAATATTAAAAGGAATAGAATTTTAAAAGGTAATAAGTTAAAGATTTAAAATTTTTTTGCCCTGAAGTTATAAACCAGGCTTCCTCAAATCAGCATGCTCCAGACCCCATCACACCCATCAGTGCTGAAGAGGACTGTGCTCTTTGGTAATTATGGAAATTGTAGTCCAACACATCTGGAGGAGACCATATTCAGGACTGTGGAAATTAAAAGCTATAAAGTGAGGGGGGCACACCACCTGTGGTACAAAATTGGCAGGAGTGCTATTAGACTCTTGTCCACAAATCAGACCCCCCCCCAAATTAGCTGACTTACTACTACCAAGTATGATTTAAAAATTAGCTGACAGTCACGGGAAATGCAGAAGCTGAAAAAGAAGAAGAGCCAAGCGGTGGGTTTGCCAAATAAAACTCCAGGTTTTTCTTTGAAGTGCTGCAGTCCCTCTAGGACACTGTTGCTTGAACCAACATATCTTTCAGCAAATATAATATAACCTGGTGTTTCCTCTCCAAGGTCCTGGGCTTCTAGCAGTTTGAGGACAGACAGATATTCAGCAAGGGAGAAGGTGTATGTGTGTGTGTGTGGGGGGGGGTCCAGTCACTGCATTGCCATCTTGGGATGAGCTGCATTTGTAGAGCATTTGCCATAAAAGATGGCTGCAGCTACATTTGATAGCAAGAGAAACTTCACATACAGGCACAATACTGCGGGAACCACTTGCGGGGAATGGTTTTCATCTTAGATACATGTCTTCTCTTTCTGAAGCTTCTTCACTGTTTTACTGACAGCTTACAGAAGACTTGTCTCATACAGTGCTTTCCCGATATGTTGGTCTACAGTTTCTATTGTTATGGCTGCCATAGACATTGGCAGTGCTATCTGAGGATTATGGGAATTGTAGTTGAAAACACCTAGAGGAGAGCAGGTCATGGAAATCTGCCTTAGGGACTATGTAGAAGGGAAATGGAAAATTGTAAAAGCTGCCCCACAGACTGGAAACATTCAATATACATTCCATTCCCCATTTGGGGGGGGGGAGGAATGCAGTAACTATGAGGTTAACCCCCCCCCCCCACACACAAAACTTTTATTGGCATTAAGCTAAACATATAAATTCCTGATAATATAAAATAAGCACAACCAAATTAAGGATCATCAAGGATCTTCGTAAGGAATCATCCTTACACATCACAAATTAGCTAGGCATTTAGCTATATGCTCAGTCAGTTCATGTTGTTTATCAGCTAACAGAAGTCGGGTTAGGCTCTCAGGGGAACCTGAGAAGTTAGAAGAAATCACAGAATTCGATAGTAGTTGGTGAGGCGGGTTGAATTTTTGGGCAGAGAGAAGAATGTGTACGATTGACTCTGGTTCAGCTAAATAACCCCAGACAAACTGACCATAATATCAAAATTCATCGAAGTTTCAAGGTGTAAATATTTTCATTGTTCCAATAATTCTAGACAATATCAGCTTGTCAAAATCTACAAGCTATGTTTATCTACATTGCTTCTTTGTTCCCTGTGCCCAAAATACTTCAAAATGTTTGAACTCATCCAGAAGTGTTACAGCTATGAAACATTATAGACATTAACACTTTAAAAAATTCTTGTTTGCAACTTGTAAACAAATGACATGTTAGAACTTAAGTTGCAGGTAGAACTTAAATTACGTTAGAATCTGAAATATAGGAACAAAAGTACTATAAAATATAAAAAAAGTTTTAAGTTGCTTTCTAAAAATTCATGAGCTTACAGCTTAATAATGAACATTTAAACATTTAAAAAGACGGAGTATACATATTTGAGTGTGTGTGTGTGTGTGTGTGTGTGTGTGTGTGTGTGTGTGTGTGTGTGTGTGTGTGTGTGTTTATAACTTTCTTATCCTCTTAGCATATTGAAAAGACACACACAGAAAATTGCCAAACCAGCCCTGTGCAAGTTTACATGTGTAAAGGGAAATCCGTGGTGGTTTCTGTTGTTTAATGTCTGGTGTCCAAATCAATGTGGAGTAGTAATGATGAGTTTAGTGTGTTCTGTTTCCCTATACAGTATTTATAAGCCTTACCAATTGTTTTCCTTTACTTCTGACTTTAAACAAATCTTATTGGCCATTGTTGGAATCCCAAATGCTTAAAGGTCCGAGACAAATTGCATTGTATTAGATCATGAAGAATCCAGTGCCATTTGTGTGCTTATAACGCTTAGCTGTATCTTTCAATTCCAGATTTTCTTTCAGTGTTCAAACTCACATTTAAAATTGTTATGATATTTCATTGGATATACTGTATTTTATCCTTGACTGAAATTTAATCTAGCTAAGACTAAGTTTATTATTTTCCTCCAAATACTTCTTTTTAAACACTTTTTTGGTTATTCATCCTGTGAAGCATGCATGCATTATTGAATAAATTTTTTATTCTTCTCTTTTGTTCCTTATGCTAAAATTCATCTTTTTCTTTCTAACTTTGCTAGAATTAATTATTTATGTTTCATTGTATTGTTGATATTGTTTTGTGTTGTTATGGCTTTATTTAGTTATGTTTTCCTTTTTGGTTTCTTTTGGTATCTTTTTTTTGTTTTAAAAATAAAAATAATATAAAAAAGAATGTGTCCTTTTCTTTCCTCTTCTATGGAGACCTTAATTCATTCCTTGTGTTGTGTAGCATGGATCTACATCACTGATTTTCTTAGAGTGCACTCAGGTATAGAGTTCAATCATCATCATCAACAACAACAA
Organism: Phrynocephalus guinanensis; assembly: GCA_037367245.1. NCBI lineage: Eukaryota > Metazoa > Chordata > Lepidosauria > Squamata > Agamidae > Phrynocephalus > Phrynocephalus guinanensis. The sequence continues at coordinate 55,234,791 of CM074741.1, read as the reverse complement.
CATCAAGATATTTGTTGTTGATGCTGTTGTTGTTGTTTAGATCCATGAACTCATATTAACATCTTATTTTGTTGTTCCAAACTTAATGATGTGTTTTTTTCCTGGACACATAATTTGGACCATTTTACTCCCCTTTTGAAGTCTTTTTACTTCCTTTCTGTCAGTTCTAGGATTCAATATAAA